>CANIUD010000841.1:630000-1198008 GCA_947470075.1 Closterium sp. Yama58-4
GTTGCCGCATGTCCTCCGCTAGCTGCTTCACTTGCACCTGCGGGATGAGTGGGAGGCGAGAAGGGGCGTGGTGTGGGGTGTGGGGTGTGGGGTGTGGGGCGTGGTGTTGTAACATAGAGTGACTCAAAGGCAAAGAGAGTGGCAGTAGGAGTAGGCAGCAGCAGGAATGGGTTCGGGGACGAGTGAGTATGAAGGAGGTGGGTGGGACAGCAAGGGTGGTGTCCTGCTAAAGCATCTGGCCCTAATAGTTGGTCAGATTGACCTTGCAAGGAAATTATCAGAGCCTGACCTTGTGCGCTTTTTCCAGCGAAGGAAGGTCAGATGGGAACTTGGCGATCTCTGGCAGCTTGGTCTCCAGCACCTGGCATGCACAAACGCACACATGCACGCACGGACGAGGGAGAGAGGGGGAGGTGGGCGGGAGTGAGGGAGGGAGGGAGGGAGGGAGGGAGGGAGGGAGGGAGGGAGGGAGGGAGGGAGGGAGGGAGGGAGGGGGGAGGGGGAGGGAGGGAGGGAGGGAGGGAGGGAGGAAGGGAGCGAGGGCGGGAGGGAGGGGTAAACAGAGAAAAGGCTCTTAATCCGAGAAGGAAGAACTATGCAGGTCACCTTAGCGACACAAAGATAATCAGGATAATCAGGCCAGTCACGCACCTTAGCAAGGTAGTGCAGGAGAGTCATCTTGCTGTTGCGTGTTTTGGTGTCCGTGAGCTTGAGCAGGCTGTCCAGCTTGAAACCCCACAGCAGCACCTGCTCAGAGCGAGAGGGTGGGGTGGGGTGGAGAGGGGTGGGGAGGAATGACGGTTGGAATCTGTGGGGGGAAAAAAAAAAAAAAAAAATCAGCTTGAGCAGGCTGTCCAGCTTGAACCCCACAGCAGCACCTGCTCAGAGCGAGAGGGGGGTAACCCACAGGTGGTGGATGAGGAGAAAGGGAAAGAGCGGTGGCCGAGGGGAGGGCCCAGGATGAGGGCAGGAGGGGAAAAGAGAGAGAAGGGAAGGAAGGTAGGGGGCCAGGAGAGGGAACGGAAGGGTTTGTGGAAGGAATGGGAAAGGTGAGGGGAAGCGAGGAGGCAGGAGAGGGACCCACGTGAGTGAGTGAGTGAGAGTGTGAGCGGGCGAGTGAGTCAGTGAGAGAGTGAGTGAGTAAGTGAGTGAGTGCGATGCGTACCACGAGCAGTGCCTTGGTTGAGAGCGTTGCCAAGAGACAGGATGGTCTGCATGATTCGACGCAGGCGGAATGACTCGCGAATCTGGATTGGGCATGGGCATGGGGCATGGGGCATGGGGCATGGGGGATGAGACATGGGCCATGAAGCACGGGGGCTTGGGGCACAAGCATGTGACGGAGCAGCAGCAGCAGCAGCAAAGCAGCAAAAGGAACAGGAGTAGCAGAAGAAGGACAGCAAAGGGAGGAGGAGGAGCAGGAGCAGCAGCAGCAGGCTCACCTCCTTGCATGCCTGTATGACCAGCTCCATGCTGTGCCGCACATCCACTGCCTGTGATGCCACCAAACAACCAGCCATGGTGGTGGTGGGTGGATGAGTGTTGCGGGATGAGGGACGAGGGATGAAATGATCAGGTGGTGAGGGATGAGGAAAGGAACGAGGGCAGGCACATGCCAGGAAGTACCAGTAGGAAAGCAAAAAAACGGGACAGAAGAGGGCGGAAGCGAGGAAGGTCCTGGGACTACGGAACACGCGTGGCAGCGGTTAAGACGATGAAGGTAGGAGGGTTGGGTCGCAGGGACAGACGGACCTGTCGTGAGAAGGAGAGCTTGAACTGGAATGCGAGGAGCTTGCGCTCCATGCGAGGCACTCGCATCATTTCCAGGAAGAACTGGAAGGCAGAGCACGGGTGGGAGGGAAGGGAAAGGAAAATGGATGGATGAGCGTTTTTTTAGAATTCTCAAAAATCGCTCATTGAGAACGGGAGGGAGGGCAGGAAAAAGACAATGGAATAAATAAGTGCGATGTGTGGGCGGAGAGGGGGGCCATAGTGGTTGAAGTGATGGTTCTTGATATGATGACTGTTGCGCTGGATCAGTGAGGGGGGATTGAGTGGTTCGGATCAAGAGACTTTGTGCACTAGCGGAAGGAAGAAAGCAATGAAGGTGTTTCGTGCTTGCTTGCTTACCTGCTCGCATAGTCCAGCGTTTCCTTTGGCCCAGGGAAAGACTGCAGCAGGTAAAACATGCACATCCACATCATATGCCCATGCACATGTACAGGAACATGCACACCCACATGCACAGGAATATGCACACCCACATGCAGGACACACATGGCACGGACACACAGAGATGAGCAACATTAACACCGGGAACAAGATCTGGGCTGGGGAGGAAGCACAAGCAAACAGCAAAACACAGCAGCATCTACGCAGTGACGCACTGCATTCAGTTTCCTTGCAACTTAAGTGGCCGAAATGAAACATCTTGCGCCATGTCATGCCAAGTCATGCCACCTCCCTCCCGAGGCCCACAGCCCACGCGTCAAGAGACCAGAGCAGAGCAGACCAGAGCACAAACCAGAGCAGACCTTGAGCAGTTCCATCTCTTCCTTGGTGGGGCTGAACTTATGCAGGGCCTCCACACCCTCCTCGTTCAGCACTGTCGTGTCCAGAGCCAGCACGGCGTCCTGCAGTGGTAGCAGGGCATAACAAAGGGAGACAGGAGCGGGAGATGAAGTGAAGGGAAAGATGTTTAGGGTGCTTCTGTGCGCAGAGCCTTCTCGCCCTCATTAATGTATTAATGAAAGTCGTGGAGGGAAAGCAGGAGGGGAGAGGTAAGGGGGGGCGCGGGGGGGGGGGGGGGGGGGTTGGAGGTTAAGGTGTTGCGTGCAGAGCCACAAGACAAGCTGCTGGTTTGGTACGAAAGAGTCACCACAAGCTGTGGTTTGGTTTGGTACGAACGACTCACCACAAGCTGAGCATAGGTATACTTCTTGAATTGGAGAGCATGATGAGACAGTTGTTGGAACGCTTCATGTCAATCTGCACACAGTCCAAGGCCGGATGGGGATTACATTAAGGGAGGAACTGAGAAGGTGCAAGAAGCAGGGCGCAGCAAAACGAGATGAAACAAGACAGAACGCAGAGTACAGAGTGGCAGGACGGGGTTAGATTAGGACTGTGCAAGAGGTAGGGAGGAGGGGGCGGAATGGGAAAAGGAGTGGTAGTTGTATCTTTGTAAGAGGGGGAGGTGGAACAGGGAGGGGGGTGAGGGTGGGGGGAGGGGCGGGGAGGTGGGATTGGGAGAGAGGGGAAAGGAAGCACGAAGCGAGAAAGGAGGGAAAGTAGCATGTGTGTGTGCAAACCGAACGGGCAGGCGGGGGATATGGATATGGGAGAAGGTTAGAGGGAAGAAAGAAAGAAAAAGCCAAGCCCAATCCAACCCACCAGGGTAACCTTCTCCACTTTGGTTGCCTCCTGCTGCTTCGCCTTGACTGCCTTGGGTGGCGGTGCTGCTGCTGAGAAGAGATCCTCTAGCTCCTCCAAATTCAGCTCCAGGTTGCTGCACACAGGGACGGAGGGCACGGGGAGAAAGGCAGAGGGGGGGATAATAGAAATTTGAGTTGTTTCGAAGCTTGCCTTGGGTGGCGGTGCTGCTGAGAAGAGATCCTCTAGCTCCTCCAAACTCAGCTCCAGGTTGCTGCGCACAGGGAGGGAGGGCACGGGGAGAAAGGCGGAGGGGGGGGAATAATAGAAATTTGAGTTGTTTCAAAGCTTGCCTTGGGTGGCGGTGCTGCTGAGAAGAGATCCTCTAGCTCCTCCAAATTCAGCTCCAGGTTGCTGCGCACAGGGAGGGAGGGCACGGGGAGGGAGAAGGCGGAGGGGGGAATAATAGAAATTTGAGTTGTTTCAAAGCTTGCCTTAGGTGGCGGTGCTGCTGAGAAGAGGTCTTCTAGCTCCTCCGATTTAGCTCCAGGTTGCTGGACACAGGTGCGCACGGGGGTGTGGGGAAGGGGGCAAGAGAAGGGAGGAGGGGAGGAAAGGCGGATTGGGTACACACACATGCCACAGGGAAAGATGGTAACGCGTATACACAGATGACTCCAAAAACAGACTCAGGCGGGAAAAGGGTGAGGCCTCCTAGTGCAGGTAGGGGTGAATAGGGGCTTCTGTTTGGGAAGTGCGCGTGGATGGAAGGGAGGGAAAGGAGGGAAGGAGGAGGAGAAGTGCAGATGGTTGAGGGACAGACTGGGAACATCGATTTCTAGAGCCTGGGCTGGGTTGCAGATGTGTCTACACTACACCAAACACATGGCCAACCAGAGCAGCAGCAGCAGCAGCAGCAGCATCACCACACCACCACCACGTACACTCTGCTGTCTGGGTCACTCTGAGGACACCACCCATAGGCTATCCTCCACTGGCCGTACAACTTTGCCCCAAGTAAAACGACTTGAGAGGGGTCCTCCTCACACCTGCACCAGCAGCCCCAGCTGCCCCTGCCTGCTGATGGTAGTGCTGCTGATGTCCCCCACTCCCGCCCCTCTCCCTGCCCCTGGGGGAGGAGGGGGCGCCAGCTTCCCCCCAGGGGGAGGAGGTGGCGGAAGCTTTCCCCCAGGAGGGGGAGGGGGCGGAGGGCCTTTGGATCCGGGGGGAGGGGGAGGGGGAGGGGCGCCTGGGGGACCTCTTGGTGCGCCAGGGGGGGGAGGGGGAGGGGGGAGGGGCGCCTGGAGGACCTCTTGGTGCGCCAGGGGGGGAGGGGGAGGGGGAGGGCCGCCTGGGGGCCTCGTGGTGCACCAGGGGTGGGCGGGGGGGCGGGGGGGTGGGGGACCAGGGGGACCGCGGGCTCCAGGCGGGGGGGGGTGGGGGGTGGGGGAGGTGCGCCCCTCCCAGGGGGAAACGGGGGAGGGGGAGGTGCACCTTTCCCTGGGGGAGGGGGAGGAGGGGGAGGAGGGGGAGGTGGGCCTCTGCCTGGAGGAGGTGGGGGGGCGGGGGGGGCGGGGGCGGGGGAGCAGCGCCAGGAGGAGGGGGGGGAGGGGGAGGCGAGCGGTGGGCGAGCGGGTGGGGGAGGCGGAGGAGGAGGGGGCGGAGGGGGGGCTGATCCGGGAGGAGGTGGGGGGGTGTGGGTGGAGGAGGAGGAGGGGGTGGCACTGCGCTTCCAGTTGTGTGAGGAGGTGGAGGCGGAGCAGGGGGGGGAGGTGGGGGAGGTGGTGGGAAAGAAGGAGGAGGTGGTGGGTGTGCTCCTGTTGAAGAAGGGGCTGGAGGGGAGGAACTGGAAGGAACTGCTGTGCTGCGAGCAGATGAACGAGGGGGGGAGCAGGAAGAGGCACTGTTCGAGAAGAAGCAGCAGCGGGATTCTCAGCTGCATCGCCCCTTGTTGAATTCTCAGTGCGTACTCCATCAAAGCCACTTGCACCAGCACCAGCACCAGCACCAGCACGAGCTGCACCAGCAGCACCAGCACCAGCACCAGCACGAGCTGCACCAGCAGCACCAGCAGCAGCAGCAACGGCTGGAACAGGAGCGCTGAGAATCACAGCCGCAGCGGCAGCAGCAGCAGCGTTTGGTGTGTGCACCTTATTCAGCTTCAACCCCACATCACCACCACTGAACCGCCGCTGAAACTCCTCACCAGCCCCGAACCCTTCCTCTCCTCTGCTCCCTCCATCCCAATCCCCCCAGTCGAATGCCGCTTCCCACTCCCTCTCCCACCACCCCCACCACCACCACCACCACCGCCCCCGCCCCCGCCCTCTCCTCCAGCCAGCATGTGACCAGGAGGAGGCCACACCACATGCAACTTATGCCTGGCAGACAAACACTCATCCAGCATTGGCTTAGGCGAACTATGTGCGACCACTCCTGCCCCCGCCCCTGCTCCTGCCCCTGGCGCCCCCTCCTTCTCCTTATCCTTCTCCAGCTCTTGCAGCAAGCTCAATCTCAGCTGCGCTACCCTGCCTGATCGGCTCCCCAGAGACGCCAGTTCCGACCCTAGTCTGGGCGCAGAGGGACTGTCCATGGACCCTTTCCCCCCCTTGAAGCTCCCTCCTCTGCTGTCCAAAGACGCGCAACGCTCCCGCACAGACAAAGGAGCCCCGTCATCCGCCCCGCCGCTTCGTCTGCTGCTGCTGCAGCGGCGGCTGAGACCATTGCTGTCGTCTCCGTCGTTCTCCTCCCCCCCCCCATCACTGCTCCCCCCTCCATCATTATCCGCTGCAGCGCTGTCAGGGATTTTGAGCGACAGGCCCTTTACAAACTCCCTCCGAGACTTCCTGCGAGATTCATTCCAATCTGAAGGTGATCCTTCCGTGCTTTCTGCTCCACCCTTCTCGTGCGTCTCATGCCCTGTTCCTTCCGTCCCACCCACCTTTCCCCCATCTCTCAACCCTCCCAAGCCTTGCCCGTCACTTCCCCTGCCTCCTGCTGCTTCCACACTCACGCCACTCGACCTTCCACCTTCCATTCCCTTCCTCCTCGCCTCCCCTCCAACAAGCGACTCCTTCCCTCTGCCGCCCTCCGCCTTGCTCAAATCACTCACTCTTAATCCCGCATCACCCCTCGCTGCCAGCACAGCAGGCAGAGGAAGATCATGCTCAAAACGGAAAAGTGAAGGTCCACCACCGGCCAGGTCCAGGGGTAAGAGAGCGAGCTCATGCGCATGCTTGTGACCGCGGGCCTGCTTCAGCTTATGCCGCGGAATCTCCAGCAGCTCTTTCCCTCGCAGCCCGTGCAACCCATCCCTTGCTCGCCCCACCCCGGCATGTTTGTCACTGTCAACCCCCCCAGCTGTTACTCCTCCTCCTCCTGCTCCTGCTGCTGCTGCTGCTGCTGCTGTTTCTTCTCCCTATACCCGGCCCTGATTCACCCTCGACTGACCTCCGACCAAACCCTAAAACTAGCCCAGCGGTTCCTCTTGCACTGGCCAAATCCCCATGCTCACCCACGGTTGAAGCTGCAAAACCCACTACACCAGAGTGATGATTCTCAGTACCGTTTTCCACTCCCCCCCCTCCCCTTCCACCTCCTGCAATCCCTCCATCCAGACTGCTTCTAAGCCCTGCGCCAGATCCAACACTTCTTCCACCACCACCACCAACACCAACACCACCGCCACCAGCAGCACCAGGTGCACCAAACCTGCCTATGACCCGCAGCATCCTCATCTGCTTATCTTGAGAGCCTTCCTCCCCCACCCCTTCCTCCTCCTCGTCCTCCTCCTCCTCTTCATCCTCCTCCACAGACCCCCCGAACAGCACTCCCACGCTCAACGCACTCACATCCACCTTCCCTAGTCTGCCTGTCTGAGCTGCTTTTCTACCTGCTCTCTGCCTGGCTCTACTTACACTACCACCACTGCTACCGCTCCTACCACCACCACCAGCAGCAGCAGCAGCAGCAGAAGAACTGCGAGGAGAGGAGAAAAGCTTGTGATTGGCGGGAGGTGATGAGCTGGACTCTCTGGTGGATCCCCGCGAGCCAATCACATCGCTGGAGAGCGTCGGTGACGTGTCACGAGATGATGACTCATCACCAGGCTCATCAACAAGCTTGGAGAAATCAGCCTCCTCATCCTCCTCCACGTCATGAATAGACCACTTGGGCAGTGCCTCGTGTTGCCGATCATTCGCTGACGTGGACGTAAACAAAGCAGGAGAGAGCGGGCTGGAAAAATCACCAGAACCACCACCACTACCACCAGCACCGGATCTTCGCAGCAGCTGCACCTGGGGATGAGTGAGCCTGCCAGAAAAACCACCACCAGCAGTAGCAGCAGCAGCAGAAGCAGCTCTTGGCGAGCAAACAGCAGACGCGACAGCAGAGCCACACAGCGACCCAGCAAGCGACCCTAGAACAGACCCCGAAACCGAGCCCGACCCAAGCGACGCCGCAAGCGAAGGCGGAATCGAGAACCCAGGAGAACCAGGTGCTCCTGCTACTCCTCCTCCTGCTCCTGAGGCTTCCCCCAGCAGTTGCATGCGGAGATGATCCAGAGCCCTGCGACTGTCGTCAGCAGACCAGTGGGACGACTGGAAGAGAGCAGCGAGCGTCTGAAAGTCCTCGTCCGGGAGAGGGGAGGAGGATGCTGATGATGGGGTGGTGGAGTGGTGCGGTGAGAACCTGGAGGAATCGCTGTGGAAGAACCTGGGCGAGGGCGTGGGTGGGATGTCGTGATCTGGGTCTGCGAATAGAAGCTGCAGAGGAGAGGGGGAAGGGTTGGGTAGACAGAATGGGAGATGTTTTCTTAGTCGACTCAAAAACGAATTTGGGTGAGTGGGTGGGTGGGATGTCGTGGTCTGGCTCTGCGAATAGAAGCTGTAGAGGAATGAATGGGTGGAAGGAATGGGGGAAGAGGGAGGGTGAGGTTGGGGGTCACAATTGTGAGCAGACAGCAGAGCAGGAGAGGTGGAAGGAGGGGAAGGCCACAAAGCAAACATCAGCGGGGATGGCAGAATGAACGACCGTTGTTGCTTGCTTCATGTCAATCAACCTACGACCTGCGACCAGCAGCTCCTTCCTTCGCCCTATCTCCCTCACCTCGACCCGGAAGTCCTCGCTCTGAGAAGCTGGCACTGGCGACCTGCGACCTGCCGCTCTCCCTCTCTCTCACTCTCTCCCTTTCTTTCTGACGCCCTCTCTCCCGCTCTCCCTCGCTCTTCCTCTCACCTCGACCCTGAAGTCCTCTGAGAAGCTGGCATTGCCGACCTGTGACCCGTGACCTGCGGCTCTCCCTCCTCCTCTCGTGCCTTATCTCTCTCACCTCGACCCTGAAATCCTCGGAAAAGCTGGCGCTGGCGTCCCAGAGAATGTCGAGCTGGTGGCGGTCGAGCAGCAGCATGTTGGAGCGCAGGAAGGCCGTGTTGAACACCACCTGGAACATCACCGCCTCGCCCTCGCCCTCCTCGTCCACATGCACGCACTCCACCACCACATCGCCCTGCACCGCCACCTGCACGTTCACTTTTACCACCTCCGTGTCACCCTGGGAAGAGGCAGTTGGAGTGGAGGAGCGGGAGGAAGAAAGAAACGAGGTGTTAAGACGGTTCAACGGCACGCACTCCACCACCACGTCGCCCTGCACCGCCACCTGCACTTTCACCTGCACCACCTCCGTGTCGCGCTGGGGTGAGGGGAGAGGGGACGAGGGAAGAGAGGATGGATGGGTTGCTGTTTTAGGTGTTCCAACGGCACGCACTCCACCACCACGTCGCCCTGCACCGCCACCTGCACGTTCACTTTTACCACCTCCGTGTCGCCCTGAGGAGGGGAGAGGATGAGAAGGGGGAGGGGATGGTTGGTTGCTGTTTGTGGCGGTTCAATGGGATGCACGAACTCCACTACCACGTAGCCCTGCACCGCCACCTGCACGTTCACCTTCACCACTTCTGTGTTGCACTGAAGAGGGGAGAGGATGACAGAGGGGAGGAAATGGTTGTTTGCTTCTTGGGGCGGTTCATTGGGACGCATGCACTCCACCACCACGTTGCCCTGCACTGCCACCTGCACGTTCACCTTCACCACTTCGGTGTCGCCCTGGGAAGCACGGGAAGGGGGGTGAGGGGTGGAGTAGAGCCTTTGCAAGGGAGGAAAAGGGTTAAGGATCTCAGACCTCCAATCAACTCCATAGCTCCACACCTCCTCTTTCCAACTCATCCCACCCACCCCTTCCCTTCATTCTACCCTCCTTTTCCGATCAGACCTCGAATCAGCCTTCAAACACTCAAAACTCGCTCCTTCTTACCTGCTTGTAGTGCGGAATGAATCCCCCTTTCCCTCCTCCTCTAGGGGTTCCCTGTGGCGTACCCCACCCTCCTCCGGGCGTTCCCCATCCCCCACCCCTTGGCGTTCCCCACCCTCCTCCCCCTCTCGGCGTCCCCCACCCTCCGCCCCCCATCGGCGTCCCCCACCCTCCCCCCCTCGGCGTCCCCCACCCTCCTCCTACAGGCGTTCCTGGCGTTCCCCACCCTCTCCCAGGCGTTCCCCAGCCTCCCCTTGGCGTGCCACCGCCCCATCCTCCCCCCGGCGGCCCACCCCACCCCCTCTGCGCCCGCTTCAGGCTGTGAAACAGCAGCGTTGTCTCCCTGTGCGTGCTCTCGGGCACCCGCCCGTAGATCTTGATAGCCGGGCGGCAGCCGCCCGCAGTATCGAATCTGGGAACCGTTCGCAGGATCATGCAGTCGAGTTGAACCACGCGCTCCTCTGGGGGCCACGTGGGCATGCTGCTGCGCCGGCTCACGTACTCAAGGTACCGCACCTATTGTGGGGGGAGAGAGGAAGGGGGGGCGGGTTTGGTTTGCGACGGGGAGGATGGGGAAGAGAGAAAAGTGAAGCCGGAAGGGGGAGATGAGGAAGGCGGGAACTAGGACGCCGGGGGTGAGGAAGATGGGAGCAAGGAGCAGAAGGAAAGAAACGGAGTGAAGAGAAAATCAATGCAGGAAGAAAAGCGAATGGAGGAAGAAGAGGGAGCACAGTAGTTGGATTGGATGCTGAGAAAAATAAACCAAAGGAGCGAAGGAAAGGGTAAACTTGAATCAGCAGGCGATCACTGAACAGGCGGTGAGTTGAGTTGTGCTGACCTGAGATGCAGTGGGGTCGACAGGGTACAGCAGCTTGAGCAACTCCCTTGAGCCTCCGCCTTTCTGCACCGCCAGCAGCGTTTCCTCCTCGCTCATGGCTGTGAGGGCGCCCTGCTTGCGGTACACCAGGAAGCACGCGATCATAAACGACAGCACAGGCCACCCGCCGTGCTCGCAGTGAAACAGCACCACGTTCTGCTCGTGATTGTGCTGCTGCTGGTGCTGGTGATCGTGATGGTGGTTAGCAAAGTTGTGATGGTTATGATGGTGCTCTGCGCGGTTGTGATGGTTATGGTGGTGGTGATGATGGCTTGTTGAATGTGACTGAGACCGGGGGAAAGGAGGAGGAGGTGGGAAAAGGGCCCGACGCGGAGGCGACGCTGCAGGTACCTGCGCAGTCTCGCCATTCCTCACCTCCATCTCACCATCCCTTCCTCCGCCCTCGCATCCATTCCCACACCCGTTCCCGAGCTCATCCAACTCTGCATCCCCACACCCTGTACCTCCATCCGCTCCTAATTGAGAAGCAGCGGCTGAAGCAGCAGCAGCAGCATCAGCAGCAGCAACAGTAGGGCTCTGGTGGTGGAAATCATCCACCTCGTCCGCGTGCTTCAGCCAGCTGTCGCTGCTCCTTAGAAAATGCTGCACCATATCGAGCGGCAGAATCGGACACCCCTCATAGTGCCGCGGATACTCCAGCACAGTCATCTCGAACTCCGCCAGAACCTCCGCGAGGAGGCTCCGCCGGGAGGACGACGCGGACGGGTGGCCCTGGCGGAAGTTGAAGACGAGGAAGGAACCCTCAGGGTAAGTCTCGTTGAGCTCCGCCGCGACCTGGTGTAGGTACGCGCGGTAGGTCTCCTTGTCGTGGGCTTCTGCGGAGTTGCACGAGGAGAACACTGCAGGCAGGCAGACAGGCAGGCAGGCAGGCAGGCAGGCAGGCAGGCAGGTATGTGCGACGACCGGACGGGGAGCGGAGGGGACAAATAAGAGAGGATGACAGGGGAGGGAATGGGAGGGAGGAGAAGGGATGATGGGGTAAGGAAGAAGAGAAAGGTTTTGTATGTTTCGTGCAAGCTCCAATCTGGTGTGGACGGGGACGGATGGTGTCGATGGCATATGCGTTCGTGATGTCGCACCGGGGGAGGGAGGAAAAGGAATAACGGAAGGCGACGCAAGCTGGAAGACTTGCACGGACGACACGGACGAATAGGCCATACAACTGGTGGCCTTGAATCCACGGATTGCAAAATGAGGGTCTGAGGGAGGAGGATTCATGGGGACACCAAACGATACAAACTCGGCGAACAACGGCGGTTCTCTCTTAGAGTTCGACATTAATCACCCCAAGGAAACTGATAACCTTTATGCTGACAGTGTCATTATTAAACGGTTTGATGAACTTTCCTCACTGGAAAGAGACTAATGACTAAGAAAAATCATTAGTTCCTGAGAGGAAACGAGGAGGCGAGCACGCACCGTACACTCGTTCGCTAACGCAAAGGAGCCCTCTTGGTGCATGATGCTTTACGGGCTTAGGAGCCCATAACCTTCGGATAATCTGAGCCATGGCTACGGTGCCTGTTCCAACAATGAGATATCTGAGCGCACTGAATCGGCTCTATGGCTCTCGTTGAGCAACGTTAGGGTCATCGTTTCTTGTCCATTAGGAGTATTCCATTTACACTGAGAATGCCAGTACGCAAGGTGTTTGCTAGGCTCCAGCAGAAAAGCCAACAGCGGTTCCGCATATTCCTCTGTACATACGAGCCGAAACGTTCTAGGTCGGATTGAAATGGGTGCCTGCTGGTCCCACGCTGGATAAGCACTCTTGAGAACAACGATGCTCAGTCATGGAAACTAGATGCTTGATGATAAGGGTTCGACCTAGAGAACAGGAAAACCAACACCTAGGGAGGCAGGGATTGTTTTGTTGCGGCTCGGATTCACGAGCCAACCATATCGGGTGTGGAGGGGAGTGCCATTGGTTTTGCTTAGGGGAACTGGTGCAAAAACGCTCAGTCGGCGAGAATTCCAAGGGCCATCCAGGAGTTGGCGAGTTGCCGGTGTGCGACGTTACGGCGTCTGTACGACGACAGTAAGAGGTTGACGACTGACGCCAAACCGGCCATGCTTCTAGCCGATTCGCGACGACAGGGTAGCCTGGAACAGCAATTTTGCAGCAGGAGCTAGTTCTACGATCAAAGGCATCCATCCAGGTCAGCTACCCCCTGCTGCCTGCCTGCGACGACTTTGACGGGACGAGCGGAGTGGTTGCGACAGAGTCTCGCTGGAACGGATCCGTCGTAAACAACGTCGCAATCACAAACAAGCTTCGACGTTTACGTCGAAAGGGTTGCGTAGGGTTGTATCCACTGCGTTTACTAAGTTCTTCATGATGATGTATATTAACTTAAAACATGACAAGATCGATAGTCCCTTATTACGGAGAAAATACATTTTCTAGAAATTTCTTCCCTCAAAATTGTTTTGAGTGCTAACTAATATGGTTCAAATCTTTTGTGATCATAAAAAAGATGAATTGTTTACACCTAGTGCATATTCTATAGTTCTATCAGCGTACTATAGCGGGGTTTATGTTTGCAATTACTGTACCGTATCTGCTGTGTCAGCTAGTGGGATGGCGTGGCACGCATGTGTTTTCACGTGACACTAGCTTTCAAGTCTTGTGTGAGCGATTTTTTTATTTAGTATTGCCAAATGCCCAGATTTTGTTTTTTCTTGCCATTCACCCTTGTCCTCATATTACAATGTATACTGTACATTGAAAGTTTCAGTTCCTCGTTCTGCGCTGGCAAAAAAATTCTCGCCAGCTCCACGACAACCACAACCAAGGGATATCCGTCCCTATCACAGCTGTCAAACCGAATTTGACGCGCTCTTCATTTCTTGGTTCTTGTTCTTCGTTTCTCTCGAGAAGCACCTGCTTGCTCACTCTCCCCCCCACCCCATTTTCTTCTCAGCTTTTTCTCCTAACACCCCGCCATCGCTAGCACCTCCCACCCAGCCGTCGCTCTCCCTCCCATCCCCCGTATCCTCTTTCGCCCTCCTCGCCGTCGCCTCTCCCCCTTCCCGCCGTCGCCTCTCCTCCTCCCCGCCGTCGCCTCTCCTCCTTCCCGCCGTCGTCGCCTCCCCCTCCTCCCCGCCGTCGCCTCCCCTCCTTACCGCCGTCGCCTCTCCTCCCCCCGTCGTCGCCTCCCCCTCCTCCCCGCCGTCGCCTCCCCCTCCTCCCCGCCGTCGCCTCACCCTCCTCCCCGCCGTCGCCTCCCCCTCCTCCCCGCCGTCGCCTCACCCTCCTCCCCGCCGTCGCCTCCCCCTCCTCCCCGCCGTCGCCTCCCCCTCCTCCCCGCCGTCGCCTCCCCCTCCTCCCCGCCGTCGCCTCCTCCTCCTCCCCGCCGTCGCCTCCCCCTCCTCCCCGCCGTCGCCTCACCCTCCTCCTTGCCGTCGCGTCACCCTCCTCCCCGCCGTCGCGTCACCCTCCTCCCCGCCGTCGCCTCACCCTCCTCCCCACCGTCGCCTCCTCCTCCTCCCCGCCGTCGCCTCCCCCTCCTCCCCGCCGTCGCCTCACCCTCCTCCCCGCCGTCGCGTCACCCTCCTCCCCGCCGTCGCCTCCGGCGACAGGTGCACGAGCGCCAGCGCGAGTTGGTGCGCGAGCGCATTGGTGCGCGAGCGCGTTGGTGCGCGAGCGCGGATTGTTTCATGAGTTACCGTGGTTTTCAGGTGCGTTCCCGGTCCTTTCATTCTCCCTTCCCCCTCTGAAATTTCTTCTTTTTTTGCTCTCGTCGTTTTTTTTTTCGTGTGCCGATTGGTCTCCTCTTCCGTAGCTCTCTTCGTGAAGAAAGGGAGAGACGCGGAGCGCGAGGAAGAGCGAGTGCACGGGAGCGCACGCACAGGAGAGTGCGCGTGAGAGTGAGCGTGAGAGAGCGTGTGAGAGCGCGTGAGAGAGTGCGTGAAAGAGCGTGTGAGAGCGCGTGAGAGAGCGCGTGATATGGCGCGTGGGATAGGGTGAGAGAGTGCGCGTGAGAGAGCACATGAGAGTGCGCGTGAGAGAGCGCGTGAGTGTGCGTGAGAGTGCGTGTGGGAGAGCGCGCGAGAGAGCGCGCGCGAGAGTGCGTGCGAGAGTGCGCGCAAGGGAGCGCGGGAGAGAGCGCGTGAGAGCACGCGTGAGGGAGCGCGTGAGAGCGCGCGTGAGAGAGCGCGTGATGGAGCGCCGCCGGAGAGTGCGCGAGAGAGAGCGCATGAGAGTGCGCTCGAGAGTGCGAGCGAAAGAGTGCGTGAGGGAGCGCGCGGGAGAGTGCGCGAGAGTTCGCGCAAGGGAGCGCGCGAGGGAGCGCGCGAGCGAGCGCGTGAGGGCGCGTGAGTTTGCGCATGAGGGAGCGTGCGAGAGAGGCGTGAGAGCGCGCGCAAGAGGGCGCGCGAGAGTGAGCGCGAGAGTGCTGGTGTGAGTGCGAGGGCGAATGCGAGCGTGAGTGTGGATATGAGAGTGAGGGCGAATGTGAGGGTGAGTGCGAGGGAGAATGCGTGCCTGAGTGCTGCGGGTGTGTGTGAGGGTTTAGAGGTTGAGCGCGATGGTGCGGGTGTGATTGCAATGGTGAATGCGAAGGCGAGTGCAAGTATGATTCCAAGCGTGAGTGCGCGCATGTGTGAGGATGATCGTAAGGGTGAATGTTGAGGTGAATGCAAGGGTGGCCGCAAGGTTTTGCATGCATTCTGACATAATGTTTACTATCAAGTCACATTTGTAAGATGCCAAATGTAAATGTTTCCATCACTCATCTTTCGTTTGTATATTGCATTCTTCAGCTTCAATTTCTGTTCCGCTTACGTTGTTTTTTAGTGTATCGAACCATTTGTTTCTTGTGCGTCATGGAATCTGCATTCTCTGATTTTGTTTCTTTGTGCAACTCATGCAAGTTGTATTCTTTGATTTTGTTTTTGTTTGTGCAGAGAGTGAGTTGCATTCGCTGTTTCTTCTTTCCTGTGCAGGGAGTTCAAGCTCCAGTCTTCTTTTCTTGCGGAGAAAAGGGATGGGGAGAAGGGAGATGAGGGAAATGAGGGAGGGAGGGAGGGAGGGAGGGAGGGAGGGAGGGGGAGGGAGGGAGGGAGGGAGGGAGGGAGGGAGGGGAATGGGGCACAAGCTAGTGATGATTTACACAGGGCTGAACTTCATTCATTACGCTTGCATGCTTATTACCATAGCTGTATGCTTTTTGCGTTGTGTGTGTGTATGTGTGTGAGTACGTACATGTGCATATGTGTGTGGTGTTTGTTTCGAGGTGTGGTGCTAAGTGCCTCGTGAATGCAACTCGGATTGTGATCGTCGGTGGGCAGCTATGCTAGCCTCTTCCGTACCATATCAATCTTAGTTGCAGCATTGATGCATTTACCGTATCGCCCCGGATGTAAGCGCCGTCCAATTAAAGGCGCCGGCGCTTCTATCTGGAGCATGGCGCTTATGGCCGGAACTCGATTATAAGCGCCCCCCCTGTGAAACCCTGATTTATTATAAGCGCATCCATAATATTATGTTTCAATCCTGATTAAAGCGGTAACGAGTTTTGAATTTCAAGCGAGTCAGCACCCATTTTCAGTTTGTTTGACTTTCGCGGTCCTGACTGCTTTCGCGTCCAGTCAGGATGAGGTGGCAAGCTGGCAAATTGACGTGTCAAAATCTCTGTGCACTGTGCAGCGTCAGAGAATCGCCCTCACGCGATTCAGATTCTGGACGCTTTAAAATATCGACTCGATTGAACTACCGAGACTGAAATGTGTACATTTTGATGCGTTTAAGTTGTATCTTTGTACTTGTCATTATATAAGCGCCGGCGCTTATGGCCGTGACTCAATTACAAGCGCCCCCCCCTAAAAAAACCGGTTTTATTATAAGCGCACATGCGCCTATATCCGGGGTTATACGGTAGTATTCGCTTTGAAACATTCTCAATCGTTGTCCTTTGTTTTTGTGACGGTTTGTGTGTTATCGTCTGTGCTTGTTTCGGGGGTGTGGTACTAAGTGCCTCGTGTATGCAACTGGGATTGTGATCGTCGGTGGGGCAGCTTTGCTCGCCTCTTCCGTACCATATCAATCTCAGTTGCTGCATTGATGCATTTTGTATTCCCCTCAGAACATGTACGACGGTTCTTGTACACCATCGATTTTGTACCCATTTGTGTATGTGTGTGTCTTTAGGTGGTACCGTTGTACAGATTTTCTGTGTTGTTTTTGTGTTCGTGGGCCATTTGGTATCGTCATTAGTGCTAGAACGATTGTCCAATTGTTCCATTCGCCGTACTTATCGACGATTATGGAATGGTTGGAAACATTTGTTTTCATTTTTTCGGGGAATTTACCGTGAATAGTGATTTCTTTCATAATTGATGGGAGAAATTCACTGTTCACGTCAGCCAACCGAAAAGTGAAAACGAATGTATAAGTGTCAAATGCAACCCAAAAATGCCACCGTCCACGTCATCCATAGCTCAACTACAGTGCACGTGGGTCTTCTGTGACTACAGTGCAAAGTAATTACGCGTAAAGACTAGCTTGAACGGACCATGGCGAATTCCGCATCATAACGTGGTTCATTATTCAAATATGTATGCTATCACCGAATGGTGTGACAAGGTAGGGTAAAATGTCAGAATGAGGAATGGATGATGCATTGATGTTGGTTGGGGTACATATAGCTAACCCTAAGTTTTGTACCCCCTAAGACAAACCTCACTATAGGCTACAACATTTGACACACCCCCATAGCCTAAGTGAGGGGTGTCTAGCAGAACCAAACGAGTACGGTCACAAGACCAGTCCAAGAAACGAAGCTCAGGGTGGATCACAACGTCACCACACAGTCTGAGCACAAACAACAGTGGCCACAAGGCCAGTCCAAGAAGTAACAGAGGTATATAGAAAGCAAAGTAAACAGTACACTCAAGCCTAAGCAACACGAGAACCAGTGTCAACAAGGCCTAACTGCACACAGCACCTCTGGTGGTCACAAGGCGGAAGCGCCTTGGTGAAGATGTCTGCAGTGTTGGCCTCGGACTCCACAAACTCAAAGCGAGCCTGTCCACGCCTCTGCAACTCTCGCAGAAGAAAGTACCTGACGTGAATGTGCTTCACTCTGCTCTCCAGTCGTGGCTCTCGACAAAGGAGAATAGACGCCTTGTTGTCAGTGAACAAGGTCGGTGCAGAGCTCGGCCGCTCACCAAGGTCGGTGAGCAAGAAGGTCAACCAACGCAGCTCCTGTGCCGCCATGGCACCAGCGTAGATCTCAGCCTCAGCTGTAGAGGTCGAGACCGAAGAGGAGCGCGTGGACCGCCAGGAAACAGCTCCAGAACCCAGGCTGAAACAGTACCCCTGAGTAGACCTGTGAGTCTCAGCGTCGTCAGCGTAAGAGGAGTCACAGTGACCAGTAAGTACGACAGACTGCTGCCCTCCAAGAACTAGCCCCACGCCTGACGTCGTCGCTAGGTACTTCGCCACCCTCACAGCTGCTGTCCAGTGAACAGGACGGTGTCTCCCTGGCGCAACAAAGCGCGCAAGAACGCTGAGAGGGAAGGCGAGGTCCGGGCGAGTACAAGTCATCAGGTACATGAGGCAACCCACAAGCTCTGCGTAGGGACCACTAGGCTCGAACGGCTCGTCAGGAAAGGGTCCAGTGAGTCTGTGGTCAACAGCAAGAGGTGTGCGCTGTACTGTGGAGTGCTGAAGCCCGAACCGCTGAAGGACCTGCTGCACCATGTGCGACTGTGAAAGTGTAATGGTGCGAGCAGCTCTGTCCCTGGTGATCTGCAGGCCAAGGTAGTGGCGCAGCTCACCAAGATCAGTGCAGGTGTGTCTCTTCTGCAGTTCGGACTTCACGTGTGCCAAAGCAACCCTGTCAGGGGTGGCGAAAACAAGGTCGTCAACGTAGACCAGAACAAAGAAAGGTGTGGGGCCACGACGAACGAACAGCGACGGGTCAGCAGAAGACGGCTGGAACCCAAGGTCAGACAGGGTAGAACGCAGGGTGTCGTGCCACTCACGAGGAGCCTGATGAAGACCGTAAACCGGTCGCCTCAGCCTCCACTGGGTCCCAGGAGGGAAAGAGCCAGTGAAGGCAGAGGGACGACGCAACCAGACCTCCTCGTGAAGACTGCCCTGAAGGAAAGCAGTAGAGAAGTCGAGAGAGTGTAACTCGTAGTCTCTCTGTGCTGCTACGTGTAGTAACACCCGAAGAGTGGTCATCTTCGGGGTGGGCGCGAAGGTCTGAAAGAAGTCAACTCCCTCGCGCTGACTGAAACCTCTAGCCACGTAGCGCGCCTTGAAGACCGGAGGAGATCCCGGTGGCCGCTTCACCCTGTAGATCCACATGCCGTCGACTACGTTCGCCCCCGGAGGGGGAACCTCATCGACGTAGGTGCCTGTGGATCTGTAGGAGGCCATCTCTGCGTCCATGGCAGCTCTCCACTGAGAGGCCCAAGGCCCTGACACTGCCTCAGCGTAAGTGCGAGGAGTCGGAATGTCAAGGGCGTCGGGGTCACCCTCAGGGGCGAGGAGCATGGCACAGAGATGAGGGGAAGCGGCCGCCAGGAACTCTAGCTCAAACTGCCTGTCCTCTAGGGCGTCACAGCCAAGGGCAGACACACCCCCGACGGCCAGAGGACTGGAAGGAGGAGCTGCCACAAGAGCGGTGGCGAAGTCAAGGCGGCGGGTAGAGGCAAACTCAGTGACTGCGGCAGTAAGAGCGGACACAGAGGACACAGAGGCACGAGGGTGGGTAACAAGAGAGGCGAGAACACGAGAGAGAAGAGGACGGTACGTGCGGTAGTAGTCAGTGTCAGTGACAGGAGAAGGAAGCGACACAGTGAGGGCCGACTCAGGAGGAGACGGAAGCACAGACGGAGACGGACGAGGTGGACGAGAACAAAGGAAGGCTGTACGAAGGTCAGTGAAGGGAACAGGAGACGAGGGACGAGCACGAGGGGAGCGACGAGAGGCCCAAGTCTGAGAAGGAGGAGGAGACAACGAAGACTGAGAACGAGGGAAAACAGCGGGAGAGGGGTCAGGAGGAGGAAGCGGAGGACCAGAGACGGGAGGAGAGGGGGAGGAGGAAGGAGAGGGAGACGGGAGACCAAGGGTCCGAAGACCCGAGACAGGAGGAGGAGACGGCAGCAGCTGCTGCTGCTGCTGCTGCTGCCGCGGCTGCTGTGGCTGCTGCTGCTCCAGCGGCTGCTGCCTCTGCTGCTGCTCCTGCTGCTGCTCCTGCTGCTGTCGCTCCTGCTCCTCGAGCCGCTGCAACTCTCTCTCCTCTCTCTCCAACTCCAGCTGCTCCTCACGAGCACGGCGAACACGAGCCTGGAACCTGGTCGGGTAGGGGTGGGGGGAAGGAGTAGTGTCCGGGGCAGCGGCAGCCCCAGAGTCGACCTCCGAAGCACCAAGCACACCACCCCCAGAGGCAGCACCAACACCAGCTCCAGACCCAGGCTCTCCAGAAACCGAAGGGACACCCTCACCCCCAGACGCAGCACCCCCAGACTCCGCACCAGCACCCCCAGACTCCGCACGACCAGTACCAGCCCCCGGAAGACAAGAGTCCTCTGCAACCCGCGGCTCAGCTCCAACTCCAGCACCCCCAGAACCAGAGACCTGTACAGGGACAGTCGCAGGACCAACCTCCCGAGAGGGAGCACCTGCAGGAGGCGGCGAGGAAGACTGTGGGGAGGGAGGCTGTACAGGGGGGGCTACCGAAGGGGGAGGGCTAGCCTGAGACACACCAGACGGGGCTGGACCAGGGGGGGGAGGCTGTACCGGGGGAGCAGGCGGGGGAGCGGCTGTCAGGAAGAGGGGGGGAGGAGGAACCAGGAGACCTCGACTGGGGTACCTGACGTAGTACGGGGTGGACTCCTCGAAACGGACGTCACGGGAGTCAAAGAACCGGTGAGAGGGAGGGTGGTAAAAGGTGAAGTCAGAGGAGTCCTCAGGGAAACCAAGGAAGACACAAGGAACGGCGCGAGGCGAGAGCTTGTCCGCGGAGGTGTCGCGGACAAGAGCCAAGCACCCCCAGACACGAAACCTCGACGCGACACCAGGGGACCCTGTCCAAAGACTGGTCGGTGAAGCCTCCGGCCGAGAGACGCGTGGCCAGAGGTTCAGCTGGTGCGCGGCGTACCTGACTGCGTATGGCCACAGGAAATGGGGGGCACGGGCGTGAGTCAAGGAGGTGCGGGCAATCTCCATGACCAGGCCTATGCGACGCTCAGCAACCCCATTCTGCTGTGGGGACTCCGGAAGCGTCCAGGACTGACGAATGCCCTGTTCGCGACAGAATCCAGCGAGAATGCCGGAGCGAAACTCGCCCCCGCGGTCGGAGTGGAGACAGCTGACACGACGACCACGAGTGTCCTGGGTGGTAAGCAACCACCTGATCAGTGTAGAAGTCACCTCAGACTTCCTCGCCAGGGGGAACACTGTGGTATAGCGGGAGTAGTCGTCAACGACCACCAAAAAGAAACGCTCACGCTCAGGGCCAGGGCAAGGAGAGGGGCCCCAGACGTCCAAGTGCAGCGTCTCAAAAGGCTCGGTGGCCGGACGAAGGGAGGAGGAGTGAGGGGTGGCACGCAGCCTACCCTCGACGCAAGGACCGCACGGTGGTGCAAGGGACGGCGGCAGCGACGGCAAGACACGCGGGAGACCTAAGACCAGACGCTGACTAGACATAGCACGCAGACGTGGAAGAGAAGGGTGTCCCATCCGGTGGTGCCACAGAACGGTGGGGTGGGCAAGCGACCGACAGGAGCAAGACGCAGCGACTGGACTGGACGCGACAACCTGAGGGGACGGAACCACCTGGTGAGACGCAGGGAGGAGACTAGGGGGAGGGACAGGAACTGGGAGGAGTGGCTGCTGCGACGGCGGCCGCTGTGGCTGCGGCTGCTGCTGCTGCCGCTGCTGAGGCTGCTGCTGCTGCTGCTGCAGTCGCTGCTGAGCGCGCGGGCCAGTGTGAAGAGTGTAGAGACCGGAGCCCGGCTCAGCAGCAAAAGTGGCGAGAGGCTGGTAAGAGTCCCCGTCAACACACACCGCAGTCTCTCCAGAAGGCTCAAACCACACACCCACGTGCTGACTCACAAGGGGTCGCACGCCCACCAAGTTCCGGGAGAACGAGGGGACGTGAAACCCAGTGAGAGACCCAGAAGGAGCAGCCGGACACGGCAAGGTGGTAGTGTGACGCGCGGTGACTGGTCCCGAAGTGGGATCAGCCAGCGCCACAGAAACAGGCGCAGGAAGAGGCGTAAGTGTCGTGCTGTCACGAAAGAAGCAGTGAGAGGCTCCAGAGTCCAGCGTGAACGACAGCGAACCGTCCTCTGAGGTAGCCGCTGGACTAGAGTCTACACAAGAACCTACACTAGCAACAGGCAACTGAGCAAGGCTAGCACCTAAGCTAACAACACCAGAGTAAGCAGAGTCAGAAACACTAGAGTCAACAACAGCATACATAGCATGAGGAGCACCAATCAGATCAACTAACTGCTCAGCAGACATGCCCCACAGAGCGGAGCCGTAGCGCTGAACCAGAGGAAGCCAGTCAAGGGCAGGACCGCCAACCCCGTAGGCCAACCGGACCGTGTCAGTGAGCTGAGCAAAGCACTGACCAGGGGGGTGAAAGCGGCCACAAGGGTGGCCCCGACGAGGACCTGTCAGAACCTGATAGGTGCAGGGAGGGTAAGCAGCACCACGCTGGGGCTGACGCAGCCCCGACCCCGGAGCCAGCTGCTGACGCTGCTGCTGCTGAGGCTGCTGGGAGGAGAGGGGCTGCTGCTGCTGCTGAAGCCGCTGCTGACGCTGAGCCTGGTACCACGCCGCTGCTCCACCTAGCGGGGCCGGCAGTACAGGAGACGACTGACGAGCTCGGGTGTCGCCACCACCAGCAGGCGCAGTGGAGTCACCAGCCGCTGCACGAGAGGTCTCTCCAGACGCTGCACTCCCACCACCGCCAGTCGCAACAGCACCCCCACTACCTCCGCTACCTCCGCCTCCACCTCCACCAGAACCACCTTTCTTGCCCCCCTTGCCGCGGGACCGCGACGCAGTCGTAACAGCAGCTGCAGTCGCGTCAGTAGCGGCAGTGGCAAGAGAGGCAGTGAAGGTGGGTAACTGCGGGACTGTGCACCCGTGGAAGAGTGGGGGGGGCACAGCACCAGAGGCGGCAGCTACCGAGCGAAGGTTGCTCTCGACGTCCTTGAGCGCAGACTCAAGGACCTCAACTGTCAGCTCACTAGGGTGCTTCAGCAGGAGCGCGTCACGTACGGAGGCAAGGCGGTCAGGGAGGCTAGTGGCGATGAAATAGATAGTAATCGCCATGGGGGGAGGAAGCAGTGCAAGCTGTGCCTCAGTGCAAGCAGCGCGGTAACTAGCGTCGAGCGAGCGGAGGTGAGCGATCAAGTCAGCAGAGCGCTCAAACGAGGCGAGATCAGGAAACAGGAACGGGAGGAAAAGACGGCCAAGAGAGACAGTAGCGGGAGTAGAGTAGCGGGCCTTAATCGCAGTGAGGTACGCAGCAGCGGTGCGAACCTGAGTGAAGTGGACCTCCTCTGACTCAGGGAGGAGGCTGCTGAGTGCGATGCAGGCCGCAGCGTCACGCGACGTCCAAGCCGTCCTGTCAGCGCGCTGACGGGCAAAGCGAGCCGTAGCAGCATCGTCAGGGGCAGGACCTAAAGCGGCAGGCTCGGGGGGCTCGGGGAGGTCACCAGTAGCGTGCGACCAGAGGGTCTCGCCCCCCTGGACTTGACTCTCTAACAGACGGCGAGCGCGAAGGAGCCAGACGGAAAAGTCAAGAGGTCTGCCGTCAGCGTCGAAACGAAGAACTCGCGGAGTCGCCATAGCGAAAACTAACGCGAACGAGCAGGCGAGTAACAGCAGGAGGTAAGAGGCAAATTAGGGTTCAGGTGGGACTTAGTCGCAGCGGAAGAGCGGGCTAGAGCGACGGGCCAGGGCGTAGGGTCGACGGGACGGGGGAAAGGGCGGGCACGATGCGACGGGGCAGGGCGACGCGACGGGGGAGGGCGACGCGACGGGGTAGGGAGACGGGACGGGGCGGCGGGACGGGGCAGGGCGACGGGACGGGACGGGGACGGGACGGGGCAGGGGCGACGGGACGGGACGGGGCGACGGGACGGGACGGGGCAGGGCCGCGGGACGGGACGGGACGGGGACGGGACGGGGCAGGGGCGACGGGACGGGACGGGGACGGGACGGGGCAGGGGCGACGGGACGGGACGGGGCAGGGCGACGGGACGGGGCAGGGGCAACGGGACGGGGCAGGGCGACGTGACGGGGGGAAAGGGCGCGACGCGACGGTGGGAAAGGGCGCGACGCGACGGGGGGAAAGAGCGCGACGCGACGGGGGGAAAGGGCGCGACTCGACGGGGGGGAACGGGCGCGACGCAACGGGGGAAAAGGGCGCGACGTGACGGGGGGGAAAGGGCGCTAGGCTCGGCACTAGGCGCGGTAACAACGGAACCGGTACGAACGAGAGGTAGGATCAGGCTCGGGAGATACGAACGGAGAACGGAGGAACGGGATCCCACAGGATCCTAACCTAACTGATACCATGTCAGAATGAGGAATGGATGATGCATTGATGTTGGTTGGGGTACATATAGCTAACCCTAAGTTTTGTACCCCCTAAGACAAACCTCACTATAGGCTACAACATTTGACATAAAATTGCCAAGCAAAAACGCCATTCGTGATTAGTATTCTAATAACATTCATCCATAAGGGTCCAAGGACAGTCTTTTCACATCCTTTAGACAACTACTTCAAGCTAACTACTCTACCCCAATCCCATCTCAAATGCACTGGCTGGTTCACAAGCGAGACTGCATACCCCCAGCCACCACAATGGTTTCGCCAGTGATATAAGCTGCATCATCTGACGCCAAGAACGCAACAGCTCCAGCAATATCTGACGGAGAACCCAGCCTCTTCAGCAAAGTGCGTTCTTCCGTCTCCTTCCTAATCCCCTCATTCTCCACCAGGTAGCTCGCAAACTGAGTCGGAACAATCCCTGGAGCAACACAATTTACACGGACTTCTGGAGCCAGCTCGACAGCCAGGGCTTTCGTCAGGCCCAATAGAGCAGTCTTTGTCACAGAGTACATGCCAAGCATGGCGATCGGGTTGAATCCAGCGATGGACGCGACAAAAACGATGTTCCCCCCTGGCGGGATGTGCGGAGCCATCTCCTTAACCAGCAGAACTGCTGCCTTGATGTTTGTATCTAGCAACTTATCCAGCTCACGCTCCCCCATGTCCAGGATTGGCCCTAACGTCGGATTAACAGCTGCGTTCGACACGAAAATATCCACGCGACCATACTTGGCAACCACAGCATCAGCCAATTTCCGGCGGTGCTCAGCGCTCCCCACGTGGCAGACCATCCCCATCGCGTCTATACCCTTTTCGCGAAGCCTTGCGACGGCTGTGTCGACGTTCGCCTGCTTGCGCGATGAGACGACCACTGATGCGCCCTCTTGGCCAAGACGCTCCACTATTCCGAGGCCGATTCCCGCAGTGGATGCTGTCACAACGGCGACCTTCCCCTGCAAACGCTTCGCCATGGCTGCTGCTGATGAAGCCAGAGACGATCGATAGACAAAACACAGTGGTTGAGAGGAATACAAACTCTCCAGAAGTAATCCTCGTCGACTCGGAAAAGGGAGTCGGCCTCAAAGATCGAACGTCAGTGGTAGCTGAGGAATCTGTGTCAAGCCTTCTGCATGAGAGGGACGGGGAATCTGTATTCTATCTGGTGTGACGTATGAGGGGGGGATATGAGAGTTGCAGTTTGGTGGGTTGGCTTCATGCATTTGGGAAAATTATTTATACATATGTTATTCCGAGGTAGTGTTAGACGCGTACACGTAACACCTGTGACACTGCGAGACAGCTTTGCCGCTGCGAAAACTTTTGTACTGTACATTGTATGTCAAGTGTTCATCGCGATAGTGCTCGAAATTCGCACGGGCACACTTATCTTACCCTAATGCTGGGTAGCCAACCGCGAGGCAGAGGCGAAACTAGCTGGTAACACGTCGTTCGAGAAACAACGCAATGCCCCGCAGAAATTCATCGAGGGTTTTTGCAAGGGTTTACTGGTGCACAAGCCGACTTTCCGCCCTGGCGCGGGCGCAACGCCCTCAATCAGGTTTCCCGCGCGTGACTTCAACGTTCTTCGCCGCTATCCCTCCCCAACCCAACCATGCGCGCAAAACCGCTTTGCGCATTCCCATCTGCGCGTGGCATTTCCGCATTTCCCCCCGCCTTTCCCCCCAACCCCTCCTCCTCGCCGTTCTTCTTCCTAGCCCACCTCACCATCTCTCTCTTTTACCTTCTCGTCCCCTCCACCCGCCGTTTCTCACGCTTTTCGCGTGGACCGCAAGTACTTCTCGACCCCAGCGGCAACTTTAGGGTTTCTCTCTTTCCTCCCAGTTGTGCAGTAGGCTCCGTGTTCATAGAGGCATCATGGTGTCGGGCAGCGGAGTGGTGAAGCAGACCATTGTGGTCGACGCGCGTCACCACATGCTGGGGCGCCTCGCGTCCATCGTTGCTAAGGAGCTCCTTAACGGCCAGCATGTGGTAAAGATCACAGGACTTTTTGTCTTTCTAGACAGGGTTATAGATACTTTTTGTCATTCTAGATTGCGATTATGGTTAGTCGCCAGGGGTGGGGTTGCGGAGTCGCATCGCGGATCCAACATTGGAATTTGGGATTCATCTTTCGGAAATCAGGCTGCATCGGCTTAAATTGCGCTGACGTTGGGGATTCCACACGTGCACCTTTCTCGTTCCCACTATCATCCCCGTAACTTTAGTCGCCTCGCTATCCTTCCGCACGCATCGGATGGTGTCTCGCGGAACCGCCACCACAAGCATTTGTCGTAACGCATTTTTCCGCCATACGCGTTTGTACCGCGTTGCAGTGCAGCAGTTAACGGTCAGCCTAAATTCCTAGCCTACATATCACATCCCTGAACCCGTTTTGCCTCGCAGACTCAACCCGTGGCACATTCCCCCTTTCCCCCGATCCGCGCAGGTGGTGGTGCGGTGCGAGGACATCTGCCTGTCGGGCGGGCTTGTGCGCCAGAAGATGAAGTACCTCCGCTTCCTGCGCAAGCGCATGAACACCAAGCCCTCCAAGGGCCCCTTCCACTTCCGCGCGCCCTCCAAGATCTTCTGGCGCACTCTCCGCGGGTAATATGCTGCCTTCCCTTTCTTCCCTCCCCCTCCCCCTTTTCCGCCCCCCTGCGCTCGCGTTCCCCCCTGATTCGCATCGGTCGCAATGGGGCCACCGCACCTTCGTCGTGCAATGACTCGCAGGTTTGTTGGCTGGTAGTTTCGCGTTGAGGAAGGAGGCCACTGCTGCCAGGGAGCTACCTTGTGTGAAGTCGAGGGAGTCGATTTAGGAGGTACCGACAAGAGTTGAATCGTTTGTTTAGGAGATAGATCACTCTGTCTCCGCTGATAATTCTCAGCGGGTATCTTATCTTGCGAGCTTGCGCGGCCCGTCTTTTGCGCGCGGAAGCTGGTCGAGCACGTAATTGAAATCAAAGCAGAAGGTTTTCTTTCTAGGGACGTTGTGCGAGGGGCGTCCGCGGTGCCGCCTATCTGTGCAGCAGCGTTTGCTTCCTCTGGTAACTTGTTTTGCACCTCTGAGAACACCATCGCCTGTTGCTGCGTTGAGGTCTCGCACTTGTTTTGACGCCAATCCTCATCCTGCATTTCGTTTCCCCGCCCACACCCATCCCACCCCCTTCCTTCATGCTTTTCCGCGCATTCCCGCCTCTCCGCCCCCCTGGCAGCATGATTCCCCACAAGATTCCCCGCGGCGCCGCTGCTCTGGACCGCCTGAAGGCGTTCGAGGGCATTCCCGCGCCCTACGACAAGATGAAGCGAGTCGTCATCCCCGACGCGCTCAAGTGAGCCGCGCCGCGCCGCGCTGCCTCTCGTGTCGTGCATATGTGCTCGGCGTGCTTGGCTTGAGAGTTGAACCGAAGTCAATGGTTTTCTTTAGCAGTCGTCTACCGCCTTACCGCAGCTACCTGCCATTTTTTGTCTCAGTTCCTCTCCCTTCTTTCTCTAAGCAAAGCCACTAAGTGTCCCGTCTCCCTCCCCACTCATTTCCCCCTCTTCCCCTGCTTCCTGCTCCCTGCCCTCCCTCTCCACTCGCTTCACTCCTCGCCCTCCCTTTTCCCTCTGTCAAACGCAACGCACACACCACCCACACTAACCACGCAGGGTGCTGCGGTTGAAGCCTGGGCACAAGTTCTGTCTGTTGGGTCACCTTGCCCATGAGGTTGGCTGGCATTACTGGGATGTTGTCAAGGTGAGTCACTGATTCCTAGCAATACATCATCACCTGAGTAGCAATACATCATCACTTGAGTATTCAGCACCTGCTGACATTGTAGTTTGCTCTCCCCCCCTCCCCCGCTCGTTTGCACGCTTGTCGCCCCAAGTTTCTGGTTTCGCGTTGGGTGTGTTGGATGCTGCACTAGAAACCCATTCTGCCTTGTTTTGAGATTTGTTTTACTTTTTGTAATGTTCAGGAGCTGGAGGCCAAGCGTAAGGCCGATGCCGTGGAGTATTACAAGGAGAAGAAGGCGACTATTAAGGCGCGCGCAGATGCTGTTAAGAGTGTGTTGGCGGCTGATGCTGACCTTAGTGCCACGTTGGCAGCTGTTAGCTACTAGGTTGCCTGTTGCAAATTGCGATGAGATGATATGGATGACCCATCAAAGGAAATATGTTTTGTGAATGTTTCAAAAAGTTCAGTTCAATGGCCTAATGGATACCCCGAACCGGTGGATGGTTTCATTCTTGTAACGATATTCGAAAATGTTACGGGGTATGTTATCGCGTTGCTCACACCCTAGTGTACCTGACAGCTTGTCCTACGTGGTGCTTGGCGCATGGTGAGTCAACTCGGCCTGGAACTTCTCGTGGAGCCGCATGCAGCTCCCCAAGGCACGTCATCACGCGCCTCGGCAATTTCCCATTTTCCTTGCTCACATCGAGTGATCACATTTCAGGACCTCAGCTACGGTACAACCCATCTCCATTCAGTGTGTGAACCTTGCAGAATCCGCATGTTTGCGCCTCCAGTTCCCTTGTCATTATGAAAGCTAGATCACATGGTCACTGCGACATTTGAAGGTCCAGCAGCTTCAAGTCGCACGCGTAGGTAGCCTGACTCCCGCGTCGCTCGTCGAGCGACAGCTTCTCTTGTGTCTCCCGATTTGAACCGTGCTCAAGTACTACTCGCTTCTCTTCCAACCTCTTAGGCACTAGCATAATTAGCAGCGGTAGTGCTACGACTCGTAGCAGTCGCCTTTTCATCATGCTGACAGTCGCGTCGTTCGTGACGTCGCTCGTGACGTCCGCGCTCATCTTCCTGCTGCTCCTCACCCTCTTCTCCATCCTCATCCGCCGCCCCGCCAACTTCCCCATCTACTTCCCCAAGCGCATCCTCCGCGGGCACGGCCCTCCGCCACTCGCGGAGATCTCCGCGCTGGAGTGGCTCCGCCGCGTGCTGCGCTGCACGGAGCAGGACGTGGTGCACTCCGCGGGGCTGGATGCGGCGGTGTATCTGCGCGTGCAGCGCATGTGTCTGATGATCGTGCTGTGGCACGCCGCGTACTGCCTCCCCGTGCTCATTCCGCTCTGCGCCACGGGCGGGTTTTATGCCTCCTTCAACGCGGGGCGGCCTCCGGCGGAGCAGATCCAGTTCTCCGCGCTGGACGCTATTGCGATGGGGAATGTGCCCGTGAGTGCTGCTTGAATCTACTCTGTGTGGTCTCTTTTGAGTCGACTCAAAGTACATTCAGACTCCGAGTCTGAGTCAGATCCCCATCTCCAGCTCTCTGCGCTGGATGCCATTGCGATGGGGAATGTGCCCGTGGGTGCTTTCTTAGTCGATGCAACTTGATGCACCGGATCCGCAAAAGCCATTCTCAGCAGATACTTGCCATCTTGTTCACTAAAAATAATGAGTCCATACGTTAATGAGTCTGGTTGTTTGCCTCCTTACAGATACTAACTCGTAACCCGTGGGTCGGTGTGCCCTGTATTCCGGGCAATCCATGGGAGCTCATTTTGTGATCGGACGAGAATGCTTTCACTGGTCTTAAGTACCAACCAAAAGTTTTATTTCCAGCTATAATTCACCTTTCTATCCCACTCCTATCTTGTCTACCTCCCTCCCCTAACGCTGCGTTCTACGCCCAGCCCAACGACTCTCGCTTGTGGGCCTTTTTCGTGGGCGCGTATTGGTCCGCGCTGGGCACGCTGCTCATTCTGCACTGCACGTACCGCCACGTCAGCAGGCTGCGCGCCAAGCAGAGGGAGGAGGACCCCGAGGTGCAGGTGGAGGAGTTCGCAGTGCTGCTGCGCAACATCCCTCCACACCGCTGTGCACACAAGACCACCGCTTCTGCTGCTGCTGCAGCGGCTGCTGCTGCTCCCTTGCCTGGTTCTGCTGGTAGTGCTGGCGGTGCTGGTGTTGCTGCAGCTAGTGGCAGCGATAGTAGCGGCAGCAGCAGCAGCAGCAGCAGCACCTGCTGTGTCAGCACCGCTGCTGCCGCCGCATGGAGAAGCAGGGTTGGGAGCGAGAGGAGCAGGGGCCCCAGCTGGTAGCGGCGTTGATAATGACAATGAGGAGGATGGTGATGGTGATGATGACGATGGTGATGTGTGGAGGAATGAAGAGGAGGAGGATGGGGACAGGGGACGGCAGCAGATGAAAGTCCCAGCAGAGAAACATGGGCGAGATGAGGAGCTGGGATTGGCGGAGGGAACTGGAGGAGGAAGTGTGGGTGGTGGAAAAGGAGCAGGAGGCGGAGGAAGAGGCAGTAGGGGTGACAGTGGTGAGAAGGCTGTAAGGTCCAGGAGGAGGGAGGCGGCAGATGTAGTGGATACGTTGTTCGGGTGGCTGTATGGGGAAGCCTACTGTGGCGTGAACATACTGCGATCCCTGGATAAGGTACGGTACTGATTGTCGTTGAATATGCGATGCCATACCTCCCTGCCTCCTCCTTTCGTCGTTCGTCTCTGCCTTGTTTCCGTATGAGAGAGAAACCGCAACATTTCCATGCAGCAATGCAATGGTGATGCCCGCATCGAAGCAAACACCGCCTGTCTGCCTGCCTGCCTTACCACCACCTTGCTCTCTCCCTTCTATCCATTCCCACCCACTCACACCCACCCACACCCACACCCCCACCACTCTTCCCAAACCCCATCCCCCGCCCTCTCCCCCCCTCTCTCCCTCCCCCTCTCCCCCCCTTCACCCTCCCCTCACCAGCCGCGCACAGCCCTGCAGCAGCTAACTGCAGCACGCAGGCAGCTACTGCGTGCCAAGGCCATGTGGGTGCAAGCACAGAGAGACGCGGGCAGGGCAGAGGAGCCAGCAGCAGCGGGCGTGATGATCACACACGGTGGAGGCATCGCAGACCGACGGCGAGAGGTCAGAGGGGAGTTGATGGGTGGAAGGGGAGCAGTGGGAGGGGCGGAGGAGGAGGAGTGGGTGGTAGAAGGGGAGACAGGGATCGGAGAGACGAGTGGAGGAGAAGAGCCGGAGGTGCTGGTGGGGACTAGGGGGGCGGTGGGACGCGCGGAACGGCTAGGGTGGTGGCCCAAGGGTTGGGTACGGCGGAGAGGCAGTGGTGGGGATGGGGAGGGGGAGGGGCGGGAGGGGCGGGAGGAGATGGGCGGAAGGGGGAGCATGGGGAGTGGTGGTGCTGGTGCTGCTGCTGGTGGTGGTTGTTGTGGGAAGAGAGGGAAGGGGAGGGGGGGAGAGGTGGAGAGGCCGCAGCACAGGACGGGATGGATGGGGCTGTGGGGGAAGAAGGTAGATTCGATTCGGTTTTATGAGGAAGTGGTGCGGTGTAAGGAGAAGGAGCTGAGGCGCGCACAGAGAGAGGCTTGGGCTGGGAGTACCAGCCGCTGTGTCTCTGCTGCTGCTGCTGCTGCTGCTGGTGCTGGTGCTGGTGCTGCTGCTGGTGCTGCTGGTGCTGCTGCTGCTGCTGGTGTTGGTGCAAGGGCAGCACCAATGTGGCAGACGCGACTGAGGAGAGGGAGCGAAGAGAACGAAGAGGAGCAGGAGGAGGAGACACAGGAAAGGCGGCTTGTGTGTGCTTTGGAAGGCGAGGAGGCACCACCGGGGGCATGTGAGGGAGGTGGGGGAGGTGGGGGAGGAGGGGGAGAAACTGGATATGCAGCAAGGGGTACTGTTGGCAGTTCTGGAAGAGCAGGGCTTACGGAAGGAACAGGCGGAACGAGGGGTTTGGAAGGCATTCAGGAGGAGGAAGGGGAGGAGGGTGAGGAGCAGGAGCGGGAGGAAGGGGGGAAAGGGGAGGAGGGAGAGGAGGAAGGGAAGGGAGAGGGGGACGATAGTCGCAGCAAGGGATCCCTAACCGGCCGTGTGGGGAGGATGGCAAAGCGGCCAGCAGCAAGAGCAGTGACGGCAGCAGCTGAGAAGCCGGTGGTGGGGGGCGTGGCGCGTGGGGTGCAGAGGATGGTGATGACGTCTGCGGGTGTTTGTTTGGTGACCGTGTCATGGCGGCAGTTGCTGCGCAGACTCTGCATGCTGACAATGCCATGCTCTGGCAGACCGAGCCGGTGCGTGTGGGGGGGGGAATGGGGGCAAAAGGCAGGTGGAAGGAGGGGAATGCGGGGAGAGTAAGTGGTGTGTGTGGGAGGGATGTGGGTGCTGCCGTGCAGAGATGCTATTATGTGCTGCCGTGCAGAGATGCTATTATGTGCTGCCGTGCAGAGATGCTATTATGTGCTGCCGTGCAGAGATGCTATTATGTGCTGCCGTGGTGGCTGCTCATTCCATGTGATATGCATAAACATCCCATGGCATCTCATGCCACCCCATCCCAACCCGACTCACGCCTCCCCCACAGGCCCCCGAGCCCAACGATGTGCTGTGGGACAGCATCAGCATCTCGCGTGTGTCGTGCGCCATCAGGACCGCTGTCGTCTACGTGCTCGTCTTCCTCACCATCTGCTTCTACATGGTTCTTCTCTTCCCCCCTTCACCCTTCTCTTTTTTTCTCCTTTGCTAAACCTTCTCCTTAGAAACTGCTGCTCGCTGGGATGTCTGCTTCTACATGGTTCTTCTCTTCACCCCTTCACGCGCTGAAAAGCCATCTCTTAGAGCTCTTCTAATTTCGCCTCTTCCACATGGTTCATTTCACCGCCTGGTCCTCGTCTTCCTCACCATCTGCTTTTAACATGGTGCCACTCAGTTCACCACCCTCTGACGCTTGGAAAACCCATACCGTCTCAGCTCACTGCTTCTCTTTGAGGCTTGAGAAAGAAGAGCTTCTCACTGCTTCTGCACGGTTCTCATCTCACCATCTAGACCCGCCACTCCACTTTCCCACGACTGCACTCACTCTCCCCCCCCCCCCCCTCCTTCCCTCTGTTCTCCGTTCACTCCCATGCCGCAGATCCCCATCGGCTTCATATCCAGCCTCACGACTCTGGAGAATCTGGAGAAGTCGCTGCCGTTCCTCAAGCCCATCGTGGAACAGTGCGTGCTCTCTGCTCTCATTTTAACTCGCACGCACGCACGCACGCACACACACACACACACACACACACTCTTATTCTCACGTGCCGTTCCGTACCATCCTTCCCTGCCCTTCCTTCCATTCCTACTCCTATCTCTTTCCCCGCTCTTCCTCGCGCTGCGCCCCAAGCTCTTACATTGTCACATTCCCCCCGCTCCCCTTCCCTCCCTCCTTCCCCGCCCCCCTTTCCCCCCTCCGTCCCCGCTCCTCCTCCCCCCTCTCTCCTCCCCCCAGGCCTGTCCTGCGCACGTCACGTTCATAGAGGCCTTTCTTCCGCAGCTCGCGCTCATCCTCTTCCTCGCGCTGCTCCCCAATCTGCTGCCCTCCTCAACTTCGCAGTAGTTGCTGTGCCTCATAAGCCCTCATACACACACATACACACCCTCACAAGCCATTTTCCCCCCCCATTTCCCCCCTCCCCCCCCTCCCTTCCCCGCTTTCCCCCCCTTCCCCCCCTCTTCCCCCAGGCCTGTCCTGCGCACGTTCATAGAGGCATTCCTTCCGCAACTCGCGCTCATCCTCTTCCTCGCGCTGCTCCCCAACCTCCTCCTCCTCCTCTCTCTTTTTGAAGGGCTGCCCTCGCGCTCCCACGCCATCCGGGCAGCCTCGGGAAAATATTTTTACTTCACCGTTCTGAACGTCTTCATCGGAACCACGCTCACGTCCGGCGTTTTCCAGGCGATCAAGCAGATCGTGGATCATCCGACGGCTGTGGTTGACTTGCTCGGATCGTCCCTCCCGCAAGCCGCGACGTTCTTTATCTCCTACATCTCGCTTAGGTTTCTCGTAGGAGCCGGGCTGGAGCTCACGCGGCTCGTCCCGCTCGCGCTTTTCCACGCGCGGCGCGCGCTGCTGTGCCGCACGCAGCCGGATCTGCACGACGCGTGGCAGCCGGGCGAGCCGGATTACGTCAGCTTACTCCCCGGGGATCTCCTAGTCGCGACGCTCGCGCTCTGCTACGCGGTGATTTCGCCGCTTATTCTCCCGTTCGCCGGCGCGTACTTTCTAACTCAGTGGCTCGTTATGAAGAACCAGCTCGTGCAGGTGTACGTTAACGAGTTCGAGAGCCGCGGGAGGATCTTTCCGCACGCGTTGGCGCGCGTTCTCGCGGCGCTCGTGCTGTCGCAGCTCACGCTGATTGGCTACTTCGGCGTGAAGCAGTTCCGCGCGACGCCCGCGCTCATCCCGCTGCTGTTCATCTCCGTGATTCACGCTGTCTACATGCACCGCCGCTTTCACCCGTCCTTCGCGCGGCCGTCGCTGCAGCAGGCGAGTCGCGCCGGCGCGCCGCCGGTGCCGCCTCCCCCGGAAGAGGATAAGATCAGGGAGGCGTATCTACCGGAGGAGATGCGGCGCGTGCAGAAGCAGAGGGAGTGGGAGGAGGAGGTGTGTCGTGTGCTGCCGGGGGAGCCTGTCATGGAGCGAGGGAGATTGCCACGTGGCAAGGAGGGATTCGGCAAGGACGAGGAAGATCTTAGCTGAAACGAGCGAAATGCAGATTTGGGATTTGGAACTTCAGACTTGGGATCCAGGCGAGGGTAAGGGAGGGTTGAGAGGGGTGCGTTGACGGATTCTGGGGGGGTCGGGTGGAGTGGGATGGGGTGGAGTGGGCTGGGGTGGCGTGAGGCGGGGTTGAAAGCAACGAGGTGTAGGATCTGTGCTGTTACAGTATTCATTTGAGCTTTGTTTTCCACACAAAACAATGGTACAGCAGGTGTAGCCTGTGACAAAATGTTTTGTGCCACAGCCTAGACAAGCAGCTAATCCAACGCGTCAGAGACAAGGATGGGTAAAAGAAATAACATGGGATACAAGTAATTCCTCCTAAACTAATTTTGGAACTTGATGTCAAATGATATATATGTGTGATATATATTGGTAGGCTGTAGTGGGGTAGATGTTATAGGGGATAACACTTTAGGGTTGTGTTTCTTGTACCAATCTCTCTCGTCAATGCAACCAACCTTGCCTAGCTATCTCGACACTTGATGCATGTGTCGGCTCCATTCCAGTCAATGAATCAGCTTTGCCTTTGACTTCCATATGTACACCTGTTACTACCACAGCTGCTGCTGCTGCTGCTCCCGCTTCTTCTGCCACTGGTGGTAATGCTTGTTATCCAGCTGATGACCCATCGCCGTATCACCTGCTACCGCTTGCTTTGGTCTCCCATCAAGAGCTGTTCCTGCCACATGAAACTCGTGCCAACTGTGATCCCACCATTGCACCCTAGACTCCTGTGTGGTGGGGTTCACTAATGTGCCGCACGCCGTTCACATCGTGCCCGTTCGGCTGCCCGTTCTGATGCCCGTTCGCACGACCGTTCAAATGCTCGCTCAAGTGATCATAGGCATGCCCGTTCGCATGCCCATAACCGGTCATGTACCCATGGTACTGCATATGATTCCCACCGCTCATCACACACTCTGGGGATGCGTACGCATGCATGTACACATGCCCGTTCACCTGCCCGTTCACATGCCCGTTAATGTGCCCATTCACATGCTCGACAGCACCAGCAGCAGCGGCGCCAGCAGCAGCACCGTGGCCCTGACCCTGAGAATTCTTCTGGCCACCACCATGATTCCCCTGCCCGCCATGCTCCTGCCCGTGATGCAGGTGCAGCTTCGTCAGCAGAAACAGGCACCCTGCAGCAAAGCAGACTCCCAGGGAGAAGCACAGAAAATCCATGGACGTGGCAACAACCACCTTCTTGCTCTTCTCGAACGTGCCCACAAGTAGAATCATCACGATCACGTGCCCGAGCTTCGTCTTCATTTCGTCCAGCGAGCTTACTTCCAGCCACGACGGCCGCGACTGCAGGCGGAACAGGCCGAACAGGTTCGAACCGAGGCTTCTGCGCGCTCCTTCCCCGCGCGCACGGCCCTTCGCGCGGTGCTGCCGCTGCTGCTGGTGTTGCTGCTGTTGTTGTTGCGCGTGGGTGGGGAGAGGAGCGTCCGCGGATGACGCTGACTTGCGGGTGTGGCTTGCGCCGTGTGCGGAGCGGTGTGCGCCGTCGTCGGAGGTCGCGGCCTCGACGTTGAAGTTATGGATGAAGAGGTCGTACAGGCCCATGCCGAATATCAGCATGACCGTTCCGATTAGGTACACGTCTGCGTAAAAGGCCATCGTAACGGAAAACAATAAAAAAAAAAAAACGCGGAAAGAGAGACCGTGGGAATAGTCAGAAGAACGAGGCGAGAAGAGGGGGAAATCGCGAAAAAAAAACAAAAGAACAGAGAAGAAAATAGAAGAAAAGAAAAGAAAAATAAAACGACGCAATAATTTCGGGAAATGATTTCGAGGGAGAAGGGGTGGAGGGAAAGAGGAGGCAGAGGCATCGCACCGACGGCTTCGACGAGCAAGAGGATGACGTTGCCTGACCCAATGCCCCACCAGGCCGTGGCGAACTCGACGAGCGATTCGAGCACGAAGAGACAGCCCTTGATGAAACAGATGGCGGAGCCCACGAGCGAGCCCACGACCGCGAGCAGCGTGAGGAAGCGGCAGTCGAAGATACGCTGCGGAGGAAATGGCGAGAGTAGGGATGATGGTTAGGACTCCGGTGGAATGTGATTGTGCATCGCGTGACGAAATTTACTGCTCATAGTATCGGCCGAGTTTTGTCAGGAACGGAACGGAACCGACGAGCGGAACCACCGAATGAGATTCCGTTTACGACTGCCCAGTCACTACCTAAATTTGCGACGGTAGTACTACTGGTGGACGACTTACTCGCTCCACCGAGTTTTCGACGTTCTCAATGGCCTGCGCTGCCTTGTTCTCTTCGTCCGATGACTCGTCCGACGTCACCGGAAACGCATCCGCACCGCCGCCGTCCGTGTCTCCCGCGTTGCCCGGCGTCCACGTCATTGCACCGTTCCGAGTAGTGCTGTACGCGAAGCTACGCAATGCGTCTGGTCTTCGTCGACGATTCATCTCGCGGCCGAGCCGCGCCATGCCGAGGAGAACTTCAGGCTTGACGGTTTGTTTTGTGGGCTCTGCTGATCGGGATGGAAATTCAACTGCCAGTTCCGCCGCCACGCGCTTCCCAGGAACAATTTGCTGGGACGAGCGATGCATAACTCCACAATGGACGGGAATTTGGCTCACGGACGGCGTGAGTGCGCTGACGCTGCTCAAAGGGAGGGCGGGGCAGCGCGGCGCGGATGCGGCTAGCACCGCTGCAGACGATGCGTGAAGCATGGTTGGTTGCTTTCTTCGATGTTGTCGCGATGGCAATGAGTTTCCAAAGGTAGAATCAAATCAATGAAGCTCGACAGATTAGGTGCTTATTAAACTCAGGCAAAAGAACGGTGACTTGCTTTTACGGTACAAGAAAGAGGAACAGAAGAGCTTTTGGTCGAGTTACTGGAGGTGAGGTGTGCTAGGGAAGAAAGGCAATGCGGCGAAGCGCATGTGTTGTGGTGAATGTGCAACCGAGGTGCACTGTGCGGTTCGGTGCGGCATGTGAAGAAAGGCCCCATCACCGCATTTTCCCGCGATAGGTTGTTGGGCTGGGTTGGTCAGTGAACAGAACAGACCTGAGACGAAGGGCGGGCAGACAATTTCGGGGTGCGCCCAGCCCACTGCCCACTGTCCTGCCCTTGGTTGGCGGCTGTGGAAAGTTGGGCCTTTGCTGACGCTGGTGAGCTCGTTCTTCGGGGAAAATTTTGCCGAGTTTCACTAGGATACGGTAGCACTTTGCTGGCTTGGCAAGGTAGTTTTGATTTCTATTTACAGCCTTCCGAATTGGTGGTGAAGATTTGTTTCCGTGTCCAGCCCGATTGTGTACACTATCGAAATAACCATAGCCGAGCAGCTCCATCCAGCGCTGCAGGGAATCAAGCCAAGCCAGTCTCACGCCACAAGAATCTCCTTGAATCTGTTGCGTTGGACTGGGCCTTGCGTGGCACACGTGGCAATGCAGTGGCGCAATTGACCTTCGACAGCCAATCAGCTTGCTTCAAATGTTTGCGATGGCTGTTCAAAAGATTTTGCTGAGCTGTTGTTGACTCGAACAACCGTCTCACCACACTTCACACCAAAATATAAACTGGAAATTTACGTTTGTTTTCCCGCATCTGTAGTGTAACATCTCAGAGTAACGAGGGAACTTACAAAAGGAATATTCTCTAGGGTTAATCGCGGTACGGTATAGTGTTTGCCTCTACAGGCAAAGCAGAACGTTGTATCCTTACTGCTGAACCCACACCAGGAACAGGCACAGAGCGACTAGTACGACTTCAACTGCAGTTTTCCGCGCCGCCATACCTAACTGGTGGTTTCGTTCCTATTGACTCGTTAGTTTTTCAAGCAGTACCTCTTTCCCGCATTGACACGCCATGGCGAAACGAGAGCTGTCAGGCCGTCTGCAACAAATGAAGGTGGGCATGCCGTCTCGAATCCCGAAAACTCCCACAAGTGCGAATGCCATGGCGGATGCGAACGCTCCTAGGAATACGAATGAAGCTCACGACGATGCGAACGGTCGTCATTGAGTAGCATGCAATGACGGAGACGCCCACGGCGATGATGTCGCGTATCAGATCGGACGGCTGCTGAAGATCTACATTTCTTCGAGTTTTCTCTAGGCCCGTTATAGTCGGCCTAGGGGCAGCGCAATGCATTGTCATTGTTATTCGTACTAAAAATGAAAAAAAAAAAAAAATCCAGAAATAAAAACCCCCCTTCCCCCAAACCCCCTTCCCCCAAACCCCCTTCCCCCAACCCCTTTCCCCCAAAATAATCGATCTCTACGCTTTCTTGCGTGCTTCCCGATCGCCGCACCCTCGTCTCTCTCTGGCAGTTCATGCAACGAGGCAAACCCAAAGACTCCACTGCGATGCCCGCTTCAGCGGCAGGTGGGGGTGCATCAGCAGGCGCAGCGGGAGCGGCGGTTTTCAGGGGAAACGTTCAAACGCACGCGGCGGCAGCCGCTGCCAACAAGGCGGCGGAGGAGGAGCGGTGGTTCGCGCCTGCTGCCGCCGCTGCTGCGCTGGGGGCGGGCCATGGGGGACAGCGCGTCACATGGTACGGGAGTGAAGGGAGGGAGAGAGAGGGAGTGAGGGGGAGAGGGGAGGACAGAGAGAGAGGGAGTGAGGGACACAAGGGCAGCGCGTTTCATGGTACGGGAGTGAAGGGAGGGAGAGAGAGGGGGTCGGGGAGAGAGAGGGCGAGGGGAAAGGGGGAGGGAGGTGGAGGGAGGAAGGGAACCAGGCAGGCAGGCAGGCAGGCAGGCAGGCAGGCAGGCAGGCAGGCAGGCAGGCAGGCAGGCAGGCAGGAAGAGACCGGGCTTATCAACCGAGTGCCTGCTTTTTAGGTCAACTCAGATCTCTTCTTTTTGCGCTCCCTCCCTGTTCATCCCGTCTTCCTCCACCCCTCTTCCCCCCCGCACCCACACTCTCCCCCCTCCTCCCCTTCTCCTCCCTCCTTCTCTCCCTCCCCGGTGCCGCCAGTCGAGTTGTGGTGCAGGGCCAGCCAGGCTCAGGGCGGCTTTTGGGACATCTGAAAGTTCCCAACTCCCCCGCACCTTTCCCTTCCACCTTCCCTCCACCTTCCCTCCCTCCTTCTCTCCCTCCTCGGTGCTGCCAGTCGAGTGGTGGTGGAGGGCCAGCCAGACCCAGGGCGGCTTTTGAAACGTCTCAAAAGTCCCACCCACCCCTCCACCTTCCCCCCCACCTTTCCGCCCCACCTTCCCCCCACCTTTCCCCCCCACCTTCTCCCCACCTTCCCCCCACCTTCTCCCCCCCCTTTTCTCCCCGGTGCCGCCAGTCGAGTTGTGGTGGAGGGTCAGCCGGACCCAGGGCGGCGCATGGGGCGCATGTCGTTCGGCAGCTTCAATAAGGACGTGGAGGTGCGCGCATGGGGAAGGGACGGGGAGGGGGAGGGAGGGGGACGGGGGGGGGGTTTGAATGGGTGGGGGGATTGAGGGCATGGGGCGCATGTCGTTCGGCAGCTTCAATAAGGACGTGGAGGTGCGCGCATGGGGAAGGGACGGGGAGGGGGAGGGAGGGGGACGGGGGGGGGGGGGTTTGAATGGGTGGTGGGATTGAGGGCATGGGGCGCATGTCGTTCGACAGCTTCAATAAGGACGTGGAGGTGCGCGCATGGGGAAGGGACGGGGAGGGGGAGGGAGGGGGACGGGGGGGGGGGGGTTTGAATGGGTGGGGGGATTGAGGGCATGGGGCGCATGTCGTTCGGCAGCTTCAGTAAGGACGTGGAGGTGCGCACATGGGGAAGGGACGGGGAGGGGGAGGGAGGGGGACGGGGGGGGGGGGGTTTGAATGGGTGGGGGGATTGAGGGCATGGGGCGCATGTCGTTCGGCAGCTTCAATAAGGACGTGGAGGTGCGCACATGGGGAAGGGACGGGGAGGGGGAGGGAGGGGGAGGGGGGGGGGGGGGTTTGAATGGGTGGGGGGATTGAGGGCATGGGGCGCATGTCGTTCGGCAGCTTCAATAAGGACGTGGAGGTGCGCACATGGGGAAGGGACGGGGAGGGGGAGGGAGGGGGATGGGGGGGGGGGTTTGAATGGGTGGGGGGATTGAGGGCATGGGGCGCATGTCGTTCGGCAGCTTCAATAAGGACGTGGAGGTGCGCGCATGGTGGGAGGGAGGGAGGGAGGGGGAGGGGGAGGTGGGAAGGTGTAGTGGAAAAAGTGGAGGGGGAGGGAAAGGGGTAAAGGGGGAGAGGGTGAAGGGAACACGGGAAAGGGGAGAGGGGAGGAGGATGGGGAGGGCAAAGGGGAGGGCATCGCGAGGGATGAAAGGGAAGAGAGAAGGGATGGGGGCGTCGGCTAGCAAAGAATTGCGCAGAGCAAAGGCACGGAAACCTGCAGTGCTGAAGAAGGGTGCCTAAATTCACAGCTTGAATTCGGCCGACAAGGCTTCCTACAAATCGACTGAATTTGGAGAGGCCTGGATGGTATCTGTCAAATTGTTTCTCACATCACATCGTATCCCTCTCCCTCCCCTCCCCACGCCTCTCCATCCCTGTTCTCTGCAAGCCCTCCTATTCTTCCATCTCCTTCATTCACCCAACTCTTCTCCTGCTCGCCTTGACACAGCATCCATTCACCACCCCTTTTGACTGCTCGCGTTGGCCCTTGACACGCCATGCACGTTCACCAGAGCATGGAAGAGGAGGCGCTGGGATCAGCAAGTGAGGCGCAGGAGAGGTCCCAATCGGAAGCAGCAGCGGCTGCAGCAGCCGTTGCGAGGGCGATGGACACAGGCGGAGCAAGGTACAGTGCACTGGCTGGCGAAAGTCTCGTGCTGCTCTTTGCTATTCTTTGCTCCCCTTTGCTAATTTTTGCTGTTCTTTGCTATTCTTTGCAGCTCTTTGCTAGATGCAGTTGCTTTCGCACGTGCCTTCTGACCTTGCTGTTCCTCGCCTTCCCCTTTCTGGCCTTGGCATTCCTGACCTTGGGTTGTCTGGCCGTGACTGTACTCCTGGCTTGGCTTTCACTCCCCACCGCAATAGGCCCTAAAGCTGCTCAAGTCGAAGCCTATAAAGCTGCTCACCGAAGGAAGTGGCAGTGGTAAAGCGGGTTTATCAGGAGGAGGCAGCGTGCCTTGGCAGTCCTGGCCTTGGGTTGTCTGGCCCTGAATCTAATTGTGCTCTTAGCTTTGCTTTCACTCCCCCGTCACAACAGGGCTCCCAAGTCGAAGCCTCTAAAGCTGCTCACTGATGGAAGTGGCAGTGGTAAAGCGGGCTCGTCAGGAGGAGGAAGGGGAGGAGAAGGAAAAGGTGGTGGTGGTGGAGGAGGAGGAGGAGGTGGAGGAGGAGGTGGAGGAGGTGGGTTTAATAAATCCTCACTGGCAGGAAACAAGCGACCTCGTGCTGCTAACGCTGCTGCTGCTGCTGCTGTGGCCGCGTGCTTTGAAGGTATTAGTGGTAGCGACACTGGCGGTGTTGGTGGTGGCAGTGCTGGTGTGAGTGTAAGTGGAGGAGTGGGTGGGGGGAGTGCGAGTGGAGGTGGGTTTTCCACCCCTCCAGTGGTTCCAAGCAGTGCAGCAGCTAAGCAGGAGAAGAGCCATGTGAAAGAGGGGTGGAGGAAACGCAGACCTGCAGGAAACACGGGGAACAGTTAGGAAGTAGCGCGCGTTGCGGTTTGGAATAAATGAAGAGTCTGCTGACTAAGTTACTACCGTAGGTAATGAATGGGGCAGCTAACTAACCACCATGTTGCGGCTTGTTACTGTATGTTCAGACCAGCCTCATTCAGTGCTGCTGCTGGTGATACTGCCGCTGGTCCGGTTTAAGGGATGGAAGCTCGTTAGATGTGTGGTCCGCTGAGCTGTGGTGGAGACGGTGTGGTGTGTTGCCAGAATGGTTCTAGCTACGGTGATTCTAGGCTGATCACTGGTGTTGGTGGCGGTGATTACCTCCTCTCCTCTGGGGTTTCAGCTTTTTGTACTGTATAATTCACTACTCTACAGTGTACCCCAGATCAGTTTCTACACAAACGTGCATATCAAACCATTTACCATGTATACCACGTTACAATATGAGATCTGTTTGGTGCTTACACGAACTCAGGCAACCTATAGAACAACCGCACTACAGTAATATCCAAAAGATGACTGTACAGCTTGGGTCAAGTAGTATACCGTATCAATATAGTATGCTACGTATTAGCATGTAGTAAGGTAAGTAATCCCATCCTCATCCATCAGCACTCTTTTTCCACTCCAAACTGCTTTGAGACGTCTCAAAACACCACTCCAAACTGCTCAATCAACCATTTCCCTGCACAGCACACAAGCAGCCCTGCCCACGCACATCCATACCACCTACCTCGTACATACCAAGTAACCCACACAACCCACTCAAACACCTCTCCTCTCTCAGTGCAGCAGACAGACCACCGAATCAGCTTGTTCTCACTGTACCGTACCTTCCCAGAAGCTGCTCGTAGCTGGCAGCACTGGTCGGGTAAGATACATGCCATGCTATTATGCCACACCATGCACGCACCAGCATGCTCCAACATGCTCCAACCTCCCGTTTCCCAACCCTCCCTCCCTCCGCACCCTCCTCCCACCCTCTCCACCGTTCTTTCAACCTGCAAACCATTCACTCCGTCCCAGAATTCAACCCTAACCTCCTCTCATACTTCTCAGACACGCCTCTCATACCCTCTGCACCAACCAGTACCAGCATTTCTAATCTTCCCCATCAATCCCTGTATCTCCTCCCCACTTCAGCATAGTCACCCCCCATAAGAGTCAACACCTCCTGCCACAAGTCCTCTCCCCTCCCCTCCTCCCCTGCCCTCTTCCCACCCCCTGCTGCCCGCCCAGCCGCCTTCAGCAACAAATCACTGCTGCAAGCCGCCACATACCACCACCCCTGCTCCACCTCTCTCATCAGCTGCTCCCCTCCCCATCCCGAATATCCCACCACAAACTGAAAATCCTCCGCTGCAGCTTTCCCAGTCTTAACCGCTCTTAGCGCCGTCTGCAGCCCCTGCAGGCCCCCTCCCACAAACGCTCCAGGGGCGATTTCCGTGTGTCCGCCCAATCCTGAAATCCCATGCACCAGCAGCACGCTTCGCCACCCGATTGGCCCGCCCAGGTGCACGCGGCACGGCCCGAACGTGCTCGACAGGCTCGGGTCCATCCCGTCCACCTCCTGCACTCTGCTTCGGTAGGGTTTGTTCAGGGCGATGCCGTATGGACCGTCCTCGATGCTGGTACCCACAGAGAGAAGCAGAATGACCGAGCGTTCAAAGAACTTGTAACCGTGTAACAGCTCAGATGCGACCAGTAGGCAGCCTTTCTCTGGCGCAAGCAGCGCGTGCGCCCATGTTTCCCCCACCTCCACCCCCTCCACCACCAGCGCGCCTTCCCCCAGACTCTCCCCCAGGCTCACTCCGCCGTCCCCCGGCCGCACGCGCACCTCCGCGCGCTCAGACGCGACCAGGCGCGCGCGGAACGTGCGCCAGTCCGTGGCGGAGAGAAGGGGCGCGGCGGAGTCGTCGGGGGAGGAGGGCGCGGGGGACGACGAGGAGGAAGGGGATGAGGAGGAGGAAGAGGAGGAGGAGGAGGAGGAAGAGGAAGAGGAGGTCGTCGCTAGAAGGAGGCGGGTCGCTGGAAGGCGAAGAGTCGTCTTCCCCCGCGTTGCTGCTAGACGGTTGGTCGGAGGACGAGGCGGATGCGCAGAGTGAGGGACGGCGGAGCGGATACGCGGGGGCCGCTAGGGGGCAAACGCGGCGGTGGCTGGCGGAAGGGGGGATGCGAGCTGCGACGCGGCGCAAGGAGGAGAACAGCGGGGGCGCGGAATGGAACGCGGAGGGTGTGCGGGGAGATGGGAAGATGGGAGGAGGGATTGAGCGGAGATTAAGAAGGGACCGCGACACAGGACGGAGGAAACCGACGAAGATTCGGAAGCGTCCAAGGAAGGGCATGGAGAGGGTGGGGAGCAGCGGGTGGTGGTGCGGAATGCGACAGAGGATGGAAGTGGTTGCAAGAACCCTGAATAAGCACTATTGGGACCTAGTGGGCCGTAGTGTTCAAGTCCGAACAGGCAGTTTCGAGTTTCATTATAAGCCATTAAAGAAGGCATAAACGCGTGGTTTCGTAGAAAGCAAAGGCAGATGCTTCTCCAGATGGAACAATACAAGCGTTTAAGAAAGCGGGATACACGCCCAGTTTCCGTCGCGCATGGAATGATATATCGGAAAATTGCCAGCGGCAAACGACTCGTGATGGGTTAGAACAAATAAATGGCTTAGAACAGTCCCGAAACGGAAAAGCGACGATACGGAGACATATAGCTGGAGCCCCACGGGTCAACTCGGCATCACCCCTTTCACATACCTCCAGTCATCGAAGGTTTGAATCCTACGCTCCATGCCACGCCATCACGCCCCGAGCCGCTCGAACCGCCATGGCAACCCCAGGCATCGTGCGAGCCGCAGCACTGAGCTCGGGTCCCGTCGCGTCGCCGTGAAACTGATCGGTGGTTGTAAGGCGCGGAGAGATGCCGCAGTTCAAGAGTGAAACATAATTGATCTGCGTTTCGGCATGAGAGATGTTGCGGTTGGATTTCGGATGCACGGCTGCTGAGGCGCGGCGAAGATTCGCCTGCGCTAGGTAGTTTGGTCACCGCGTGCTGACACGACAGCGCCATGAGACCAAAGATTAGAAAATTTCTCGACAGAGAGGCCAGAAACAAATCGTTGATGGAAAAAGAACGCAATAGCCGCTTTTGCTTCTACGGCCAAGAACAGGGCCGTGCAACCGAAGTTTAAGATTTCAAGGCGAGACGGCGGAGCACGATGGTGGGCCGACGTTGCCAGGCACGAGGGTGGGACATTTAGGGCGCGTGTGATCCGTGAAATTCGTGAAAGTTTACATTTTTTGGGCGAGTTGTGCGAAGTGAACATAAGTCGAATCAATCTCGACTTCCTTTGTATCGGGGTTCGCACATCTGGACCACAACACTGCAGAAAAGCACACACACATACAAGGTCGAGTGCGCGTATTCGAACTTGTAAAATCGCACCGAGCCGCATTTCTACAACGTAGGTTACCCGGTTCAGACGTCTTGACAGTGCGCCACGCGGCCGACGTGCGCTTCGGTTTCGGATAGCCTAGACCTCCAGCTCACCTTCAACACTGGGGTACAAATATCAGAGGTTGCCCACCTGGAGCTCTCGTCATTCCCCAAACATGACGATTCTCGCCACGTGGCCTCTATTCAGTACACGAAGGCTGTGGTGAGTTCGTTGTGCCACTGTTGCTACTCGTGAGTCGCTCGCACATTTCGCCCGATGACTGAACGTGCGGGAAATCACACACGTGAATGTGAACATGCCGAAGCACGTTCACAACTAAAACTCGAGTCTTGTTCAAGTTTGCAGTTCGCATGTTGCCAAACCCAAAGTTGACGAATTTTCGCTAATAGCTCCATGCGATATTGGCGAAACGGGTAACCACCCAAAGTTCGCACTTTATTTTGAACTTCAAAACCGACCTCACACGCCCTTAGGGCGAGAAATTCGAGAGAGAATTCCTGATACGAAAGCACGAATTTGATGGATTTTTCAGTCCGAGTGACGTGTGCTTGTGGGGAATGGTGAGGTGGGTGTTGGGTGGATGCAAGGGAGAGGAGGGGAGGGAGGGGAAGAGGTTGGTTTGGATGGAGGGATGGAGGAAGAGGAGTGTTGTGTGCGACCTGTGGCGGTTGTGTGTGCGACCTGGCTGATGGAGGTTGCAGGGCTGGGCGACATAGTGTGTGAGGACAACTGGCTCATTTGGCTACGGTATTACAGTCGCACGCAATGTTCCGCTGGCGTCAGCGTGGTGCGACAAGGATTTCGGCTCGGCGTGGGTAGCAAGCTTCTCGCAACAATTCGCTGCTTTTTCCCCATATTTCTCTCGTGAGCTATTGTAACCTGTCGGTCGACTGTAACCGTTTCGCTTGTACCGTAGGAAGTCTTGCGAGCAAGTCCCCTGGAAATCGCCATCCCGTGAGGGGAGAATTGCGGGTGTGTCCACGTGGGAGCATTCGATTCCGCAAGACGGTCGTTGATGCCCACGTGGATATGCTTAGGGTAAATGTAATTGGTTGTAGGGGCGTGCTAACAATTACCAATTTTGTTATGTCGCGTTAGACTGTATTGTACAGTGGCGCAAAGCCCATGCAGTGAAGTGCGCACTATTGCGGATAAGTACGTTCCTGGATCCGATGTGGAATCCCATACTGATGCGCTGGCTCTCCAATCTGAGGAAATTCTCGAAGGTGACGTGTACCTAGATCGATTTCAGACACATCCACACACGTCACACCGTATCGACCTAGAACGCCTTCTCGAGCAACGAGTAGCCAGCATGTGGCATGTGTGGCCACGTGGTTGGTGAACTTCCCAGCTCAGCCTCAGCGACCCGAATGTCACCATTGCCTGCCCACCAGTCTTCCCCATTGAATTGGGTGGATTCGTTCCTTCCCCCTCGCCCAGCCACTCGCTACCGTTTCCCAGAACTATATATCACACGGAACCACGTTTCGCCGCTGGTTATCCCGAACTTGTGTTCCTTGCGGCCCCCCAGCAACCTCCCTTGGTTGTCTTGCTGTCTAGTGTCCACCCCCCTCCCCTCTCCACCCCTTTCCCCCCCCCCGCTCCCTCCCCAGCCCCGGCCCAACCGTCCACCCAGAGCAGATTTCGCGCATGTATTTCACCCAACCAGCTTTTCCAATTCACGCATTCTTGGCATTTCTTTACGAATTTCGATTTCTTGGCGCACATCTCGCGTGCATCCCATCAGGTCCAAGTTACGCTAGCTAACTTCCCTTGCCAGACTATGGCACACGCTATTTCAGCCACGCAGCAGCTTGCTGCGCCTTCGGCTGCGTGCTTCGCCTCCGCATCCCACGCGTCTTCACGAGGTCAATTTCTCGGTGCCCCACTCTCGCGCCCATGGAAGAAGTTCCAGTCCGTCGCCGCTGATTCTCCTGCGACCGTCACGGTCAGTCGCCAGAGCGTCGTGTGCACCATCGCGCAGCAAGCCAGCGCGGCCTCCGATGCCGACGTCCCATCGAACGGAGTGCAGAAAGGATGGTCGTACGCGGCGTACGGGTCGCGTGATAACATCACGTTTGGAGACGTTCCTGTGCCCGAGCTCAAGCCCAACCAGGTGCGTTGTCGAATCCGGTTAATGCCGAGCAAGTAAGCTGCTGGAACCAATACCATTTACAGCATAGAAAACTGACGAGAATCCGGAATTTCCGTCGCCTTACCCTCTTGTGATGTACTCTATAACGACACGTCTGTGTTATTGCCGTTTCATGCGTCCTTTCAGGTGTTGGTTCGCGTAGCTGCTGGAGCTCTGAACCCTGTCGACTTCAAGAGACGCGAGGGCAAGTTCCCCGCTAAGGACTCCCCTTTCCCGGTACGTGCGCCTCTCTCTCATCCCGCCCGCTTGACCGGATTTTAAGCATCTCAGATGCGTCTAACTTTCTCACGCTTGTCGTGTTATTCTGCCCGTGTTCCCATCCCACTTGTTTTATCTGATTTTTCTTTACGAATTGCACAATCCGCTGGTTCACAATCACTTATCATCAACTTCAACATGGTTTACATTAATCCCGTCCCATCTGTCGGCGTCGCCCTTCGTGTGCTCGTGCTGGTCGCAGACTGTTCCCGGGTACGACGTGGCGGGCACGGTGGTGCGCGTGGGCAGCGACGTCAAGTCGCTCAAGCCCGGCGACGAGGTGTACGGCGACATCAACGAGGCCGCGCTCGAAAAGTACGTCTCGCTACTCACGTTAATCCACGTTCATTTACGTTTATCCACGTTCGCTCACGTTCATCCACGTTTGAGCAATCCCGTAGATCCTCTGCCAGCATTACATTCCCGTCCGAAGTTTATGTATCATCCTTCTTGCTCTCCAGACACCTCATTCAAGCAACACATTCGGTACATTCTTTAATTCTCCGACCCTCTCTCTTGTCTTCCTCCCAACCATTTTCAGCTCGCGTCTCCCTCCCCCTCCCCTTGCCACTCGCCTCCCCGCGTCTCATCTCCCTTTCTATTTCCGTCTCTTTCACTCGCCTTGCCCCTCTTTCCAGTCTGAAGCAGGTTGGGTCTCTAGCGCAGTTCACCGCAGTGGAGGAGCATCTCTTGGCTCTCAAGCCCGCCAATCTCTCCTTCCTCGAGGCTGCGGGTGGGTTTACGAGAATCTGAAAGTAGTGTTCTCTGCCTTTCCTATGCCTGTTTGCCGCTGCAATGAGAGACATTGCCGCGCTGGCGCTGGCTCTTTAACGCGCTTGCTCATTTCGTCACTTCTTTGCAGAATACCCGCTCAGACCTTCGTTGCTCCCGCTCAATTTTATGCTACTTCCGTCGTTGCCACCGCAGGCATCCCGCTGGCGGCACTCACGGCGACAGAGGCGCTTGAACGCGCGGGCTTAAAGAAGGGACAGTCGGTGCTGATTCTGAATGGCGCCGGTGGCGTCGGCACTTTTGCCATCCAGGTTAGTGGGTGTAACCTTCCTCCTCCAAGTATTTTGGAGGCGTATGGATGGACATGGCAAGGCAATGTGTAGGAACACCGAAGCACACATGACGTGCCTACATGTTCTCCATCCGAGCAGCCGCTGACGAACATTAGCTTATCATAATGTTCCGTGCTAAATCACGTTTTCCGTCTCTTTTCAATCGCGTCCTGCGTCCACTTGTGTCACATGTTACAGATCGCGAAGCAAGTGTTTGGAGCGGGCTTCGTGGGCACCACCGCCAGCCTTCCCAAGACGGGTCTTCTGGAAGGTCTCGGTGCGGATTTGGTTTTGGACTATAGGTCAGACTTCACGACGCTGCCGCAGCTCTACGATGTCGTGTTTGACTGTATCGGGGATAGCGAGCGCGGGGCGAAGGTGGTGAAGCCTGGCGGAAAGGTCATTTGCATCGCGGGGAACCCCTCTCCGCCTGCGGAGCGGTTTGTGGTAACCTCGAGTGGCGAGAAGCTTGCGAAGCTGACTCCGTTCTTCGAGAGTGGGAAGATTCGAACCGTGCTAGACCCCAAGGGCCCATTCAAGTGGAAGGATGTGGTTTCTGCATTTGAGCACCTGGAGTCAGGTCGGGCAACTGGAAAGGTTGTGATTGGACCTGTTGCTTGAGCCGGAGTTGATTTTATGGGTAGCGCAGTGACAGAAGGCTTGGTATTTTGGATGGATTAAGGATGATTTATGCTTTCACTGCAGCAGTTTCCCTATTTGTGTTGTTTTTTTTCTCTCCATGAAGCTTGTGGTTGATTAACCACTGCCGTGGGTTAATAAAAAATTATACCGGTACTTCATTCCTATCAATGCGAAACACCGATATATTACGACGTGTTGCGACCCACCCGGGTCGGGTCGGGTCGACCCGGTCGACCAGGGTTGACCCGACCCGACCCAACCCAAAGGCAACTCGAGAATCAAAGAATTTCCAGATACAAGCGACATTTGCGCGAGAACCACAGATTTTGCAAAATCCGGTAACCTGCTTCAGCTCGGCTGGGTTGGGTTTGGTCGGCCTGGTCAAACCGACCTGGTCGACCCGGGTTGACCGTGGTCGACCCAACCCGGGTTGGGTTGGGTCGGGTCGACCTGGTCGGGTAGGTCGGCAGTGCGGGCTTCCTAGAAATTCGGGATCGGGGGGTGGTCGACCCGACCCGGGTGGGTCGCAACACGTAGTTAGTACAGTATAATTTGCCTTGCATAGTAATGGCTGGGGTAAGCATGATACATGGCTCACTGATGCGGGTGAGATACCAGTTGTGGCATACGCACAGTTGTCAAGCACTACTGCAGGACTTGGGGGGTCAGCTCTGAAAAACTCGATAAGGCATGCTCCTTCAATAGATAATAATATGAATTTGGTTTCCTTATACACTTACATATTTTCACTCAGCCAATGCCGACTCGGAAGCGACTCGAGCCGTCAGTTCAAGTGCAGTGTACAGCGCGTTCCGCTGCCGCTCCCCTGGGCTGGGCAGTGGGTGGGCATTTTACTTGAATTGCGACAGTTCCTTGCGACGCGTACGATCATGTGACTTGGATCTGGCACTTACGATCCCTGTCGCGCGTCGCACACTCATAGCACGTCGCGTGTGATTGCATCGCAGCACCTTGGCGTGAAGTGACGACCGCGTGCGATGGCCTTCATTTGTACCTAAGCGCACACCGGCTCGCATCGCATCGTATCGCAACGCCGTGTGGCACGGGCGTTTTGGGGTTGGGCTTATTTGGAAAGGCGAGTGGTATACTCCATCGGACGGTTGAGATGGAATGGACGGAACGCCATAATGTGAATTGCGCCCCACCGCTTCACTTCCCCCTCTCCTCGGCACTCCTTCATTTTCCACCCACCCAGCTCCTCTCACACTCTTCCCTTGCCTCGTCACCACAGCAACTTCACCACAGCAACCAGCGCAACCAGCGCAACCAGCGCAAAAGCCGCCTTTACCCTACCGCATTAGTTTCTGGCAGCATCGTCATCGCGGTCAACCTGTAGTTGGCCAGCTTGACCAACTGTTCCCGACTTCGGTACTCGCTCACGTTTTTCAAATCACTAATGTGGTTGTGTGCTGTCGTTCAGAGTAGCAAGGCAATCCAGCATTAGCCATGCGATGCGATAACCTCCTGCTCTGTAACCCGCCCAGGTTAGGTTAGGTGCTACTCACAAACGGCCACTGAAATCAAGAGAGCATCGATAAGGATCTCAGGAAACGGCTTCGGTATGAGTTACTCAAACGTTGTACCACTCGTTGTAACATCGTTCCTAGCGTTTCCCGGTTCTGATCGACAACGTCACTAGCAGATTGTGAACCAGGCTACCTGTACCTCGGGATCCGTCCCGTCACCGCTACCTGCCTCCGCTTGAAGCGTGTCCATTAGTCATTCGAAGCAGACTGTCGCTTCGGTCGCTCCTGCCCTTGCTTCCACAGTGCATTCAACATCGACGATCAGTTCCGCGCGGAATTCCGAGTCGCAGCAGATATCGCCTCGCAAAGCCTGCATGCTACTACTAGTAGTAGCGTCTCTCAAGTCGCCCACTGAGATCGCTCGCCGATATTTTGCTTTAGCGGCGCCTTAAAAGCCACCTTCTTTAGTAGTTGCCTTACCGCCTAGGATCGCCCACAACGCAAAGCAGCAGCAATAGCAGCGCGGAGCAGCAGCGGATCAGCAGCGGAGCAGCAGCGGAGCAGCGGGGCAGTTACGATGCCGACGGTGACCTTCCAAGTAGCGGCGGAGGAGTCGCTTGGATCAGCTTCTCTCTACCTGACAGCATTGCCCGCCGCTGGTATCGCCAGTCGCAGCAGCAGCAGCAGCAGCAGCGCCGTCAGTTCCGACGGCCGCGCGGGAGCCGACGGCGTTGATGTGCGAGGCGTGTTCGACAGCGTCGCAATGGTGTCGCTCGTGGGAATCGTGCGACAGCTCGCGCAGCTATCCGAGTGAGTCCGTTTTCATTAAGAAAAGGAGAAAAAGAAAAGGAAAGAAAAGAAACGAAACGAAACGAGAATAAGAATCAATAACCAGAGTCAAACGCACCAGTTCGTGAGAGTTAAAACCCGAAACCAAAGGCCTTGGCATCGAGTTTTAATCAATTCGTGGCGAGTAACAGTGAGGCGCTGCTACCTTCCGAGCGACCATTCTCGTCGCCAAGAAATTTATGTCCAATCAACGCCGTGTTGTGCCATTCTCGGAGCCTCCCGCCCAATCTTTCCCGCTTCCGCTGCCCCAATTTCCCGCCTCCTCGGTCCCCCGTTCCCCTTCAGCCACACCGCGGCGGTGTTCGAAAGCCTGTCGGCGGAAGTGGCGGACGTGGGGCGGCGGCGCGCGGCCATTGTGGCGCGCGTGGCGGAGGTTGAAGCGCGGTTGTCGCGGATTGAGCTGCGCACGCTGCGGGACACGCAGCCTGTGCGGCTCGTGTACGCGCCAGGTGGGGAAACCCGCGGAGAATCCGGAATGCTGGGACGAGAGTCGGGAAAAATAGAGGGGGTGCTAGAAGTTGGGGTGTGGCGGGGGGGTGGGTGCGGTGGGGAACGAGTGATGGGGATTGCTGGGGCGGAAAGGCTTTGGGGGATTACCGTTGGGCTTCACTTCACAATTGCATCATTCGTGGAACAAGAGGTTTCAGGTCGCATGTTTTACTGTACTGCGACCCTGCGATGAATTCAACATGACATTCGGAGCTCCCAAGAATATATGTTTGTTTTGCCTCGGTGATTTCTCTGCTCTTGTGCCCAACCAGCAGGGTCCTCGTGGAGGTTCGGTGACGTCACACACGGGCACGGGCACGGGCAAGGGCACGGGCACGGGCACGGGCACGGGAATAGGCATGGGGATGATAGGGGCATCTTTCAGCCTTGCACGCGGCCGGCGTTTCTCCAATGGCAGTACGCGCAAGCGCGCCCGCAGCATGCGGTGGGGCATGCTGCATTGCCTGGCTATGACTGCAGATCTTTAAACGGAGGTGATACTCCCTGCACACATGCACATGCACATGCACATGCATGCACCGCTGGAGCGTATGAGGAGCAGCGGAGATCACCCCTGGGAAAACCGGCCCAAGGGACTCCAGCCGATGTGAAACCACTCGAAAGAAACGCAGTGCGAAAGGTGGCTGAGTCAGCACTGGAGGAAGAGGAGAATGGAGCACCTATGGCAGGTGTGACAGAAGGGAGCAGCGCAGAGAATGACAGGAGAGACGACTTGAGAGGAGGGACCGGAAAGGCCAGGGGAGCGACAGGTGGTAAAGAAGGGGATGGGGAGGAGGAGGGAGCGGACGTAGCGAGTAACCACGGCGGGCTGGCGCCTACCCCTCATGAGCCTGCTCTAGTTGAGCCTTCCCCACATAAGCCTCCTGTGCATGAGCCTGCTGCACACGAGCCTGCCGCGCAGGAGCTTTCCTCACATGTGCCTTCCCCACATACGCCTGCCGCGCATGAGCCTACGCCGTATGCATATGCGCAGGGCGAGGGTGAAGAGTGGGGGGCTGACGATAGTGGGGCGAGGAAAGAGGGTAACCCGGTGGTGCTAGGAGGAGAAGTAGCATTGGACTGTGAGTCGCCTCAGAACTTGATGATTTTTGAGGCGCCTCAAAAGTCGGTGCTAGGAGGAGAAGCAGTATTGGGTTGTGAGACGCCTCAGAGCTTGATGGTGGGAAGAGGAGCGGCGTTGGGGACTGCAGTGGGGGAAATGGTGGTGCCGGTGGTGAGGGAGGAAAGAGAGGGCGATGGAGGGGAGGAAGGTGGGGAGGTGGGAGAGGGTGGGAAGGAAGTGAAGGAAAAGGAGGAGTGGGTGGGGCAGCAGGAGCGGCATTTTCTGGAAGAGGAAGAAGAAGGTAGTGCTTCAACGCAGAGGGATGATGTTTCAAGTACGGATCTCATGGTGGAGAACGGTTCTGTGGGATGTGAGGGAACGAGGGACGAGGATATGAGTTTGTACACAGGAGATGCAGGAGAGGGGTGGGACGAGGAAGCGAGGGATGAGCAGGAGAATCAGGAAACGGGAGGTGAAGGCGAGGGGAGCGACGGGGAAACGAGCGACGAGGAGATGAGCGGGGAAATGGGAGATGCGGGAGAGAGGAGCTACAAGGAGGTGCGAGATGGAGAGGAGATGGTGCTGATTGGGGGTGGAGGAGGGTTGTTGGGTGGGAGCTTCGGCGAGTGGCAGTATGGGGATGGGGAGGTGGAAGGCGGGAGGACACAGAGGGTCCTCGCCGCCGTTGTTCTCACGTGTGGCTTGCTCGTGGATGGTGATGCTGATGATGGGGATAATGGGGATAATGGCATTATGTATGGCTCCAGAGACAACTGTTACACCGATCATAACGCTGGGAAGGAGGGGCAGGTTGATCAAGCTGGGGAGTTGAGGCAAGTAGAGGAGGAGCAGGTGCTGTTGACCTGTCCACGGCATTCACAAGCTCTCCAGCAGGGAGTGGAAGAGAAGGACTCTGGGGCACCGAACTTCGCTGCTGCTGCTGCTGTTGCTATTTCAGCTGACTTCTCTCCTGCTGCCGCTGCCGCTGCCGCTGCTGCTGCTGCTGGTGCTGCTGGTGGTGGTGGTGCTGCTTGTTTGGGAAGTGCTGCTGATGCCGGCAAGTCAAGTGCTGCTGCGGCAGGAGGGAGCCTCATGAGGCGTCTGCATGGTCACAAGCTGAGGCAGTTAAAGCCCTGGTTACGTCCGGACAAGCTCCCTCTGCTCTCCCCTTCCAGCCCGCTCTCCCCACAGGCAGATGAAGGCTGCATCAGCCCACCTCCCCTTGCTCTGGTACGTGCGTCTCCTCACACTTACTCACCCTCCTCCAGTGGCTCGAAAAACTTGTTCACCACCGCTGCTCACTTGTTTACTTGGGCAAATTTTTGAAAAAAAAAAAAAAAAAAAACTTTCTCCATTTCTCTCCTGTTTTTTCTGTACTGTGTTCTTTCAAACTCCTTTCTTGCAGCCATTGCAGGCAGTGGAGGAAGAGCCTGTGCATGTACCTACTTGCAGCCGTAGCGGCAGAACCCATGCGGGTGGTGCAGGGGTGGTGACAGGCATCACCATGTTCAGACTGCTTGCCAAGGGCATGGGTGTTTTCACTCCGCGCCAAGATTGGACCGTAACTGGGGGGGCCAAGGCGCCAAAGGTGCATTGAGCAGGCTTTAGGGTTTGGAGGAATCGGTCTTTAGACTTTATTTATTATCTTTGTTGGGCTAAGATAGCCCCTTAGGATCTTTTCAGGGGAGAACTCTGGGTAGGACAATTGTAATAGCGGAAGCTTTTGATGAAGTAATTGTGAACCACCTTGCGCTAGTATGTGAGGGCAAAGTAGATTAATTATAACAGGAAAGTACAAGAATATATAGTGGTGTAAGGAATATCAAAGGATACGGTTATAACTACTTTTACTGTTGCTGTTGCGGTTCGATACAGTACGACTCGGGCAACTGCTCTGTAACGAGTCAGTTGTATGTCCTTAACTGTCGCGCTGTACTTGTCGGGTCAAAGGTCAGCGACCTTTGACCTTCGCGTAACCTCCAGCAACCTCTTCAACCCCCGAGGGTTGACTCGCGGGTGCTTCGGTGTAGTTTGCCTCGCTTCTGATGCGGTGTTTTCGACACGACTGAAGCGCTTAGGTCTTATTGTTTCCAACACTCCCCTTCGCTTCTGGAGTGTCGCTGCTGGTGACGTGGCTCTGTCCAGTCAGCAGCATGCAATACTCGAACTTTTGCTTTCCGAGTTTCTTGGTCAAGTAGTCAGCTGCCATCTCGGATGTGGGGCAGTATGACAGCTCGAGTCTCCCCTTCTCGATCTCGTCCTTCACGAAGAAGTAACGTAGGGCAATATGTTTCGTCCTGTTCGCGAAGCCGTTCTTGTTGGCGATGCGAATTGCTGACTGGTTGTCGCAGAACACGTTAAAGTTGGGTAACTCGGCTAACTTCGCTTCTTCCAGTAGCTCGCGAAGATAGAGTCCTTCTTTGGTGGCTGAGCAGAGTGCGATATATTCTGCTTCAGCTGAAGATAGCGCGATTAACTCCTGCTTGCTTGACTGCCAGGAGATAGGACCGATAGGCTCGAGGCGGTAGACGTAGCCGGTGCGTGAGCGTCTGTTGTCAGTGTCGCCGGCGTGATCGGCATCGACGTAGCCGATTAGCTTGGTTGGTGTAGCTGCGTTCTTGTGATAAGTTAAGCCGATCATTGCGGTGCTGATAAAGTAGTGCAGAGCGCGGTCAAGTTCCGCCAGGTGTTCTGCTTCAGGCTTCTTGAGATAAGTGGCGAGCTGGCTTGCGGAGTAGGATAGGTCGGGTCGGCAAGTGACGGCTGCGAAGAGAAGGCAACCTAGCTTCCTCTGATAGTTGCGTATGCCGGCGGATTTAAGTGGGGTAGATTCCTTATCGGCTCCTGTCGTGTAGCGGTATGGTGTTGAAATCGCGGCTGGCGTAATTCCGAATCGTTTGGCGATGGCGTCGGCGTACTTTTCGGCGCTGAGGTAGATCGCGTCGTTATCTTCTCGAATGTTAAGTCCGAGATACTGTGTGACGGTAGATGAGACAGTGAGGGTGAGGTCCCTCTGCAGCTCCCCTTCGAACCAGGTGGTGATGCTGTCGGTAGAGCCGATGTAGAGAAGATCGTCCACGTAGACAATTAGCAAGATGTAGTCGCTGTTCTTCGTGAGGCGGTACATGCCCTGATCGTGCGGGAGTTGTTTGAAGCCGATGCGGATGAGACGAGTATGCAGGTACTGCTGCCACAGTCGCGGTGCCTGCTTGATCCCGTAAAGCGATTTTAGTAGCTGGCAGACGTGCGTGGAATTTGTGTTGGAGCCGTGCGGTAGTTCCACGAAAATCTCTGCATCGACCGGTGCGTAGAGAAAAGCGTTTGCGACGTCGATTTGGCGCAGTTTCTTTTTCTTCATAGCGGCGATGGCGAGAAGAATTCGAAGTGAAGTGTGGCGGCTGACCGGAGCGAAGGTTTCGGTGAAGTCTCGTCCATGTTCCTGGTCAAAGCCGCGAACGACCCATCGTGCTTTAAACTTGTCGATGGTGCCGTCGGCCTTCGTCTTCACACGGAAGACCCATTTCCCGGTAAGAATGGTCTTGTTTCGCGCTACACCGATGGGAACGACTTTCCAGGTGTTGCGTTCCTCTAATGCCTTCAGCTCCTTGTCCATGGCTTCGCGCCATTTTTCCTTATGCTCCCCCCCCAGAGCCTGCTGAACTGTCGCAGGCTCCTTAGGAATGTTGACGCCGTGGACCGCGGTGACGAGACCAAGGATTTGGAGTCCGCTCTGTGTGTAGCGGGGGAGTGTGGTGTCCTCGGGATAGACTGCTTCGTCTCCAGTTTCTGGATCGGGTGCGAAGTTGGGCCCTATGCGTTCTGCTTCGTTGGTGTTGACTTCAGCAGGTGTAACGTAACCGTTGTCGGCGAAGTGGTAGTAAGTTTCGGCGTTGACGCTTTCGCGAGGGTTTTCTTCGTCCATCGGTACGTCCACTGAGCAGTAGGGAAGAGGTCCGGCTTCTTCCGAGGCTCCTTCCACATTCTGCTCGTCCCAGTCAGCTTCGTCTTCTGCCGAAGCGAAGGCTCGATCGCCACGGAAGCCGCCTGTGGGGTCTCGATTTTCGTCCAGGTTGGCAAGGTACGTTGGCAGTGTGAGTCGTTCGTAGAAAATCACGTCACGTGCTGCTACTGTTTCTTTGCTGTTGATATCGAAGATCTTCCATGCGTTGTAATGTTTTTCGATGCCCAGGTGTAGTCCCCACTGTGCGCGTTGGGAGAATCGGCCGGCTCGTGCAGATGGGGGTCGGTACTGTACCATGCAGCCGAAGACTCGTAACATTTTTGTGCTGCCCAGTTTTCCTGTCCACAGCAGATGCGGTGATGTGTTGTTCGGGAGTGACGACGAAGAAAGCAAGTTGTGCAGCATCACGGCGTGGTCCATTGCTTCGGGCCACTGGTGGTTGGGTAGCCGCATGCCACGTAACAGTTTGCGCATGGTGTTCTGCAGAGTCCTGTTCATCCTTTCTGCTACACCCTGCTGTTGATGGGCGTAGGGAAGGGAGATGAGTCTCTTGATTCCCTTCTCCGCCAGGTACTGCTTGAATCGCTGTGACGAGTATTCTCCTCCTCCGTCTGATTGGAAGCTTTTGAGTTTAGCTCCCGATTCCCGTTCTGCTGCTGGAAGCCATGCCACGAAAGCCTCGAAAGCCATGTCGCGACTTGGTAAGTTTAGGTGCCAGACGTAGCGTGTAGCGGCGTCGATGAAGGTGATGGTGTAGTTATACGCGTTTTGTCCGGGTTCGCGGTTGTACAAGATGTCGCTGTATACTTTCTCGAGTGGTGCATATGCAGGTGCGCTTGGGTTGTGATGCGAAACGAAGGGCTGATGCGGTAAGTCAGCTTCGGGGCAGGTGAAGCATGTTCCTCGAGCTCGCTGAAGTTCTCTGCCGTCTGTTAAAAGCAGAGAGTCCTTGTCGAGTACTCCTGCTCGAATTGTGTTGTTTAACACAGTGTTGCTTGGGTGTCCCATTCTTGCGTGCCAGATTTCTTCGTTGGCGCGATGACCGGGTGAGCGCTGATACATGTCGGAGTTGGAGTAGAGACCGGTGGTGAAGTTGGGACTGTGATGAAATTCTCGTGGTGCTGGCTGAAGCTGTTGTGCAGGTGTTGGTGGTGCATCGTCGTTGAAGAGCGCCGTCGTTGAAGGACCGGCGACTGGTGTCGTCGTTGTCGCTGTTGCTGTTGTTGTCTCTGCTGCTGCCGACGTTGTCTCTGCTGCTGCCGATTGTTGAATCGCTGCTAATGCTCTTGTTCTCTCTGTTTCAGGAATGGTATGTGAATACCAGAAGCCGCCTGGACTGAAGTCGGGGTCAAGATCCGGAGGGTGTGTCCAGTTGGTAAAGTTGACTATGGCGTCACTGTCAGCGGTGCCGAGATCAGGAACGAAGTCCAAGACGAAGACGTTGTTTTTAAGGATTGCCTTCCCGATGTAAAGACCTCCTCTCCCGTGGTACAGCTTGAATTCTTGGGTAGTGCTGTCTGCTTCGAGGTGGATGCCTTTCGCCATCAACTGACTCACACTGAGAAGGTTGTATCCGAGGCCTTCTGCGATTAAAACTTTGGACATTTGCAGAATGACGTTTGTCTCCCGTGACTGAAGTTGTACAATTCCTTGTCGTCGTGTGTACAGGTTTTGATTATTGGCGACGGTGATGACGACCTCTCGTTGAAGCTGATACTCTCTCTGCACGAAGCGTCCCGAAGAACACATGTGTTGTCCGCAGCAACTGTCCAAGAACCACGTGTCTTTTCCGGATGGCTCGTTTTGGGCGATGGCAGCGTATGTCGGATTTGGTTGAAGTGCTTCGCGACGAGGTGTGGTGTTGTCGAGTTGTTCTTCCGGTGAGTAATGAGGTGGTGAATCCATGACGCAAGAGTCACTTAGTCTTGCCATGCAGCTAACGATGTTTCTTGCTCCTTGCGCAGGTTGTCCCGTTGAGGTTGTTGAAGCTTGGATCTGGGTCGTTGGATTTGCTTGCGTTGACGCAATTTGACTGCTTGAAGGTCGAAGGTGTCGTTGCGGGGTCGTTGACTGTTGACGATTCGGGCAGTGCGTGCGCGGGTGCCCTGAAGTCTTGCAGATGTGACAGAAGGGAGGTACTGGCTTCGGCTGTTGTTGTCTGTTGCTGTAGTTGTTGTGTCGTCGTTGGGTGTGAAATGCGAACTCTGACGTTGTCGTCTTCTTCCTGTGTCGTTCTTCTTGCAGATCCATGTCCTGCTGTTCGGCGTGGATTTCGGCGCAGAGTGCTGCCTCAGAAATTCGTCCGTGGGCTCGGAGGATGGCCTTTGTTGCGCGCCACTGAGGGCCGAGGCCACCGATGATGACCGTCACGAAGGCGTCCTCAGAGATTGATCCTCCACATCGAAGAAGCTTGTCGCGCAGTTCGCGACATCGACTGATATATGCCATTCCTTTCTCTCCTGGTTTCATCTCAACTGTTGTCAGCTGCGCCATTAACCTGCTCTGGTTTACACTGTCTGTTGCTTGATACAGGCTCTTCAGATGGTTGTACGCGAGCTCCGCCGAGTTGCCGAAGGCCCGGTAGGACCGAATGTTCTGCTGTTGGGTTGGTGTTAAGTTCCTCAGTAGGATCGTATACGCCATCATCGATTGATATGTGTACTGCTGCTTCTCATACTGTGTGCCGTTTGCTGGATATTGCAGGGACCCGTCGAAGAAGCCAAGTATCTGCGCGCCCTCCATCATCAACTCGAACTCAAAGGACCAGGTGAAGAAGTCCTTTCCGTCGAATGGTCTTGACGTCTGAAGCTTCAAAACGTGTGCGAATTGCGACTGTACTTGTAACGCGTCCAGTGATTTGTCTTGTGCAGGCGAAGACTGCGGCATGAAGCTGATTGACCCGCGTTCGTACGGGGCGAAGGTAGGTTGCTGCTGTTGATTTCCGCGCGCGTATGACGACCCATCAAGGCTCATGGGCGTCACTCCGTTGTTGCTGTTGTGTGTCTGTGCAGGTCCCGACTGCTGGTGCTGCTCGTAGAAGGACATGAAGGAGAAAAACTTCTCCATCATGCTCTGGTCAAAGCCCGTGGGGCGATTTGTGAGAGTCTCGGTGGACGTTCCCCTAGGTCTTGTTGCTGTGCCTTCCTCTGTCTGCAGGCCAGAGGCAGGAGGTGGTGTAGGAGTAGTCCCCGGGGAGCCATTAGAAGAGCTCCTCTCCTTGTTTGTTGCCATGTCTTGTAATGTCTTTGAATTGAAGAGGTAGAATTTCCCCTGACCGCTCTCATACCATGTTGGGCTGAGATAGCCCCTTAGGATCTTTTCAGGGGAGAACTCTGGGTAGGACAATTGTAATAGCGGAAGCTTTTAGTGAAGTAATTGTGAACCACCTTGCGCTAGTATGTGAGGGCAAAGTAAGTATTAATTATAACAGGAAAGTACAAGAATATATAGTGGTGTAAGGAATATCAAAGGATACGGTTATAACTACTTTTACTGTTGCTGTTGCGGTTCGATACAGTACGACTCGGGCAACTGCTCTGTAACGAGTCAGTTGTATGTCCTTAACTGTCGCGCTGTACTTGTCGGGTCAAAGGTCAGCGACCTTTGACCTTCGCGTAACCTCCAGCAACCTCTTCAACCCCCGAGGGTTGACTCGCGGGTGCTTCGGTGTAGTTTGCCTCGCTTCTGATGCGGTGTTTTCGACACGACTGAAGCGCTTAGGTCTTATTGTTTCCAACAATCTTTACTGTCCGTTTAGAACAGACTCGTGTTCGCCAGCCCGTCATGTATTTCGCATTGTGCATTTTTGTAGTGCCATTTTTGCATCCTCGCATTTGCACTAGCGCTGCATGTACTTTGCGGTATACAAGCATGTTGATCTGCTGAGGACGGCCTTAACAACCATGGGCATTGCCGTTTACACAAGAGAGAGACCAGGATTCTATCAAGCAGCTTCTCCAATTTGGTGAACGGATAGTACGTTAACTTATGGTGAATGAGGAATACACATAACTAATGGATACCGTTCCAAATATTAGCGCCCCTATTCTCAAGATTCTTCAATCATATACTGGTTGGTACATTAGCCCATTTCACGTTGACACAACAAAGGAAGTAATATTCAAGAGGAAATTATTCTAATAACCAGTGTCAATTGAATAATAAGGTGTACTCGACGACCACTTTATTTCAAGGGTGTCCTGGCGACATGATCGGCGAGAAAATCGAGCAGTCGCACGCCGTCAACATCACCGTCAGCCTCGGCGAGACGAATCCACATGGCTTGGAACTCCGGGCGAAGCGGAGCAGGCCACCCGGACTTGACCTCACTAAGTGCGACACGTCATCGACATCCATTTCGCCCGGTTCGGCAAGGGACTTGTAACAAGCTTCTCGTGCCACACTGTTGGACCAGAGCAGGAGCCCACCTTGGTTTGCTGGTCTCTCTCCCGAACCACACTTGCTGCTAGGGGGACGCGTCGCATTAGCCCATTACGGGCGTCCTCGAACATTGCGCTTCGGCGCCAGGCTTGCTCGTACCTCCGCACCTCGCTCTTCCCGTCCCATCCCACTTTTGCTGTTCGCTTCAAGCCCTTTTTCAGTCAAACCCAGGCCTTGCACATTCTCGTTTTGCACTTCGTGCCCGTCGTTTCGCCACTCCATTCCGCGCCCAATGTCGCGTTACCGCTGTAAACGACGCCTTGAACTATCTAAACGCTCAGAGACCGCTCGGTAGCTTATCCTTGGGACTATCGCTTGAAATTTGTTGCGACGTCTTGTCACCTCCTGCGTCGTCTCCTAGGTTGAACAAGCAGACATACAGCTGCTGAATTAGAGCGGTGCTTCCACCGAGCCAGCTATGGCGTTGCCATCGTCGTCCTCCTCGGCCAGCGGAAAGTTTGATCCTTCCGCGTATGCAGCCCTTCGTAAGGAGCAGTTTGCTAGGGCGAAGGAGCTTCGGGAAGCGCGCTCTGGAATGATGGGCGACAACAATCCCCGTATCACGTTCGGCCCCTCCATGGGTGCGTGTTTGCAGCGATGGCTCACTTTCTACCTCTCTTCATGGCGTCTTTACCCGCTGCCTGCTGATTCTTGCAGTTACGATAAAATTTATATTTCCGGGTTGAGACCTGCAAGCTCGTAGAATGAATCTTACTTTGCCGTGACTCTTGTTCCAGATACTAATTTTTCTTCACGTTTCCTTTTCATCACCGCCATTTTTCCTTACTTGCCCTGATCGCAGCGTCCCAGACGTCGCCGGGTCTCACGCGGTCTCTGTCGTCGAGCGACCTCTCTCGTCGTCGCAAAAGCGACGTGCCTAGGCACCAGTCGCCGCAGCCGAAGCAACGCACGCCACACTACGCACTGCCGCTCAACCACGGCTCGTCCTGCTCTCATCGCAACTCCCTCGGCGGCACGTCAGGGCCTCTCAACGACAGCGCCACCAGTTCTGTTTCCGCCTCTGGTCCGATCAAGTCGCAGAAAGGGGCCTTTACGGGGCCTTACCGGAACGGGCCTGCGGAGGGGTCTGCAGGGGGAGCAGGCGCGAAGCGCAAGCCGCACGTGCGCAAGGACGCTCGCGCTGGCGCGGTGAACGGGGTGAAATCTATCTCCGCACTGAACGACGCTTCCAAGTTTACCGAAGAAGAGCTCGCCGCATTCAGCGCCGCAGGTGCCGCTGCCGAGTCGCTTCTCGCGGAGGAGAACGGAATAACTGTGGCGTCGGAAACGGAGGTATCAGTTCCGACTGAAGAAGTGGTGAAGGAGGTGACGCTGGAAGCTTCGGAAACGGTGGTCGATGCCTCGGCTGCTGCTGCGGCGGCTGGGGAGGGCCCAGAAGGAACAGCGCGGCTAGAGGCTGACTGCGACGCAGAACAGAGCAAGGCGACAGGAGGGGATGGCGAGCAGCGTAGGAGAGAGAGCAAGGGAAGCAAGGGCCTGTTCTCCCGGTCGTTCCGAGCATCCTTGCGCCTCCTACGGCGAGCACTCCCGAGCAACGGATTGGCCAACGGTGCGGGAGGGAACGAGGGCGGGGAATTGACTGGCGCGGAGGCAGGGAAGAAGACGGGCGAGCAGCGACGCCTGGAGCTGGATGATGTGAACGGGAACGAGGGTGGACGAGGGAAGAAGAACGGCGGCAGCGAGAGTGAGGTGAAAGGGTCCCAGGGTGCATGGATGGAAGTGTTGCGTGCTCCGAACAGCAGCAGTAACAGCAGCGCGGGCCATGGAGGTGCTGGGTTGAGGAAAGACAAGGAGAATGTGCATCGGCTGGCGGTGTGAACGAGGAGTTTATGTAGGAGATCTATATGGAATGTGGTGGTACATTTGCGTGGCAGGTGGTATTCTGAATGGGGAGAAGCCAGACTTATTAGGAGTGTGTTGTACTCCCCCCCCCTCCTCCATTCCAGCCACGATCTGGCTAAATATAGTGCATCGTTAGCAAGGTTCGTGCATTAGAATACAACCAGTATGAAATAAGTCCTAGGTATACGGTGGGGATAGCGGTGAGATTAGACTCCGGGTACAGTTCATATCGTCCTTCATCACCTTCTATCACTTAGTTGCTATATTTCTTTTATGGAGGTAAGATTCTGTTGCTATATTTCTTTTATGGAGGTCAGATCCTTCATTGTTTGCCACTGATGCTGAAACCCCACTCATTTATGGCTAATAGACATCTCAAGCAAACTTGCTCTTGCTGATTAAATTGGTTTCGTACAACCTGCTTATTATGATTTTTGCTGTCACATGTAAACTGTCTGTTCACTTCTGGCATACACGCTAAACGAATTATGCGGTCACCAAGGACATGAATTCAATGACATGCTATTTTGTCTTTTAGTGAACTGTTTGACCAGGCGGTATGTCATGTCATCTCAAGTCAACGTGTCACAGTGTCAAGAATGCCGAGCCAAGTCTGTCAACAAGCCACAACAAAAAACAGCGGGCCTGCGACGTGATACTGTACTGGCACCCGCTTCGCTCGGAGTTTCGCAACCACAGCCAGTGAGCTCGCGAAGATCAGGTTTGCACCACGGATTTCGCGCAGAAGCGGCTCGGCTCGCGTTTCCCGCCAACAAGTCTTCAGCATCCGGGTTTGACGGCCTTTCGAATGTCGTGCCATACAGTTTGCCAGCATTCCTTGCACATAAGCGCCACGCACATACATACCCACTCAACATGCGGTGCGACGGATGTGTCAAGCAGCAACCGAACCAGCCCATTCCATTTGGGTCCGGAATCGAAAACGCAAATAAATTTTCTTATTGGGTGAACCGTAAAGACCGATTTCTGTGGTGGCTGGTAACAGGCGGGCCTCGGAAATATTTTCCTTTTCAAGACCGCGAAACGCGGTCAGCGGCATTCATGCGCGATGGGGAAACATATCATGTTACAGAGAGTGCAGGCGACATGCTGCCATGCCATCCATCCAACCCATACCATACCACACCGCCCGCCCACAGCGTGATGCGGAGCTTGCCTTGAAGTCGGCTGCACTGGCCGAGCAGGGACCAAGGCAAGGAGGGAGACCAGCGCCTGACCCGACATTCGGCTCTACCAGCTTCTGTTCCGACATTCGTAATGTAAAGAGCAAAGATTGGAAATGCTGCAGCAGCTCACGGCGTCCTCCTCTCATGAAGCATCACGTAGGCGGCAACTACAGGAACCGCGAGACTACCCCAAACCGAACCAGCCCAGCAAAAAGCCCCGAAGCGAGCGGGGCGAGGGGGTAGCCTCATCGTTCCTCCCTTTCCTCCCTCGTGGGTGGTCCCAACGCATCACCAACTTTTTTCCAGTCCTTGCGCGTCATCCTGTCAGCCTCTCGAACCTCTAGCCTCGACATGACTGATCATCACATCAGCCCTCCCGAGTCTAGAGTCCCGATGTCATCGCTTCTGAAACGGGCGCAGCAGCAGTAGCAGGCGCACGCTTCCTCAACAGCCTTCCCTCCGTTTCCTCTCTGCCGCCCCTCTCCTGTGAACCAGCTCTCTCCGCACTCTTCGGTTGCCTCTCCCTCTCCCTCTTCCTCTCCCTCTTCCTCTCCCTCTTCCCTCGTCTCAAATAGTAGCGCGCCTCCTGCATTCAGAATTCAGCTTCAGACTCATCCACTAGTTCGCAACCCCCCTCTTTCGAAGATCACGAATTCGAATTCCTCTCTCTCCTCTCCCATTCATCGCACCATATGATTCCGTCGGCCATGGCTAGCTAGTAGCCGCGCGGAGACGTCTTTAGTCTCGGGAAACCCCCCTCCTTAGCTGCTCGTTGCGAGGGGGCGTAGGACAGCAGGATGGCGGGCAGTGGAGGGGGTAACTGCAGCCCTGCTGCGATGGTGCTGGATCAAGTGGTTCTAAAGCTCAACCCCACAAGAACAAGGTCTAGTCCTCTCTCCCTGCCTCTCCCTTTCTCTCGCTCTCGTTCTCTGCCTCTAGCTCTCTCTCTCGTTCTCTACCCTCTCGCTCTCGCTCCCTCTGCCTCTCGCCCCTCCCCGTTTACTCGTTGCTCTCCGTTTCCATCCCGACTCCCGTTATCCACCCATTCTGGTTGATCCGCCTACCTCGATCCGATTCCGCGATTTGATTGCCAAATCACCACGCGAGCCTCATGCTCGCTCTAGCCCAGACAAGATAAAAAAGAAACAAAGGAAGAATATCGAATCTGCCCAAATTCGAGAGCGGCACGCCCCGAGGGGTTGAGAATTTAAGGCATGCATGGCTAGTAGTGCCCGTACCCGGCGGCCTTAACGCCTGGCCGTTACTCTAGCCATGGCTACAACTATCGTTACCTCCTCCTATACCTGATGCGCTGCGCCCCTACCGGTTATCGTTTGCCGCTATGGTTACCGACACGTGATGCGCACGGCTTCCAGGTTCGGCGCACTCGTGCCCTGTTGAACCCGTCGCTCTCCTCTTACCGTCATCGGCTCTCCGATTCTTCCTCTCTCTTCTCTCTCCCCCTCCCCCCCTCTCACTCCCCCCACCTCTCCCCCTCTCTCACCCTCACCCTCTCTCCCACTCACGCCCGCTCTCCCCGTGCGACGCCAAACCGTCAGATGCGAAGTGGTGACGTCAACAGCGGGGCGAGTGGAGGTCGTATGCGTCGCGCTGCTGCGCCCGCTCGCGCAGCATATCGAAGCGGTGGAGCGCGAAATCTCCGCGGGCGCGCATGTGGTGATCCTGGATCCCCGCCAGTGCGCGCCGTACCACCGCCTCTTCCGCGCGCCGTTCGTGAGCAACGAGGACGCCGCCGCCGCCGCCGCCGCCATCGCGTGGTTCTCCAAGGGCACTCTGCAACGGTGCGTGCGTGCATCCCCTTTCGATGCGTCCCCTTTCTTTGCGTCCCCGCCGTTTCGTTTCTTAGCGTCGACCACCGTGCCCCACTCCGCTACGCTTCCCTTTCGCTTTCGCGTCACTCCGCTGACACCGGGAATTTCCGACGACGACTGACGCTGCTGTTTCCACTCCGTTCCGCTCCGTTCCGCCCCGTTCCGTTTCCGTTTCCGTTCCCTTCCGTTGCCGTTGCCTGTTTCCGCTTCCTTCCCCCTGGCAGTGTACTACGGTTCATAAACTCGCCCGCGCTACTGGAGCAAGCCGTGGCCATCACGCAGGAGATCACGAGCCTCACCAAGTCGCTGCAGCGCAGCACGCAAGTCGACCTTCACGACGCTGCCTGCATGGTGCGCCCGGTCCCGTCCCTTGCCGCCTTGTGCTCGCTTTCCTTACCAGCCCCCTACGTCCGTCCGTCCTTCCTCCCGTCTCCGTTTATCTGCCCGTTCGTTCCTTTTGTTTCTTTTCTTGTCTTTTCTTTTCCCCACGCGATCATCCTGTGTGCGGGTCACCGATTCTGTGTTGCCGCCTTCCCGGCGGCCTCCACTCTTTCGCTGCACATGTCTGTGCCACTGTCACCACTTGCACCGCCAGAATCGGCACGTCTTTCTCTCCTCTTGTCACTTGGCTCCTTGGCTCCTGTGTGTGTCTCTTCTTGTGTCCTGTCTCACTCATCCCCTTTCCATTCCTTCTCTGCTCCCCCCCGGTTTCTCCCTGCGTGGCAGCTTTCTGACAGAGCGCAGATTCCGGGAGGTACGTTTGCATTCTGCTTACTGGTTACTTGCACACATCGTTTTTCTGTGCTGGCCTCCATATTTCTCTCGTTTTACTCCATGTGGTTACTCGCTCACAATATCCTCACCTTGACTGGTCCATCTCACATCCTCTCTCCTCTCATCACGTTCGGTGGTCCCCGTCTCCGCCATTTCTTCCCTTTGCCCGCATCGCCCGCCACCAGACCCTCCCCCCAGCGCCCGCAGCAGCCGCGCCAGCTCCCCCTGTCGCGCCTCCCCGCAACCCGTGCGCGCGCCACGGTCGTCGTCGCGCTCCTCGTCTCCCATCCGTGACCAGATTCGGGTATGCCCGTCCCTCCCTCTCTCCCTCCCACCCTCCCACCCATCCTTGCATCCACGCACCCCCTTTCAAATCTCGCCTGCTCCCGCTCTGACTTACCCTTCTCAATTTCCGCTCTGCTCTCCACCCCTCTGCCTGTTGCTCTCTGTAATCTGCTCTGCTGCTAGTCACCCTGCTCCCTCTCTCTGCCTTACCTGCTCCCTCTCCATCCGTTCATTCTTCCTTCCTTTCATTTTCCCTTTCTTCCCGTCCGCCATCCACACCCCCCCTCCCCCTTCTCTCCCTCCTCTTCTCTCTCTCTTGTGCAGGCACTGTCAGAGCTTGAAACGACAGAGACCAATGCGGAGCTAGTCGAGTAAGGAAGCCTGTTGGTTGTTGAGCAACCATGCACGCATGTTTTGGTCGAATACGCATGCATGTAGCACTGCTGTCTGTATGTCTACATGTTGCTTTCATCTGTGCGTCGAGTCTCTCTTGTTCTCGCTCGTGAGTGCGTGCATGCGCGCTTCCAACCGCCTTGCGCCCTGTGTGATTGTGTCTCTCACTCCCTCATCCACTCTCCCTCACCCCTCAATCCCTCGTCCACTCTCCCTCACCCCTCAATCCCTCGTCCACTCTCCCTCACCCCTCAATCCCTCGTCCACTCTCCCTCATCCACTCTCCCTCATCCAATTCCCCTCACCCCTCAATCGCTCCTCCATTCTCCCTCCTTTCCTCCCTCTCCTCCCTCCGCAGGCGTCTCCGCCGGGGCGTGGAGGCGCGGCGCGGCATGCTGAAGCGCGAGCGCGAGGTGGCGGTGGCGCGCTCGCAGGCGGCGGGCTTCACGGCGGACCACCTGCCGTCGCTGCTTGCCTTCGCCGACTGCTTCGGCATGCCGCGCTTCCGGTGCGCCGCGCCACGGGGGACCGGGGGAACGGGCGGCATGGGGGGGAAGGGGCGGCATGGGGGGAAAGGGGAAAGAGTTGAGGGAATATATGGGGGGGAGTGGGGAAGAAGGCTATAAGGGGGACGGGAGAGGGTTGTTGGTGATTGTTCGCGGACAGCTTGTTAATCGCGCCTCTTCTGCTCCTCTCTACTCTCCCCTTCTCTCCCTCTACCCTCCGCCAAACCCCCTCCCCTTCCTCCCTTGTTCTCCCGCCATATCCTCGTTTGCTGCCCTTGTCCCAATTGCCCCCTCCCCTCGTTAACTGTTCTCCCCGTCCTCCCACTCCCGCTTTCCCCCGTCCCCTCACTCCCGCGTTCCCGCTTTCCCCGCTGCAGGTCCGCCTGCGTCTGCCTCTTCTCGCTGCTGCGTTTCCACCAAGAGAACGTCTCCCCGCGACCCACGCCGCACATCACGCCGCACGTCACGCCGACGCTGCCGGGAGACGTCGTCATGCACGCGCAGCGCCCCGCGTCCCCCGTCCCCGGCGGAAGCTCCTCCGCGCACGGGGGGTGGGCGCTCGCCCCGCTCGTGCGCACGGCCAGCGGAAGCTCGGCGGGATTGCGCGAAGGCGGCGGAGGGGGGCTGATCCGCACGATCAGCGGGGACTACAGCAGCGGAAGAAGCAGCAGCGGCGGCTTCGGCGGCGGCGGGGGCGGCGCCGGAGCGCTGACGAGCCGCAGCAGGAGCGCAAGCCCCGCACCCGGCGCGAGATACGGCGCGGAGAGGGAGCGGGAGCGCGAACGGGAACGGGAGCGCGATCTGGCGGCAGCGCTGGAGGAGGAGAGAGCGAGCGAGCGGGCGGGGCGGGAGCGGGAACGCGAACGGGAGAGGGAACGCGAGCGGGACATGTATCATTCTCTCCATTCTCACCAGCATCAATACCACCATGAGCGTCAGCGGTCCTTATCGCCGCTGCCCTCCTCTGCCTCTGGCGGTTCGCCTTCCGCGTCCGCGTGCGCGTCCTTCGCCACTTCTTCCGCCGCGTCTCCCGCCGGCGCGTACCCGTACGCTCCCGCGCATCGCTCCCTGATTGGTCGCGATGACGTGGATTCGCTCGACGGGTTCTCGCTGCAGCACTCTGATTCGCTCTCGTCGACCGCGTGCATGCTCGGCGCGCTTGCGCCCAACAGCCCCCGCTACGGCGGCGGCTCCCCCGTTTCCGCCTCGTCCGCCGCCACCGCGGCGGCGGCGGCGGCAGCTGCGGCGGCTGCGGCCGCCGCCGCAGCGACGGGTGGTCCCCAGTCCCCCCGCTCCGCTATGTACGCGCAGATATTGGCGGGAGTGCGGCAGCAGCTGACGGCGCAGGGGGCGCCAGGCGGTGGCGCGGCTGGGGGAAACGGGGCGGGCGGGGGGATGCCGCCGATGGGGGGAATGTCGGTGCACGATGTAGCTGCCGCCGCTGTCGCCGCTGCCACTTTAGCTAACCAGCAGCACCAGCAGCAGCAGCAGCAAGCAGTGGCGGCGGCGGCGGCAGCGGCAGTGGCGGCAGCAGCAACAGGAGGCGGTGACCTTCAGACAATTCTCTCAAAGATTATTATGGCTTCGTCTGGCCCGTCCCCGTCGCCGCCGCACGCGCTGCCACTGCTGCAGCAGCAGGCGCAACCGCAGCAGCAGCAGCAGGCGCATCAGCTGTACCCCGCGGGTCAACACGAGATCGCGCACGTACCCGCAGCAGCAGCAGTGATTCCAGCGGCCGCCTCCGCCGCTACAGCTGCTCGCGCTGCTGCAATCGCTCCTGCTCCTGGCCTTGGCAGTGCTGCTAAAAGCAGCGCATCTGGCGCGGCAACGACCGGAGCGAAATCGGACGGCGTGGGAAGCGCACTTAAGACAGGTAATAATAGCGGCGAAAACGGCGCCGCTAAAAGCAGCGGCAATGGCGACGGTGGCATTAGCGGAAGCGGCGGCGGTCGGTGGAGGCAGCCCGCTCGGCGCGCTGCGCGCGGGCGGTCGGAAGGGCGCACGCTTGTTGGCGGCGCGCGGATCAGCAGCAACGTGACAGGCGGTGGAGGAATGGCGGGCCAGGGGGAAGCAACCGGGGCAGCAGGCGGAAACGCTGACGGGCAATCGGCGGAGGTGAAAGGGGGCGGTGGCAGCAGCGCCATCGGCGGCAGCGGCGGCGGCGGAGGCGGGGGTGTGAACGCGGCGGCGGGTGATTGCGGAGCAAGCGGCGGCGCGTTTTGGCCTTCAGGCGCATCGGACGACTCGGACTCGGGGAGCTTCTACGGCCCTGCCGCTGTGGAACTGGAGACTGCCGCGCGCGCGGCTGCGGCAGCGGATGGCGCGGGAGGCGGTGCGGAAGGGGAAGGGGGAGGCGGAGCGCTGGTGGGAGCTGCGGCGGGGGCAGAGGTGGCGGAAGAGAAGGGGGTGTTGTCTGATAACAGCGCAGGAGGCTTGTCGCACAGCTCGCAGCGAAGCTTCGCGGGCGGAGTGTTTCTCGGGTCGTCCTCGTCGTCATCCGCGCGCGGGGACGGAAGCGCGAAAGGCGGCGGCAGCAGCGGCGGAAGCAGCGGCAGCAGCAGCGGGCCCAGTCGCAACAATAGCAGCGGGGGAAGCGGCGGGGACAGCAGCAGCGGAGGAGATTCCTCCGCGGAGTCGGAAGCCGCCGCGGCGCTGCCCGTGTCTGTATCGCGGAGGTGGCGCCGAGCGGGCGGAAGGTCGTCCCCCGGCGGATATCGGAAGAGCCTTGGGGGGAGTTCCGGCGGAGTTTTCAAGGAGGAAGGCGGAGAAATGGAGCAGATGAGTTTGGATGGCGGCGGGGTGGGGGAAAACATTTCCGCGCCGCGCAAAGCGCCTCTCCCATCCCCGCCGCGCTCTCCGCGCGCAGTAACAATTTCGCCGGCGCTTTCGCTGCCATTTGACCCGGCAGAAGGGGGCGGAAATTTTGGCGGAAAAGGCGCGGGCGCGGGGGATGAGTCCGCAAGGGGGAGGAGTATTTCCCCAATGGCTTCCCCTTCCGCTGCGCGTGAATGGGCCGCGTGGACGAACGACTGGTCGGGAACGAGCAGCAGTAACTCGCAAAACAATTCGCGAAGCCCATCGCCCAATCCAGCGAAGAGTCCCAGCCCAGAGCCTGCAGGTTCGGACGGGTCACCCAGGTTTGGAAACTCACGGCTGTGGGGGTTTGGTGGTGCGGGTTCGGCGGTGGGGGGAAGGAAAGTTCAACCCACAGATGCTACAGTGCGCAGTTTTGCAGAGTGGATTGATGTGAAAAAAGGAATGGGGATTGAGAGAGCGGAGGAGGGAGAGGGGGGAATGCACAAGGGAGAGAAGGGAATAGAGGTTATGGTTGGGAATGGCGAGCAAAGCAGTAATGGAGGTGGGCAGGAGAAAGAGGAGTGGAGGAAGCAGGGATGGGATAGGACGGAGGAGAGAGAGAGCGGAGAGAGGAAGAGTGGTGGTGGGCGTGGGAGGGAGGAGGGGAGGAGCAGCGGTGGAAGCGACAGTGTTGTGGAATGGGGCAAGGGAGGAGAGGATGATGCCACTAAGAAGCTTGTGTGCAAGGTACGGTGGGGGAAGTCTGTGTGTGGGTGGTGATGCAATGAGTGCTTGCTTGTGTCTTGGTGCTGCCCTCTTGTCGCCCACTTGCTGCCCGCTTGTCGCCGTCTTCCACGCCTTGCTCTCCCCCTCTAACTCTGTTTCTGTGTGTGCATGTGTGCGTGTATGTGTGTGTGTGCATTATGCATGTGTATGTGTGTGCATATGCATGTGTATGTGTGTGTGGTGCATATGTGTGTACGTGTGTGCATGTGCATGTGTGTATGTGTATGTCTATGTCTATGTGCGTGCATGTGTATGTGCGTGCATGTGTATGTGTGTGCATGTGCATGTGTATGTGTGTGCACGTGTACGTGTATGTGCATGTCGTGTGCATATGCATCTCCTGCCACACACCAGGTGAAGGAATCAACCTCACATACGGATACCAGCAGCAACAAAGCAGCAGCAGCAGCAGCAGCAGCAGCAGCACCAGCAGCAGCCATGCACCCCTAAACCCGGCCAACAGCACAGCACCTCCGTCACACCCTCTTCTCCCGTGCTCCCTCCCTGGTGCTACTCTCCCCGCAAGTCCTCCCCCTCCCGCGCGTCCTCACTCCCCTCCAGCCCCCGCGGTCCTCCTTTCGTCCTCTCCCCCTCTGCACTTGCTGGGTCACCCTTCACTGGAACAGGAGGAGGAGCAGGAGGAGGAGGGGCATGCAAAGGTTATGGTGAAGCAGCAGGAACAGGAAGAGGAACAGGAGCAGGAACAGGCGCAGCAGCAGCAGCAGCTGCTGCAGTGATAGCTCGTACAGTGGTGACCCCACCGGCTGTGGCAGTAGAGCGAGTGGCGTCCACTTCTGTGCTATCTCTGGGGACAGTGGAAATGCCACGCCGATACGCCTCCCCCAGTAGGAACCCATCTCCTTCGAAACGAGCAGCAGGAGCAGGGGCAGGAGTAGGAGGAGCAGGAGCAGAAGCAGCAGCACCGGGTCTTGTTCGGTCCCTCTCCAATGCATCCACCAGCTCTAACAGCAAGCCTCTTGTTCCAGACCCAGCGCAAGTTGCAGCAGTGGCTGCAATTGCTGTGGCCAAGGCACAGGCCGCCTCAACAGCAGCAGCTGCAGCAGCACCAACAGCAGCAACTGCACAAGCGTCTGTTTCTCCCACGGCCTACTCCTATGTCCCTGCCTCTGCCTCTGCTTCTGCCTCCGCCTCCCCATTACCCTCTCGCCTGCCCATCCGCCCCTCTCCACCCTCATCCCCCCGCTCATTCCTGCTCCCTCCCTCCCTGCCCTCCACCCTCCGCCTAGAAAACCTCTCTTCCTCCTCCCCCTCCGCTGCTGCTACCAACGGCAAGTTGCCACTCACCCCTTCCCCAACGTCCCCTGCTGCTACTGCTGCACACACCAAGGGAGCAGCAGCAGCAGCTACTGGTGGTAGTGCTGCTGCTGCGGCTGGTGTTGCCGGTCTTGCCCCGATTGGAACTGGTGTTGGCACTGCCAATTCTGTGCTTTCTATGGCAACAGACAGCCCTGTCCCTGCATCCTCCCCTGTGACTGCCTACCTTATGAGGAAACTCGGTGCATCGGCTGCTGCTGCTGCTGCCGCCGCCGCTGCTGCTGCTGGAGCTGCAGTATCCCCCATAGCATCCCCTGCAGCATCCCCCATAGCATCCCCTGCAGCATCCCCTGTGACTGCCGTTTCTGGTGGTGGTGGTGGTGGTTTGGGTGGTGGAGCGAAGGGAGGAAAACTGGGGACCGATGCAGGTAAGTGGCAGGGCACAGCCGGTGTGGACCTGACGCCATTGCATCAGCAACAGCTCCAGATGCACGGCGAACAGAGGCCCATGGAGAAGCAAGACAAGCATATGGAACAGCAGCAGCAGCAGCAGCAGCAGCGAGGCAGCATCCAAAGCCGCTCCATCAGCGCAACGCCAATGGCAGCGCATGGGAGAGCGCAGGGGGAGGAGGTGGAGGGATGGCGAGTAAGATTGCTGTGATGCTGAAGAGCAATATAGCGAGTGCTGGTGCTGGTGTTACTGACTGCACTGGTGGAAGTGCTGGTGGCAGTGTTGGTGGCGGTGCTGGTGGTGGCGGCAGGGGCGGTGCGCAGGATGGGATTCATGGCCCTGGGAGCAATGTGGGAGGAGGTGTTGTTGGAGCGGCAGCAGAGGGAGCAGGAGCAGGAGCAGGAGCAGGAGTGGGAGCCGGAGCCGGAGTAGGAGGGAGCGAACACGGTCATAACCACCGTCGCCATCACCATCAGCACGCACATCGCCGCCACAGCAGTAGCAGCAGCGGTGGTAGCAGTGGCGGCAGCAGCAGCAGCCATTCGGTGCGAGCAGCGGCAGCGGCAGCGGCGGCGGCGGCAGCAGCAGCAGCATTGCCCTCGTCGCCTCCCTCACCTTCCTCGTCTGCTTCCTCCTCCACCTCCTCCTGTGCTTCCTCCAACCATGCCCCCCGCCGCACCATCACCCGCAGTGCCACTGCTGCTGCTGCTGCCAGTGCTCCTGCACATAACAGCAGCAGCCATGGTTCCAGTGGTCATGGGAGCAGCAGTGGTGGTAGTGGCATGATGCGCAGCAGCAGCGGTAGATCCGCTAAGTTTACGTCTCTCCCCACGCTGATTGAAGCAGACAGCTTCAAAGAAGGGCTAACAGCCTCGGATGTCCCTGGTACGGCTGCTGCTGCTGCTGGTACTGGTGCGAGTTCTTCTACGGGGGGTGGTGGTGGTGTGAGGAAGGGTGGAAAGGCTTCACAGGTGGTAACTGAGGAGGGGAGTGGGGGCAAGGCAGGGGGCCGGAAGGACAGTGGAAAGAGCCGGCGCGTGCGGAGCAAGCAAGAGGCGAAAGAAGGGAATGATGATGCTTTTCAGGCCTCCGCCCTTGTTTCCGGGAACGGTGCCCTTGTAATGTTCCCATCCACGCCAACTGCTGCTTCCTCTGCTGTGTCTCCTGCCTCTCCTGCTTCGGCTGCTTTGGCTGCCTCGGGTGCAGGTTTGGATTCCGAGGCTGCAGCTGCCTCACCGGGCCTGTCGTCACCAGCAGCAGGGAAGGCAGGCGGGAAGGCAGCGGGTGCAGGCGTGGGGAAGAAGAAGAAGGTGCCTGGTCTGAGCAGCAGTGTGTATGCTGGGAAGAAAAGCTCACTCGCTGCTGCTGCCCCTGCTACTGCTGCAGTTTCTGCCCCTGAGGGGGAGACTGCTTCTGTTGCAGACAGCAGCCCTCATGCGGATGAGGTGGCTCAGGGGTCCAAGGGGTCCCAGGGGCTTCAGGGGCTTGAGGGTTCTCAGGGTCCTGTGTCAGCAGCACTGGTACTGGCAAATGGAGAAGGGATTGCTGACAATGCTAGTGGGCACAGTCAGCAGAAGTATGAGCAGCAGCATCAGCACAAGGTGGTGATGGGTCTGGGTCTGGAAAAGGAGCAGGGAGTGCAGCAGGAACAGCAGCTTCAGCATCAGCAGCAGGAACAGCAGCAGCAGCAGCAGCAGCAGCAGCAGCAGCAGCAGCAGCAGCAGCAGCAGCAGCAGCAGCAGCAGCAGCAGCAGCAGCAGCAGCAGCAGAGCGGGTGGTGGAGGAGCAGGTGGAGGAAGGGGGGCAGAAGAAGGGCAGCGGGGGGCACAGGAGGCACGGAGGCAGGTCGCGAGGGCTGTCTCCCCTGAGAGGCAGCTCCATGGCTTCCATGGTGGGCGGTGCTATGGCCTTCCTCGTCCGCTCCACTAGCAGCTCCTCCTCCTCCTCTCGTGCCCACGCCCATGCCCATACCCATGCACACACCCATGCCCATGCCCATACCCATGCACACACCCATGCCCATGCCCATGCGCATGCTAGTGCCCATGCCCATGCTCATGTGTATGGTGCCTCAGCTTCAGCTTCGGTCCAGCCTACTACTAGTGCAGGTGTGGGGGCAGGTCTGGAGGTCCCAGGCGCTCCTTCTCCCAAGTCCCCTGCTACAGCCACTGCATCTGCTACAGCTGCCACAGCTGCCGCAGCTGCCGCTGCTGCTGCTTGCCGTGCATCACCTGCCGTCCCCTCATTGACTGCAGCACACCAGGGAATGACAGTGGCAGCACCACAGCCACGGTATACAGTATCAGAGCCGATTAAGGGAGGAGTAGGTGCAGTGTGTGGTGCCGGCAGGGGTGACGAGGACGGGGAGGAATATGAGAGCGACGCTGAGAATGAAGCAGTTAGTAGCCATATGATGGCGGTGGTCCCACGTGGTACCATGGAGCTAAGTGTAGCATCAGCTGGGCCAGCAGCAGCAGTTGCAGCAGCAGTGCAGCCACCTCACAATGCTGCTCTTTCTGTGGCTAGGCCCTCGTCTCCCCAGCTTACTCTGCTATCCCAGCCTCCTCCTGGCGACTATGTGCACTCTCCTGCTCTCAAGATGGCCGCTCCGCTTGTCGACTTGCCTCCCGTTATTGTAACAGACATTTCAGCCACACATGGTGTGCTGCCTCCCCCCTCTCCCTGCACTCCCACTTCCGGGAGCTTTGGAGGTAAGAAGGCTGACGTTGGGGGGGCGAGGGTTGCGCCGATGACTCATTTCCGGGAAGCATCGTCGGCACTCAAGGTTGGTGGTGACGGGGGAGATGTTAATGCTGGTCATGGTCATGGTTATGGTTATGGTTATGGCCATGGTATGACAGTGCCAGTGTCACCGACACCAGCACCCGTGCCGATGGCATCATGGATGGCTAAGGCTGTGTCATCGGCATCCCCTGCTACACCGTCGCCGCATGGGAAGGTTTCGGCGACCAAGTCGGGGCAATCCACACCCGAGAGTGGCCGCAAGCAGCGCCTTTCAGCGCTGCGCAAGATGTTTGGCCTGTAGATGGCGAGATACTTTTGGATCGATGGATGGATGTTTGTTGCGGTTTGTTGGAGGTTAATGTTAGGAAGGAATGCATCTAGGAGGAGTTGAAGGTGGATTATACGTGTGGGTTTCGTGGCTATACTTTTTATACTAAATTTGTGTTCCAAATATTAAATGATAGTGGCGTGATTTTTTTTTTCTTTGCATCCGGCTCCTTTATAACCTTTTCAGATTATTTTTAGTCAGAACAAAATGGGCAGTCCTCCTAACGCGGATCCTTTGGGATTTGCACGATTCCTTCTGCACTCGCTGGTTCTTGGGATGGGATCAATCAGGCACACAAGCTCTAGCGCTCCTGCCTGCACACTACACAACACGCGCACACACCTCGCATTCTCAAACGCTCTGCGATACGTCATCTCACCCCGCCGCGATCGGAGCTCAAGCTTGTACTTTTCCGTTCCTTTCCATTTCTCCCCGTTCAAATTCAATCGTTATTTTTGTTCGATTCCAAGTTCCAACCCACAAAACCACGCCGAAGCGCGAGTGAGCAGTTGATTGCAGGCGGCGTGAGTTTATTGGTACTCGCCGTGATCAGACGTAGTCGTCCGTTAGGAAACGCAGGTAGACAGTTTCCAATTTCTCAAGTAAACAAACAAACAAACACCGTTTAGCAAACACCATACAGCAAGCAAACACAGTTTAGCTTTTAGCCTTGATTGACAATCACCATACAGCCGTGTGTTTAAGCAATCACCATATATTCTTCAACCGCTACCAGATTCGCATAGCGCTGCGACTGCGAGCGATAGGAGAGCAGGCAGGCAGCAATGGACGAGCCGAGTCTGGACGAGCTGGAGTGGATGGCGCAGCAGGCCATGGCGGGCGATGATGGCGGCGCGGACGACGACTGGCCCTTCGAGGAGCCCCCGGACGACGACTGGCGTGGCGCACGCGGTGAGCGAGAGATAGGGGGAGGGGGAACGGGGGGACTGGGGAAGAGGGGGAACAGGGGAATATGGGGACGGGGGGAGAGGTGAAACGGGGGAGAGGGGAATGGGGAAGGAGCAGAATTCAATCGTATAATGCCGCGGGGGATGAGAATGGACTGATTGACGGACGGACGGATGGACGGATGGACGGACGGATCAACGCGAGGTGGGCGTGTTTTCAAAGGCGTTGTTTCATTGCTCTGAGTTGCTTTGACGTCTCTTGCCCTAGGCCATCATAGCCGATGTAATCGGAGGTATACGAACGTCTCACACACTCCTCCCTCACTTATATCCTTCCTTCTTGTTCTCTCTCCCCACTCCGCTTGTCCCCTCCACTTCTTTGCTCCGCTCCTCTGCTCTCCGCTCCCCATGTCCCCTGCTCCCTGCTCCCCTTTCCCCCGCTCCCTTTCCCCCGCTCCTACGCGTCCCCTCACTTTTCCAGGCGCAGCAGCACCTCCCCCGCCACACACATTTACCCCCCCACCCCCCCCTGGCGCGCAAGGGGTGGCAGGCGGAGAAAGAGGGAAGGACGGTGCATGGGGTGGGGCTGTAGGGAATTCGCAAATACCTGCTACGGGCTGGCCTGGGGATAAGGTTGCTGGTAAGGCGACAGAGGCAATGGGTGAGGGAGTGGCAGGAGGTGTAGCAGGACAAGAAGCCGAGGGTCGGGAGAGCATGGGGGGAAGAGGAGGTGGAGGAAGAGGAAGAGGAGGAGGAGGAGGCGATGGTGTGAATTCGGGTGTTCCACAGAAAGATCCGTTCCCAGCAGCAGCAACAGCAGCAAAAGAAAAAGAATCACCGGCATCATACACAGCAGCTAGGAAAACAGCAGAACCAGCAGCATCAACAGCAGCAGCAGCAGCGGCGGTGGTGGCAGCAGCGGCAGCAACGGCAGCAGACGATGCAAAGGCAGCACGGCGAGTGGCAGCAGATGTGGAGGGCGAGGTGATGCCCGTGACAGGCAGCGACGGGCAACGCGTGTACTGCCGTGTCCGAACCAGCCAAACAGACCGAGAAGATGGAGCAGTCCAAGCAAATAGATCTGGCAAGGATGGCAGGGAGGGGCGAGTGCTGTCTGTGAGCATAGAGACGCTGATGGAGCGAGCAGAGCAGGAGCAGCTGCAGCGCGCCTTCCGCTTGTCCCACCTCATGGCCTCCTCCTCCCCTTCCTCTGCCACACCCTCTGCTGCTGCTCCCTCTCCTTCTTCTCAACCACTCTCTAAAGCAGCACAATCGGCGGCACCAGCAGCAGCAGCAGCAGCAGCGCCATCAGCAGCAGCAACACCTGCTGCAGGGGCAGCTCTGTGGGTGGATAAGTACTCTCCGCGCTGCTTCACAGACCTGCTCAGTCCCGAGCCCACCAACCGTGCTGTGCTCTCCTGGCTCAAGCAGTGGGACCGCTGCGTCTTTGGCGCTGCTGCTGCCTCCTCCCGCGCCCGCACTCACCCGGATACCATCGCTGCTCTGCGCCGATTGCCCCCGCCTGCTGCTGCTGCGGGGGCTGGTGGGATGGGCGGAGGGTTTGCCGGGGGACGCGGGGGGAGGAGGGGTGGGGGGTTTGGGAGAGGCGAGGGGGGAGGGTGGGGAGGAGGGGGAGGGGGAGGGGGGCGTGGAGGGTGGGGAGGAGGGGGAGCGGGAGGGGGAGGGGGGCGTGGAGGGTGGGGAGGGCGAGGTGGTGGGGGGGCGGTGGCGGTGGGACTTGGGGTGGGGATAGGTTTGGAGAGAGAGGGGGTGGTGGCAGGGAGGGTGGAGGGAGATGGGGAGGGAGGGGTGGTGCAGGAGGAGGGGGAGGGCGCAGTGGGATGGGGGGCGGCCGAGGGTGGAGGGGTGACAAGGAAGGCATGGGTGGGGGTGGCATGAGTAACAGTGTGGGAGCAGGCATGGGAGGGGAGAGTCTGCTGGGGAAGAGGGCGCGAGGAGAGACAGCAGGAGATAGACCGGAAGCAAGGGTGAGTGCATGGATGGGCTTTTTTAGTGGTCTGCACATCTGTGTGTTTGTGCGTCTGTGCAGTTGGTTTATTCGTGCTTTGGATTCACAAAAAACGCAGACGACAATGCTTGAGTCGGGAATCGGTATCACGGTATCACCTAGTGGTCCTCTCTCCACATGTGTGCTGCAGTGCAGGTGAAGAGATTCTGCAGCTGTGTGTGTGTGGCAGCGGGGCACTGCGGGTATGTCAAGTTCAACCACTCATGGATGTCAACTACCCTACCCGTGGCCGTTCTGCTGCCCCTCCTGCATCCAGCAGCCCCCCTCCATGCCCCCTTGCCTCCGACCCTCCTCACCTCCCCACATTTCTTCCCCTCCTCTTTCTTGATCGTCCTTTCTCTTCCTTGCCCTCCATGACCCTCACGCGGTGACTGCAGATTCTGCTGCTGTGCGGAGCACCAGGGTTGGGCAAGAAGACGCTAGCGCACGTGGTGGAGGTGGAGGTCAACGCCAGTGGCCGACCGCTGCACTGCCCCTCCTGCATCCAACCTCCCCTCCTTTTCCCCTTGCCTCCTACCTCCTACCTCCCTTACCTTCTTACCCTCTTACCACCCTCCTCTCTTCCGCTCCTCCCTTCTTCACCCTCCTCCCCACCACCCCCTGCCTGTGCCCCCCACGTGTGGCTGCAGATCCTGCTGCTGTGCGGAGCACCAGGGTTGGGCAAAACAACGCTAGCGCACGTGGCAGCGCGGCACTGCGGGTACCGAGTGGTGGAGGTGAACGCCAGTGACGACCGCGTCGCCTCCTCCCTGCGCCAGCGCATCGTGGACGCCGTCGAGATGCGCTCCGTGCTCGCTTCCGCTTCAGCAACTCCCGCCAGTGCATCTGGCGCTGGTGCTGCCACTGCTACTGCCACCGGTGCTGACTCCCGACCTAACTGCCTGGTTCGTGTGCTCATTCACTCACGCTCCCTGCGCCAGTTTTGAGGCGCCTCAAAACTGCCTGGTTCGTGTGCTCTCTCACTCACTCTCCCTGCGCCAGCGCATCGTTGACGCCGTTGAAATGCGCTCCGTGCTCGCCTCTGCTAATTCCTCTGCTTCTGCCTCTGCCTCTGCCTCTGCTTCTGCTTCTGCTACTGCACCGTCCTCTTCCGCGTTGCCTTCCAAACCTGGTGGCGCCGCTGACTCCCGACCCAACTGCCTGGTCCGTGTGCTCACCCACCCACTCGCCTGCTCCTCACTCACTCTTTCTCACCCACCCGCTCATCTGCTCACTCACTCACACTGTTGAGCTGCCCCTGCCTGCGCTTGGTTCTGCCAATTGCACAAACAATGGGTTTCCGTGCTCGCACGAGAAATGAGGGCGTTTTTGAGTTGAGACGTCTCAAAAAACTGGCAGCGCTTGGTTCGTTCAAGTGCGCAAACGAATGAGTTTCCGTGCTCGCACGTCTGCCTGCAAACTCTGCAAGGCCACACGCATCACCCTCACCTGCAACACTGTCTCACTCACCCCCCCATGCCGCCTGTCATCCTCTCTCCCACATCCCATCCCCGTCCGGGCTCGCCAGGTGATAGATGAGATTGATGGGGCCTTTGCTGATAGTCAACTCGTTTTGATGGGTCTCAAAGCGTAACCATTATCAATTTGCAATGCAACACTGTCTCACACAACCCCACACCACCTGCTGCCCTCCCCCCCACACATCCCATCCCCGTCCGGGCTCGCCAGGTGATCGATGAGATTGATGGGGCCTTTGCAGGAGCTGAGGGGAGAGGCGCTGTGGATGCGCTTGTTGAACTGGTGCGTCCTGCTGCTATCTCCCGCTCTCTGTCACTCCCTCTATCTCCCCCCCTTGCCCCTACTGCTCTCGCTCTCCTCCTGCTCTTGCTCTCCGTCCTTGACTCCCGCAAAATGATCTCTCTCCTTCTATCTAAGCGCCAAGCGCTCGCCCACATACACATGACCCACAGCAGACATCCTCTCTCTTCCACACATCCACTCATGTTAGTCCCAACCTTTCTCATCCTCCCATGTCCAAGCTGACATGAAAGAAGTGTTTTGGGACGTCTCAAAACTCCTCCACACATTCACATGTTATCCCCAACCTTTCTCATCCTCCCAGGTCCAAGCTGACATGAAAGCAGCAGCCTCTGCTGCAGCAGCAGCAGCATCTGCCCCTCCAATAGGGAGCGACGACGAGGATGACGAGGGCGGGTCGGATGGAGAGGCAGCAAGCAGAGGGGGAGGGCAGGGGAGGGCGCGAGGAGGAGGGAAGTTCAGGAGGGTGAGCAAGGAGGGAGTGCCTAGAGCCAGCGGGCCCAAGAGGATCCGCAGGAGGAGAGCGTCTGGGAAGGGTGGTGCTGCTGTGGTGCAGCTGAAACGACTCAACCGACCGGTAAGTCTGTTTTGAGGTGGCTCAAAAAGAGGAGTTGGAGGAGGAGAGCATTGGAGAAGGGTGGTGCTGCTGCCGTGCAGCTGAGGCGACTCACCCGACCGGTTAGTCAGCTTGCCTGGGCGGGAGTGTTTTTCTGTATCTCTGTGAGGTCACGGCATTTGGTCCTCTGCTCTGCATTTAAACATACTCTCGGTCATTTTTGTTTTCCGTTCCGTCTATTACGGCACGTGGTGCTGCTGCAGGTTGTTTTTGAGAATTCTCAAAAGCAACCTTTTTTCCATTCGGTGCTGAGGCGACTCAACCGACCGGTTAGTCAGCTTGCCTGGAGTTCTCTGTTCGCTGGAAGATCTCGGCATGGATGTAGCGGTTGAGTTGACGCAAAAGCCATTGGGACGTCGCAGCATACGAGCATGTTATCAAGCGCCTCAGAACTAGATCACCTGAATTGAGATGACCACCAGAGGCACCTCCATTAGAGCCTCTGCCTTTTCTTTTCTCACGACCCTTTCCCCTCCCCCCTCCCCCTTCCCTCCCATTTTCTCTCCCTATACGTACACATACACATGCGTGATGGTGGCAGATCATCTGTATCGCTAACGACCTCGTGAAGTGAGCCTAGTTTTGAGTCGACTCATAACACGGCTCTTTGCCCTCCCTCCCTCCCATTTTCTCCCCATACACGTACACATACACATGCGTGATGGTGGCAGATCATCTGTATCGCTAACGACCTCTATGCGCCTGCTCTCAGGCCTCTGCGCTCCGTGGCAGAGTAGGTCGAAGTGGCAGGTGGCTGATGGCGAGGAGAGAGAGGAGGGAGAGGGGAGAGGGGAGGGGGAGAGTATGGCAGGGTGTGACCCCTGAGCATGGTTTGTAAGCATGACCTCTATGCGCCTGCTCTCAAGCCTCTGCGCTCCGTGGCAGAGTAGGTTGGGGTGGCGGGGGAAGGGGCGAAGGGAGAGGAGTGAAGGGGAACGAGTTAAGGGGAGAGGGTGTATGGGTGGGAGGTGAGTGGAGGGGAGAGGAGTGAAGGGGAGGCGAGGGGAGAAGAGGGAGTGTCACGGATTTCATCATTTTGTTCCAGTGCATCTTCTGCTGGGTTGACTCAAAAAAGCACCTCTCTTTCTGCTTCTTCCCGTTTTCTCCTTCACTGCCTGTGCACGCTCCAAATGGCTGTGCATGCATGGATCTCTATGTGTGTGTGTACGCCATGTGCATTTGGCTGTGCATGCATGGATCTGTGTGTGTGCATGCATGTACACATGTGCATGTGCATGTGCGTGTGCGTGTGTGGGTACGTGTGCATTTGTTGTGTGTTGACCACAGGGTACATGTGTTCCAGCCGCCAACCACCAACAGAATCGTCTCAAGGTAACCCCACTCTGCACTCTCCTCCCACCTCCACCCCATCCCAGCCCTCTCGCATTCCCTGCTGCCTGCAGCCCTCCACCCCACCCCCATCCCTCTTCCTCCTACTCTTCACGGAACATTTTCTCCCACGTTCTCGTCCCCAATTCCACTCGTTCACTCGCCCCCCCTTGGCCCTCTCCCCGTGTTCTCCTCTCACTACATCCATCTCTCGTATCCCACCTATTTTTGAGACGCCTCGAGAATATACTCACTCTTTCCCGATGCTCTCCTCTCACTACATCCCTCTCTTGGATCCCGTCGCCCGCCCCTCTTTGTGCTTCCTCGTTATGTACCCCTGTGCACCTCTGTGGACGCCTGTGCACGCCTGTGCACCCCATGGCAGGCTGCGGCACATATGTGAGGCGGAGGGGTTTGAGGCGGATGTGCGGGGACTCAATGCCCTGGCTGCCCAAACAGGTACGTTGCGAGCTGTCCTTGCCTTGATTCCTGATGCCTTGATGAGTGGTATTGTCATCCCCAATGCACTCTTTCTACAGTGCCAGTCAACCAAGTGGCTTTTGAGTCGACTTAAAAGTCACCTCTCCACAGTGTCACCAAGCCAATCAACCAAACCCCCTACTTCCACCCGTGAACCCCGTCCCGTCCCTCCCTCCCTCCCCACGCCCACCGATACAGACGGGGACATACGGGCGTGTCTCAACACCCTGCAGTTCCTGCACCGAGCCAACAGAGCACTGCGAGCGGTACTTTACTTTGCTGCACCTGCTCCGCTGCGCTGCTGCTCCGTTGCACTGCTATTCCGCTGTCTCTGAGTTGCATCTTCTGACCGTTAAGCGAGGCGTCTCAAAGCCAGACTGCCAGTGTGCTTTTATCTTCTGACCTCAAACTCACTCCCTTACTCTCCCACTCCCTCTTACTCCCTGCCCCGGCTCCTGTCCCTCCCTCCTCCTCCTCCTCCCCTGGCCAGTCGGAGGTGGCAGAGCAGGTGGTGGGGCGCAAGGACGCCACCAAGGGGCTCATGGACGTGTGGAATGAGGTGAGGTGGAGTGCGGTGAGATGGAGTGCGGTGAGGTGGAGTGCGGTGAGGTGGAGTGAGGTGGGCCGAATGCAGTGGACAGAGTGAGGTCGATGGGTGCATGTGCAAGTGCGGCTACTTTGGAATGTTATGCGAAATGGTGTGCGACGTGATGTGGTATGCTATGCGAGTGGGAGAGTTGCATGAACGATCTGCGCGTCTTTGTTTTTTGAGAATTCTCGAAAAAGCATAGTGTCTGCGTTCGTGTAGTCCCCTCCCCACCAGCCACGCGACTTTTGAGTCGAATCAAAAGACACATAGTGTATGTGTTCGTGTAGTCTCCTCCCCACCAGCCGTGCATTCTTGACCCCATTCACCATCTCTTTCTAATCACCTTCTAGCCCCCGGCCACTCTCCTTCTAACCCCCCTTCAATCTCCTCCTAATCCCCTTCTGATATTCTTCTCATCCCTTCCACCTTCCCCCTTTCAGGTATTCTTTCCCACTGCCCTCCTCTCGGTCCCCAAGCCTCTCTCCTCCGCATCACCACCGCCATCAGCAGCAGCATCGCCCTCTCTCCACTCCTCCTCGCCATCCCAGCCAGCTTCACACTACTCTCGATTCGACTCCCTTGTCTCGCAACTGTGAGTCCTTTTTTTGAGTCAAATTCAGCGTTTTGACCACCTAACTACTCGTCTCTCATGTGTGCGGCCCATCATCATCATTTAGTCTTGCGTTTTGAGCCGACTTGTCTCCCATGTGTGCGGGCCATCATCCTCTCGTTCTCCATCCGCTCATAGTCCCTCCTCTAATTCCTGTGAGCTGCAGTGGTGGCACGTCAGACACACTTCTAGATGGCATTCACGACAACCTGCTGCATGCTGCTCTCTCCGATGTATCCCTGCGCAAGACTGTGAGCCCTCACGCCACTCTGACCCCTTTTGAGGCGCCTCAAAACATGAGACGACTTTTGAGGCGCCTCAAAACATGAGACGACTTTTGAGGCGCCTCAAAACATGAGACGACTTTTGAGGCGCCTCAAAACATGAGACGACTTTTGAGGCGCCTCAAAACATGAGACGACTTTTGAGGCGCCTCAAAAGTCGTCTCAAAAGACTGTGAGGCCTCACGCCACTCTGACCCCTCTCACCACTCTCAGTTCAGTTCAAGAACTGCACACAGCTTGATCGCAAAGCTTGTTTCACGACAACCTGCTGCATGCTGCTCTCTCCGATGTGTCACTGCGCAAGACTGTGAGCTGACACATTCAGGCACCCTGCGCGAGCGCACGCATGCGCGCGCACACACACACGCACACACACCAGACACACACGCGTACACGCTAAAAAGTGCCATGGCTCTCCATCTCTTAACTTTCAAGAGATGTAGCAACGTCCTTTGTGTTCCTCTCTAAACTTCTCAATCCCCTCCCGTTCCCGCTTTCCTACCTACCCTCTTCTTTCCCCCCCGCTTATTCACCCCTCCCTTTCCTCTCCACAACCTCTTGCCTGCATTCCCGACCATCCCTCCAACCCTGCATACCAGTCGTCCTCGCTGCATTGGCTGGTGTGCGCAGACTTGTGGCACCACAGGGCCATGGCCTCTCAGCAGTTCGCACTGCTGGGTAAGGGCTCGTGAAAGGGATGTTATGGGTGGATGAGATGAGAGATATGTGGTGGAAATCTCAGGAGTTTATCTGATGGTTGTTGGTCTTGCTGCTTGCACCAGAGAGGGTAGATGTTGTTTGTGTTGTGCCACCTTTTGCTGTGTTCTGAAAGAGTGGCATGAGTGACTGTGTCAGAGAAAGTTTGTTGTGAGTGTAGTGAGAGGGTATTGCAGCGCAGTGTACTGTTGCTGCCTGGCAATACACTCATACTGAGCTTGCTACAACCGATTATGTGAGACCATGTGACATCTCAAGCCATCCACTCCCATCCCATCCCATCCTATGTTGGAATATACGCGTTTGTCGTATATACGCGTTTCGTATATACGCAAGCGTCTATACTCTATACGCTTAAACCTCAGATCGGGGATACGCTTTTCCGGGCAGGCAAAAAAAACCACGGGCAGGGGGGAAAACGTTACTGGTCTGGTTTTGGAGGGGGGGCATTTCATGGGCTTTGTGAGTCGGGTGGTATTTTTTCCAGAGATTAACTTACCAACATGAACATACAAAGGACTGCAGGCGCATCATCGTCATGATCCTTTCCAACCCCCACTCTACCCCGCATCTTTTTGCATATCCTCGATTTTTTTGCCCGTGCCCCACAAAAAAAATTGGGCTGCGTATTGCGTTTGAGTGGGCGTTTAGCGTTTTACGTATATACACTAGCGTGCAAACGCTAAACGCAAAGGGGTCTGGGCGTATGTTCCAACATAGATCCCATCTCATCCCATCCCATCCCATCCCCTGTGCCCATGCAGCGTTTGAGACATGTGCCATGTACGCCATTCGAGCCACCATGGGTGTTGCTGACAGACACCCCCTTGAGTGGCCCAAGGCCCATGCCAGGTGTCTCACGCTCACCCACTGACCCACCGATCCTCCCTTATGCTCGTGTCTCCGTTTCTCTGATTATCTGTTCTCTCGATTTGTTCGTCTTCTTATTTCTCCGTGTTTTTTCTTTCCCTTTCATTTCATGATCCATCAATATTTTCCCGTCCTCCTGCATCATAACCATTCATACATTCTTCTTCCAGACACCTCCCTCCTTACTCTGGTTACCCTCCCTGTCCGCCTCTACAAACCTCTTCCTCCCTGCTTCCATCCCACTCTTCGGCCCTCCCCTTCCTCCTTTTTGAGAATTCTCAAAACTGATTCCCATCCCACTCTTCGGCCCTCCCCTTCCTCCCTTCCTCTCATTCCAACCCTCCATCCCATCTCCTCTCGCACCCCAACCCCCCCTCCCCCCCCCCCTCCCCTCCCTTTTTACAGGTTTCGCTCACAGCATGCCATGCGCATGGAGACAGTGGAGGCATGGCGGGGTGCCATGCTACCAGCCATAGCACGCACCTCTCCCCTGCGCTCCCTTGTGCCTGACCTCGTCTCGCCTCTGCTTTCTGTCATCTCAGCCACCCCCATTCGCCCAGTAAGATTTGCTTAGCGGTCGCTCCTTAACGTTCATACACTGCTCCCCCTCGCTCCTTCATGGGACTTTGGTCAAGGGCCATGGGACAAGGGTCATATGACAAGGGTCATATGACAAGGGTCATATGACAAGGGTCATATGACAAGGGCCATGGGACAAGGGTCATAGGACAAGGGTCATATGACAAGGGTCATATGACAAGGGTCATATGACAAGGGTCATAGGACAAGGGTCATAGGACAAGGGTCATAGGACAAGGGTCATTGGTCATGGGTCATGGGTACTGGGTCATGGGTCATGGGACGTGGGTGATGCTGCGTGGCACTACATCCCTATCCCGGACATGCGTGCTCTGCCCTCATGATCAACCACCACTCCTCCTCTCTCTTTCCCCACTTCCCCTCTCCTTTCCCCCTCCTCTACCCCTCCTTTCCCGCTCCTTTACCTCTCCCTCCTCCCTCTCTTATACCTCCTCACCACCCACCTCCATCTCTCCTTCACTCTCTCCACACCCCTGCACTCCCCTCCACCCCACCAGGTGGCGGGGCAGCTATTAACCCCGTGGGAGAAGGCCGCGCTCGCACAGCTCGTGGCCACCATGCTTGACTATGGCCTCTCCTACCGCCACGCGCACCAGCTGCCCTGGCACCGCCGTGCTTTTGCTGCTGGTTCTGCTGGTGGAGGGGAAGGGGGGGTTGGTGGTGGTGGAGATGGGTACATGGGCGGCCCTGTTCTGGATCCTCCGCTCACGGAGTTTGTTGTGTTTGAGGTGCGTTGCTGACTTTTGAGTCGTCTCCAATGTGCGTTGCTGTGCCCATGCTTGCTGGTCTGGGTGTTGATGCTGTTGTTGTAACAGTTGTTGCATGCGCTCACTTTGTACTTTGTTGATATTTAACTCAGCATATGGTTGTGCTTGTATTGTGCTGGTACTTCTGCTGGTGCATGTGCATGTGTGTCCATGTGTGCTTCATGCGTGCGTGCGTGTGTGTGTGTGTTTCCTTTTCTTATCCATATGTGCTTGGTGCGTGTACTACTGTACACGCATTGCTGCATGTTTCCCCCTCTGCTTCAGGGACTTCGACCTCCACCATATGTCATGGCTATATCAGCAGCAGTGCGCCAGCTCATTGGCCGAGAGGTACCTGCACACCAATGGCGTACAATCAGGATGAGCTCCCCTTCCTATCCACCCTCTCATCACTTATAACTACTTTTTTTTCTCGCCAACTGCTTCCAAGTCCTGATCATTCTGCAGCATGGCAGCAACTTGAGCTGCTGCACGATGCTTACTCGTTCTTCCCTCACACATGCCATATGCGTCGTGTTTGGTCAGATTGAGCTCGAGCGCATCCGGCGGGACTCAGTGCGAGTGAAATCAGCAACCACTCCCAATGCCGCTGCAGCTCCTCAGCCTCCTTTAACTCTTCCTCGTCCTCCTCCTACTGCCCCAGCTGAGCCTCATCAAGAACCGCAAGCTGCTGCGCCGCCACAAGCTGCCAATGGTATCTCACAGAGCAGCAAGGGGAAGGGTATGTGCCACACTGCTTGTTCCAACACCCTCCACCATTGGTGTTTACTGTACCTTTTCTTTAAATTGCTCAGCCAACCACTGAATCTTCTCAAATGTGTCCTGTCCATTTCAACTCAATCATCATCAGGTACCCAGGAAGGTGATGGTCAGGCCAAGGAGAATGGAATCCCTATGGAAAGTAAAGCTGTGAAGCCGCAGGATGCTTCAGGCAGTGTTCAGCAAGGAAGCGACGCCAAACCAGCCAAAGTAAAGGATTTGCCACGACGACCCTTCTGGGGCTTCACCAGGTATGATTAGGGTTGACTGGGGCTTGCCATGTGTTCTGTGGTAACAGATGTGAGATTGGAGCTCTGACTCGAAAGCTGTTTTTGGACCATTGATAGGAGTAGATATGGGTCTTGTGCTTTTTGTTTTGATTGTGCTTCCAGGAAAGTGGAACAAAGCAGCCGGCCTAAAACTGTTGGGCAACCAAGTGGAGATGGGGGTTCAGGCATAAACGGTGCGGACAACAAGACAGCCAGTGAAAAGGCTATTCGCATCTCGTTCAAGTATCACGAGGTGCGAAAACACACGAGCGTGCTTATGTATTCTCTCCATGGCAAGGCCTTTACCTAATCATCGTGTTGTGCGTCTACCGGTATTCTTCATTGCAGGGTTTCACCAATGCCGTTCGACGACCAGTTCTTTTCTCGGAGCTCTTGTAAAATGAAGGTGGCAGTATTGACAATGTACAGGTACCGGTACTCACCACCAGCATCCGGTGCAGAAGGACAGGTTTACTTGATGTACTGAACACAGCACTTGACTATAATGACTGGCCTTCAGATATCTCGCTCTCTTCAGGTTCCAAGTCATCCTTTTCCATGTCATCGTTTTCCACACCATTCGCTGCTGATTCTACCTGTGCTAATTCCTTCTCAAAGATGTCTTCAATGTGGTCCTCGAGTGCATCCTTAATCTCATCAAAGTTCTCCATGAAGCCTTGAAGCATGTTAAGTCGGGCTGATGGCAATCCAGAAATGTCATCACATGTCAAATACTTGAATAAAAGCTCCTGCAATGAAAAGCTGATCATGCCATTGCAAAGCTAATTTTCTGAGAAGTCTCACGCACATTACCCTTACCGGAGCACGTAGTTCCTCCATACTGACCTTGGCTGCCTTACTCAGTTCCGACGAGGGCTCGTTGTCGCACAAGCCACAACGAAGCACTGTTTCCCATTCCTTGGGAGTGATGCTGGCAATGAGAAGCTCCATAGGAGCATCACGCAAGCTGCTGAACGCAGCAAGCCTGACCTTCTTGTCAACATCGCGTGTCTTTATGGCGATCGATGTGAGCAAGTCTGCAGGAAATCATGAAAGATGAGGAGCATGCACATGTTTCAAGAAAGACATGAGTGCGGCACTGTACCTTGGTCGATGTTGGGTGACGCAGCAAGAATCTGAACAGCAGTTCGGCGGACCCTTGTGCTTGGATCAAAGAGCATCGCATGCGTCAGGTGAGCACGTGCCTCTGCTGTCCATACCGAACTGTTAGCAGCTTCGCTTTGTTGCCCCAGCCTTTCCAAACCTGTTACACATGCAAGGTGTGTAAGTCCTGGAGCATTGCTTTGCACAATTGGAACAGCGAAATAAGAAAGCTCTTACATGACAAGCACTCCAGTCGCAGCTGAATGGCTTCAAGCTGTTCATTGGCTAACACTGCTGAGCAAGATGTGAAAGTAATTCGTGGCTCGGCTTCAAAAATCTTTTCGAAGAGCCCCAAGGCTTGTGAGTAGCCTGCAGCATAGGAAGTGAGCAGGGCACAGGAACAAGAAGCAGAATACTGGCGTGGGAAGTATACTTACCGTCCTTCGCTTGATAGGAACCACACTCTACAACTTTCACCAGGCAGAACAGAATTGTGTCTGCAAGGTCAGCATTTGCCAGAAAGAGCAACACTTGCTTGCGCCTTAAATCTTCTCCATGGGCAGTTGAGGAGAGCAGCCCATGAAGAGTTGTCTTCATGCATGCTAGCCATTCAGCCTTGTAAAAACCACAAAAGGGTAAGGTGCGAGTTGCACACAGCAAAACAAACCGTCACTCCAAAGGTGTGCCCTTACTGCGTCTAAATTGTATGCCTCCTCCAAAAGCCTCCAGATTGAAGGAAACCGTTGGCATGGGTGCACAGAAATGTCAAAAAGACTCGCTTGCACCAGCTTTAAGGCCACTTGAAAGCAGCAAAACACAATATCTGGCAGTTGTGAGACCACCAGATTGAAAATGAGACGAGAAGATACTCAAGCAGGCGACAGATATTCACGCCAGGACCTGGAGATTTCATGCGTCTGAACATTACCTGGCGGTTCATGAGCTGCCCACACACAGTCAAACAGGTGATGTCCGGCATGTTCACCGAACAGAGCTCGCTGAAGCACAGCGAATTCCAATACATTGGCCTTGCACTCATTGACAACAGGAATCTCCAACTCTTCAGCAAACTTGTACAATTCTGCAGAGGCCACAGTTCAGAGGTTATGACATGGATTGAATTTCTTGACGTAACACGACCAGTCATACCAAATAGTAGGTCTTGCACTTTCATCAGTCGTAATGCTTGCTGTTCGAAGCTCTCACGTAAGTGAACGAGCCGATCAATCAAGGACTGAAACATTGATGGAAATGGAAGGTCCCACCTTGCCGTCCGAAGAAGCGTCAGACAGCTCATTATGTCCTTCACATTCCACTTAGGGGTCGACTTCCGTTTCTTTAGCTTCCTGATGTTGCTCATGCCGAGCATCACAAAATCAAGATTCAGAGAGAAAATGCACGTCGGAATGCATTATCATCATACCTGTCCGTGAGGAAACACAGAAGAATCTTCTGAATTCTTCCGAATATGCCCAGCATGAAATCTCTGGAAACTAGGTGAGGACGGACCTCTTCCGAATACGTGAGAAGCACTTCAAAAAAGAGGGTGTCGTGGAGATGAGAAGGAAGTCCATCTTTGGTGCACTGCTCTAAGTCCTTCAGTATGACCGTCTCCAGCTGATTCATTGTGATTGCCGCACGACGGTGGATGTGAGGTGAGGAGGCGACGCGAAAAGGAGACGGCGGTACATTCGTATTCAGCAACTGATCTGGTGTTGAGCATCACGGAGGCAGTCATATTCGTCAACTCTTCCAAATTCGGGCACCTTGGGATTTGAGTGGCAGTCTGATCAATTCACCGTGTGAAGTGAATTGCTAAGTATTCCATGATTAGAAGTTGATGGTTTATTCGATAAAGTATCACTACATAAGTTTTGAGATAACTCTTCAACCAATGCTGAATAATATTTAAAGAAATTGCCAAACACACAAGCATACTGAAATTGTGGATTTTCAAAATTCAAGCAAGCAAATACAATCCTCCGTACTGATGAGGAACCCCAATACCACTGTACTCAAGAGGAACTCCTTTCCAACAGCACCCAGCATTCCAGCCTGACCCTCCCTGAACACAGCACACTAGTTACCAGGACCGCCACCAGCAGCAGCAGACACTGCAGCAGGGGAAGCCGCAAGCTGCTTCTCCAGATAAGCTTCCACCAGATGCGACCCACATGCCTGCTGAACCACAGCCATGGTGGCTGGGGAATCCAGGCGCACAAACTCATCACTGCCACTTGCAGTGACTTCTGCCTGGGGGTTAGCAAACTCGCGACGTGCAGCAGCAATGGCATAGCGAATGGCAGAGTGGATGGAAACAGCAAGAAGGAGAGGGGGCTCCCCAGATGCTGGCAAGGGTAGCAGGTTAGTGGGGACATGGGGAGAAGAGTGGGACGAGTGAGGAGATGGAGAAGCCTTTAGTACAGAGCAGATGGTTGATGGCAAGCAGCACAATGTGTCATTGACTGTTGAGTCGACTTGCAAGTGGATTTGCTGCAATGCCAGCACCGAGCAGATGGCATGGAATGATGGCAAGCAATGGAATCCTGCAGGGCACCTGATGTGATGCTGCTGTAGAGGATTTGAAATTCCGGAAAAGTGAAATAGTCAATGTACCCCATGCCGACAGAGACAAAGGTAAACTCAAGCCAGGTACGGTCGGGAGAGTAGGTGCAAGAAGAGGGGCAGAAAGGAAGCATTGAAGGGACGAGCAAAACATACAAAATACAGTAAAAAGGCAGCTCAATGCGCCGTGCGGAGCGGAGATAGTGATCGGAGAGGGTCTGATTGTGAGGGGAGAAAGCAGGGTATATGGTACCTTTGGATGAGAGCACGCCGCGGTCGTTTCCAGAGCCCTGCAGCAGAGACACATTGAGCTGGCGGGGCGCAGTGTCAAACGACGGCACCTTGTACGACCACGTGCCATCCGTCAACAGCCTGCCTGATGCCTCATCCACCACCACCTCCTCTGTTGTGAAGAAGCCCTGCCCCTGCACGAAGGCTCCTTCCACCTGAAGGGAGGCAGGAGAGAGGAGTTTTTTTTTTTTTAGGCGCCTCAAATTTCGTCCTCTGATGTGAAGAAACCTTGTTCCTTCACGAAGGCTCCTTCCACCTGGGAGGGAGGCAGGAGAGACGAGGGTTCGGGTGAAGTAGAGGGGAGAAACGGGAGGAAGAGTGACGGAAAGCGACTTCCATGCAAGCAACGTCCATGTTAAGTGGCAAACATACAGGGGAATGGGTGGACGAGTGAGCGAGTGAGTGAGTGAATGAGTGAGGGAATGGATGCTTGGATGCAGAAAGCAGTGGGGATGTTTTCTGACCTGTCCTATGTCGACAGCAGGGTTGAGGCTGCGGCCGCAGTCATAGTGGACATCACACCGCAGCACACTCACACTCCCTGTTGCCACATCCACCTCCACCTGCCCACACACGTGCACGCCAGCGATGAAAAGGGAGGGGGGAGAGGAGAGGCCAGAAGCGGCCAGCCAAACAGCCGAGAGACGGAAGGAGCATGGGTTATTACTGAGCGAATTACTACAGAGCAGCATGTAGGAGATGATACATGCACTGCACATGCATTCCAAAGAGCACCCCGACCAAAGGAAAAGGCGTCGGGTAATAAGGATGAGCTGGAGTACCTCTGAGACAGCAGCTCCAAAGTTGAAGTAGGAGAGGAAAAAGCTGCCAGGAAGAGGCTTCGGCTGATAGTTAGCCTGAGCCGACAGGTACAAGCGCATGGCTTTAGCCTGCCCCACAACCTCCTCCCAGCTCGCCACATCCTCCTCTCCCACCACCACATCACTCGCTCCTGCTGCTGGTCCGCCTCCAAACATCCCCCCTGGGCCTCCGCCTGGCACCCCGAGCCGCTTGCACGCCTTGGCCTTTTCTGCTGCTGCTTTGGCGGTTTGCAGCAGGGGGAGCAGCTGGTCGCATGCTAGCTGGGCGCCAGCACAGGAGGCCTCGGAGGTGGAGCTTCCAGCAGTGATGCCCCCGTGGGCCAGGGATATGCTGTCGTTCTCTACCACTCGGATACGGCTCACGTCCACTCCATACTTGCTGCTGCCGCTGCTGCTGCTGCCGCTGCTGCTGCTGCTGCCGCTGCTGCTGCTGCTGCTGCTGCTGCCGCTGCTGCTGCCGCTGCTGCTGCTGCTGCTGCTGCTGGGGTTGTTGGGCCAGAGTTGGTTGAGGGAGTTGGCTACAGCCTGCCGCACCTTGGTAAACAGCCCCTGACCCATCTCCACTCCTCCTGTTTCCACCACAACCGAAGCGTCACCAAACACAGTCACACGTGCGGGCTTGCCCATGATTCCAATCTTGTAGTGCACAGGAGCAATGGCGAGGCCTCTCTTACGCCACTTGTGCGCTGCGTTGAATTCCTCCACTGCCGCTGCACGCTTGCTGTAGCTCGCAAGAGATTTCACCTCCCTCCACACTCTCTCCGCGATCGCACCCTCATCCTCCGCCTTCTCCTCCTTTGCACCCTCATCATCCTCCTCCGCAGCAGGAGCAGAAGAAGCCGGAGCAGCAGGGGCAACGTCGCGGGGGAAGAAGGCACGGAGGGAGTCAGTGGTGATGTGGTTACGCTCGCGGACTAGCACTGGATCCAGGTTCAGGGTTGCAGCTACATGGTCCATGACTGCTTCAGCCACCAGCACTCCCTGCACCTCGCCTGGCGCCCTCACTGTCACCCGCGTGGGTAGGTTGGTCCTGCAGGTGTGGGTAGGGGCGGAGAGGAGGAGCGACGGGGCGAGGATGGGGAGATGTGGAGGGATGGATGGAGAGGTGGGTGGTTGGCTGGTTGGAAGAGGTGTAGAAGGGGGGGAGAGAGAGGTGGTATTGCGAGAGCTGGGCATGGAAAGAGGTCGGAAGGGCCATAGCTGATAAGCAACCTTTTTAACCCCCAAGAGTGCTCCGTCCATTCACCCACCGAAGAAACAACAAAAATTGCAAAGCACCAACATCCCCCCTCCAAGAAATTACATGCCACGAAACCCCCACCCTTCTAACCCCAAACCCACTCCACCCCTCCCTATCCCCCTCGCCCCATCCGCCCCGCCGCCTCACTTGGCAATCTTGAAATCAATCTGCAGCGCGCCCCAGTCATACTGCGTGACAGCAGGGCCGTACGCCATGCACAGCCAGTTACTCATGGTCTCGCTGCATCCGCCATTCAGCACCGCGCTCACTTTTGAGTCGACTCAAAACTCACTTGGCAATTTTGAAATCGATCTCCAGCGCGCCCCAGTCATACTGCGTGACGGCAGGGCCGTACGCCATGCACAGCCAGTTACTCATGGTCTCGCTGCATCCGCCATTCAGCACCGCGCTCACTTTTGAGTCGACTCAAAACTCACTTGGCAATTTTGAAATCGATCTCCAGCGCGCCCCAGTCATACTGCGTGACGGCAGGGCCGTACGCCATGCACAGCCAGTTACTCATGGTCTCGCTGCATCCGCCATTCAGCACCGCGCTCACTTTTGAGTCGACTCAAAACTCACTTGGCAATTTTGAAATCGATCTCCAGCGCGCCCCAGTCATACTGCGTGACGGCAGGGCCGTACGCCATGCACAGCCAGTTACTCATGGTCTCACTGCACCCGCCGTTCAGCACCGCGCTCACGCGCAGCGCATGCACGCGGCCAGTCTCGTCAAACCCCACGTCGTAGCGCGCCCGCGACTCGTGCCTGCCGCCCACCAGAGCCGTGTCTGCCTTGCGGTCCAGGGCCATGCGCACGGGGCGGTGCAGGTGCTGCGCTGCCAGCGCACACGCCACTGCCACCTGAAAGCACACAGGGAGGCAGGGACGATGAGAGAGGAGAGTGGTACTGGAACGGGGGTGATGAGGACGAGGAGTCGACTCAGAAGTCAGAGCCGTGCGCACGGGGCGGTGCAGGTGCTGCGCTGCCAGCGCACACGCCACTGCCACCTGGTGGCGGGAGAGAGTCTCCGAGCCGGCGAGTGACCACGCGCACACAGCTAGCCGGCAGCCCCAGGGCCACAGCCACGCTCTCCTGTGTGATCTGCGGGGACAAGGTGAGTCGCGCTGTACACGGTGAGCGCGCCTCCCTCGTCTGGCACCGCCATCGCCACTTGTGTCTCCATGTAGAAATGCTGCTGGGAGCCCGAGCGCACCTGATGTGGGTGCGTAGTGTGTGGGGGGAAGGGAGACATAAGGGAGATGACATTTCGAGAGGGTTGAAGAATGGGATCTGAGTACAAGTGCTGCTGCGAATGGCTGCACGCCACTCTCACCGTCTTCACCCCATTGCTCAAAGGAGCACAGCAAGATGCAACAAAAGAATCAGCCCACTCATGCAGCAGCATGCAGCAAGCCTTTTGAGGCGCCTCAAAAGCCACTCATGCTGCATGCAGCAAGCCTTTTGAGGTGCTTCAAAAGCCACTCATGCAGCAAGATGCAACAAGCCTCACCTCAGCTCCGGTGATCTTAAGAGGGCTCTTGTCGAAGGCCTCATGGAAGTTCCCACGGCGGGGCAGGGCCATGAGGAACATGGGGTTGAGAGTGAAGAAGGACCCAGCAGCCTCAGCCTGCTCTATGCTCAGAATGGCAGTGGCACCACTCGCCTCGCCTGCGGATACTCCCGGTGCTGCTGCTGCTGCTGCTGCTGGTTCTGCTCCTGTTGCTGACCGTTCTGCTTCTGCTGCTTGTGCTGCTGGCTTGTGAGCAGCGACAGGTGGTGGGGAGGAGTCGTATGTGCAGATCACCTTGCGAGCACCTTCCTGAGCGTGGCGGTATGAGTCAGCAACCTGACGGGTGGAAGGGGGAAAACGGTTGAGTCAGTGGGGACATGGGGAAGGGGGGAAGAGGGGACTCAAAATACACAGAGCCAGAACATCAACCAACCTACCGGCGTCAACCCACCATCACGCATCCCATTCCACCCCATCCCATCCCATCCCATCCCATCCCATCCCATCCCATCCCATCCCATCCCATCCCATCCCACCGTTTCCCAACCCACCACAAGAGCAACCGGCTGGCCGTAATACTCGGTGCGCCCCTCGGCAAAGAGCGGGTCAATGGCGCCCATGAGGTTCGAGCCCACGTTGACCCCGCCAGGGGGGATGTGCGAGGCGTCCAGCACCGCCACCACGCCTGGCGAGGCCAGCGCTGCCGCGTAGCAGCGCGAGGTGATGCGCGCAGAGGCGTGCGTGGAGACTGCAAAGGCGGCGTACAGGCAGGAGGCCGGCACTGGTATGTCGTCCACGAAGATTGCATGGCCTGACAGGGGATGGGGGGGGGAGAGGCGAGGGAGGAAGAAATGGGGGAAAGTGGGGAAAGGGGGAAAAAGGTGGGAAGAGAATTAGGGGAAACATGATTTTGAGGCGCCTCATGTGATGGTGCTAAGTTGTCGTCCACGAAGATTGGGACGGGTGAGAGAGGGGCGAGGGTGGGGCGAGGATGGTGCACCTGTGGCTTGCAGGTCGACTCCGAGCTTGGGGAGGGGCAGGGCGAGTGGAAAGACGTCGTTGGTGACGCTGTATACCTGCTGCCCCCTCATCACCACGTGCTGCTGCTCGCTGCTGCCCCTCACTCCGTCACCATTTACGCCATCACCAGCAGCAGCAGCAGCAGCAGCAGCAGCAGCAGCAGCAGCAGCAGCAGCAGCAGAAGCATCACCAGCAGCAGCAGTGCCATCCTGCAGGCTCGTCTTGGGCGGGTTGACTTGGGGCAGGTGGCGGGAGAGGAAGGAAAAGAGGAAACCCACAGCCGCCTCTGCTCTATACTCCGCCCACCGGGTCCCCTCTGGAGGCACCACCTCCCCTCGCACTGCCCGCACCGCCTCCAGAACACTGCCAGGTGTCAGCGCGCCATTGGCTGCTGCAGAGAGCAGGCGGGACTCGGCTTGGCGCGCTCTGATGGCGTGGGGGCCGCCAAACGCCCCAAAGACCAGCCGAGCAGAGTGGATGGTGGGGGAAGAAGTGGAAGAGGCGGAGGAGGAGGCGGGGGTGAGGTGAAGGAGGAAGGCGGCATTGACGTACGCATAGGCGTTGCCAGAGGGGCGGACAGACGCGCGGAAGGAGTCAAACACCAGCTGCTGACCCGCAGAGGAGGTGGCGGGAGGGAGCGAGGGGCAGGGCAGGAAGACGGAGTGCAGCAGCGTGGTGCTGGGCAGAGGGCCGCGCAGCAGAAACTGCTCCAAAGAGACCTCCTCCCACGCCCACCCGTCACTGCCTCCTGCTCCTCCTCCTGCTGTTTCTACTGTTGTTCCTGCTCCTGTGCCGGAGACAGCAGTGGGGGGGGTGGGAGTGGCGGTGCGCACTGAGGCGTTCAGGGCGAGCAGGAGAGTGGCGACGTCGGAAGGGAAGGCGCGCTGAGACGCGGCGAGCACCAGGTTCCCACCGATGCTGGCAGCGTTGCGCACGTGCGGCCCTGCCACCTTGCGCAGGTGACCCGCCACACACGAAAACACCTCCGCTGCCGCTGATGCCGCTGATGCTGATGCTCCTGCAGCCTTTGCTTCATCCCAGCCGTTGATCACTGGAGAGTTAGCATCAGCGCCCTTCCCTGACAATGTGTCCAGCACTGCAATCACATCGGCCAGACACACAGCAGCACCGAATCTGATCCCCATCACACGCGCGCCCCCTTCACCACCCTCACCCCCCTCACTCTCCTCGCCACTGGGCCCTTCTTCCCACGCCACGTGCTGCAGCTCAGGGAGGCGCTTCAGGTCCACCCTAGTCACACAAGCCACACCATCATAGCGGCCCAGCTCAGGATACACACCCACTGCCGTGTTGCCCACCACCAGCCGAACCTCCTCCTCCTCCGCCCCACCATCACCCGCTCCTCCTTCCCCCTTGCCTCCCAACAGCACGGATCGCAGCTCCTCGAGGCTTCTCGGCGCCACCCACGCAACCTTCCTCCCTTTCTTCTCAGCCTTCACCTTCCCCGCCGCCTGCTCCCCCCCCGCCTGCTCCCCCTCCCCCGCCGCGCTCACCTCTCCATTCGTCCCAGCGCCGCCCATGCCCGCCGCTTCTCCCGCGCCTGACTCCTCCCAGACTTCCCACCCGAGAATCTTGTCTCCCCCTGCTGCCTGATCCTGCTGCGCGCCGAGCTGGCGCTGGGTCTCCGCGGTGAGCCAGGCGGGGAACGGCGGGTCGGAGGCGGGATCATAGCGCGGGAGGGGCTTGCGAGGTTTGCCACACAGCCCACTGCACTTGCCGCTGCCGCTCTTGCTGCACTTCCCACCGCCGCTCCCGCCACTCCCGCCGCTCCCCCCGCATTCTCCCTCGCCGTGCGCCTGCTTCTGCGCGGCCTGACCGGAGGACGCAGCAGCAGGGGCGAACTCACTGATATCCAGCACCGTACAGGACCGCAGTCCTGCAGATCCAAGCTCTTCTAGGTCCATCAACCCCACTGCTGCTGCTGTTGCTGCAGCAGCACTGCCATTGGTCCCAGCGGTCCCAGCGGTCCCAGCGGTCCCAGCAAAGCTCTTGCAGGCGTCGAGAATGGGCCGGTATCCCGTGCAGCGGCACAAGTTCCCAGCCATTGCCTCCTCTACCTCCTGCTCCGTCAACCCGCTCACCGCCTCCACTCCCTCCGCGGACTCCGCGGAGGCTCCTCCCGCGCGGAGGTGGCGGCGGCGGAGGGCAGCGTATAGCGAGATGGACATGCCCGGCGTGCAGAAGCCGCACTGCGACGCGTGGAACCCCGCCAGCCGCTGCTGCACCGCGTGCGGCTGCTCCGCGCGTCCGCCCTTGTGACACGTGTGCGGATCCCGCTGCTGCTTCAACCCCGCGCCGGGGGGTGCGGGTGCGCCTGAGCCGCCGTTGGAAGTTGGCTGGTCGGTGGGGGACGAGCGGGGCGCGGAGCAGAGGCCTTCCGCGGTGGTGACGGCGGCGAGGTGCAGGGAGGCGAGGGGGAGCAGGCAGGAGTTGAGAGAGCGCTCGTCGACGGTGCTGGTGAGAGAGTTGTAACGAGCGACCATGACCGCACACGCTCCGCACCCGCCTGAAATTACGCCGGGTCCAGGGAACAAGGAGCAATGCGTGCAATGGAATCAGAAGCTTTTCTTTAAGACGAAATGGGTGGCAGAAAAGCCAATGCAGTGAAGGACCTGCAGAATTGTGGACGAGGGAACTGGCCGTAATGTGCATGATGGCATTCGGGATAATGAAGAGCAGAGCCACGTAAGTGACTCCGATGATATTCGCGGTCGTTACAGCAGACATACACCGAATGATGTTACCAATTCCGCGATTTTCAGGCAGGTTTCGTCACCAGTAACATGAGTTCTGTAAGGCTGAACAAGTGTAGCGACGCATACCTTCACCGCAGGCCAGCTTAGTCCCTGTGAACTCCGTCCTGGTGCGGATGAATTCGTTCAGCGTCATGGCCGGGTCCACGTCGCGAACTTCCATGCGCCGTCCATTCAGAGCAAACACCAGCGGCGCCTGGCCGTTGGCGTCAGAAAATAATGCGTCGCGCCCCATGATGAACCGAAGAAAGACGTCACCTTCGGAATATGGCTTCGAGGAGTGAGCAGACTTCGCTATTTAGGATGTGCGAGAGACGGAATTCAGACACTGTACCGTACGGCAGCATGAGAGGATTCAAATCGAAGCAAGGGATTCTGCAAGGAACCAGCTTGACCGTTGCCGAGGGAGGACGGCACCATGGCAGCCGCCAAAGCGAAGTAGGGCTTGGCTTGGCAGCAGGTTTGGAAACCACTGATGGATGATATGGCTCTGGCCCATTCGTCCAAGTCTACCCAAAATCAAGGGGCTTACGTGGATGCTGTAGCTATTAGGCGAATCCTCTTTCTTGCCAAACTCACTACGGTAACAGGTGATACACTTGATGTACCGTGCTACACCAGCTGTCTTAGCATTTGCATCACCAATGGCGGAGAGCCTCAACTATAGGTATTAACCATACTTATATTAAGTTTTATATACGAAAATAATGTATTAAAGGCTTTATTAAGGGTTTTATTCATTTGTATTGTTATTTGTATAAACACATTTTCATAAGGGCAATCTGTTGCCAGCATAAGTGCATTCAGGGTGAGATTTTTGGATCAGGGAGTGAGATAGTTGCTGCTTTTGCAACACGTTGACTCTCAGAATGAACCAATTGACACCCGTCGTTACGCGTGTTATACGAATAACGACCGTCAGAAAGGTGCATGTAGGGTGTGGACTCCAAGGGGGAGAGGGCAAAGCTGACGCACTTTGAGTCAACCCACGTGGCGAGTAGAGATGGTGTGTTGGGGACGGCGGATTCGTGCTGGAGGGATCAAGATGTCCTACTCACCACAGGATTTAATGCGTTCCACCTAGTGTTCAAGGAGGTGATTGGTCACGAAAATGATTCCAGCTGGCAGAAACTGTTCGCGAAGGGCTGACCCTCAATCCCCACCGTACAACTGAACATACGGCGTACAGCTGCTTCGAGATGACTCCGTGCCTCGTGTGCGCGCCACTTGGACACGACACATTGACGACGATGCGCGAAAGTGGTTGCTTTCGCCTGCGCTGCGCAAACTTGTGCTCCACAGAGCCTAGAGATTCTCAGCGAAGCTCATTTTGGACTGAGGCGAGCTTCGCCTGCCTCGTTTTCCTGTCGTGGAGCCACGACGACACGCTGCCTACACACACCACTCGGCAAATCGTCTCCACCTTCGCGCTTCGACTGAATTCCAGAATCTCACCTATTTCTCCGCATTCGACACCCATCCACCACTTCCGCTTCTACCGTCGAAAAATCAAGAGACTGTCTTCCGCACAAGTCTGTCCATTTCAACACAAGAAAGACTGGGTGGTTGGATCATTTAATCAGCAGCTCCTCATTCCTTCCTCTGTTCCTGCCGCTGTGACGCTCTCGTAGCTCTCACCGTGGCAACCCTCTCGCTTTTGAGGCGCTTGTTCGCCCCACTGGCGTTTCCCTCACCCTAGATCTTACCCCATCAACTCTGAAAACATCTGCAAGCGCCGTCCTCCATCCACCGTCACGTTCGCTCCGCGTTCTTAGCCCGGGCGCGTTCTTTCGTCTCCCTGCGCTACCGTCTCGTTATTTTCTCGCCGTGCTGGCTCTGCACGATGCTAAGCACATCTGCGTTGGGCTCTCGTTCCATCCATCCATGCGCCGGAACGCACTCCGCTGCCGGCCTCCCCCCACGGCCTCACCCACCAACACCACGGCCTTTACTAAACAGTAGGCCATTATCGCCCTCCGATCTATTCCACTCTCGCGCATCTCGCGCCAACTTGAACGCCTCTCAAACGCTTCTCTCTGCGCGCACGCACCGCGGCGTCGTCATCACCAGTCAGCTCCTGCCACGCGGCGGCCGATCGGGCCCCTCCCGTCACGCCCCCGCGCAGCCCCCGTGCGCGATCGCGCCCTTCCGCAAAGCGCCTACTACTAAGAAGTCTGCGGGGGAAGCCTCGCAGGCGCCGACGCAGTCCAGTCCGCGCTCCGCGCCCCGCCACACAAGATCCGCGCCACCGCCGGTAGCGGAACCACACACGAGTGCTTCTTTTGACTCGACAGCAAAGAACGAGCAAGACCACGAGAACGCGACAGCCGCTGCAAGTCGGCAAGGGCTTTCCGCCAAGGCCGCTCACTTGAGGCTTTTGGAGGATGGTGTGAGCGATTCGTCGCTGTCGCCGTCGCCGTCGTCGCCGCCGCCGCCGCAGCCGTCGTCGTCGTGGCTTTCCAACGTCTCTTTCTCTCTGCCCGTGAAGTCTCTCCCCGCGATGGCCGGTGACGCGGGCCTCGTGGCGTTTCTTTTGCGACGAGATGGCGACTCCGGCGATGATTGCGCCCCTGGCGACGAAGTGAACGAGCCGCGGCGCAGCTTGGGAGTTATTCCAGATCAAAAGAAGAGTCTATCCCCGCGCGAGGGATACTTGGAAGAGTCCATCGGTGGTGCTGCTGACGGCGCTGGTGCCGAGTCCGACGGCGCGGGCGATGGCGGCGGGCCGCCGCTCCACGCGGCGGTGGGCGCTGCGGTGAGCGCCGCCAAGGACGAGGTGGCGGAGAGAGTGCGCGCGCTGCTCCTGATGTCGCGCGCGGGAGATGATGATTCGCCGCGGAAAGCAGGCGATTCGCTTCCCGTTCCCACGGTTGACGAGTCACCTGCCACTGTCCACCATTACCAGCCGGGAGGTGATGAGCCCGTGGGCCTGCCGTCGGCGCCAGTACTGACTGCTGACTCCCTCGACGCGGCCGTTGCGCCGCCGCCTGAGGGAGAGGCGGAAGACGCAGCGGGGGAGTGGCGGAACGAAGATGGCGCGGAGGAGGCGGAGGCGGAGGCGGAGGGGGAGTGGGGTCCGCGCGTTTATATGCGCGGATTTATGTCGCTCTGGCGGGGGATGCGGGGCGAGCTGAAGCAAGATGCGCGCGCGAGGGAGAAGCGGAGGCAAGGGGAGCGGGAGGTACAGGTTGAGGTGAATAATAAGGGCGAGGAGGAGGCGGAAATGAGTAAGGGGGAGGAGAAAAAGGAGGAGGATGAAGGTGCGGCAGGAATGGTGGAATCGTTTACTGCAGATGCAGACAAGTCAACGGAAGAGGCGGCAGAGATGGCAGAAGGGGCGGGGAATGGAAGCCACGAGGAAAGTGTGCTCATAGAAAGTGACCAAGGAGGAGAGGCAGAGGATGAGGGAGAAGGCCAAGTGCAAGCAGGAGAAGGGTCGAATGCTGAAGAAACGAGTGGAGAAGAGCGGAAGAAGCCTGCTCGTGCCAGTGCATGGGCGCTGGGCATGCTCATGGACTGGAGGCGGCAGCAGAAGCAGGAGGAGCAGGGGCAGCCGCAGAAGCAAAGCGGTGGTAAACCCGTTCTGACGGCCGCGGAAGAAGCTTCTACTGCTGAACAAGCTACCAGCAGCGCTCAAGCAGCAGTGGCCGTTGAGGGTCAAAAGGCGGAGCTGGAAGGAGTGTTGCCACAGGAGTTGAAGGCGGAACAGGGAAAGCTGGGGAAGCTGGGGAAGCTGGGAATGCTTGAAGCAGGCACGGAGGAGGATGTGGTCGGCTCGGCCGGTTCTGGCGTGGCGTTGCCGGGCAGCGGAGCAGGAGCAGGAGCAGGAGCAGGAGCGGCCATGGATGCCGGGGGAAAGCAAGCAGCAGCGAGAAAGGCTGTTTCGTGCAACACGTGCAACTCGTGCAAAGCGTTTGCTGCCACGGCTGCCGCCGGTGCCCCTGCTGGCGCAACAAGCGAGAGCAACGTGGAGAAATCGACACCAGCAGCGGCAGCACCAGCAGCAGCAGCAGCAGCAGGAGCAGGAGGCAAAGGAGCAGTGTGGGTGCAGCATACGGCAGACTCGCTGCGTCCGTTCCTGCAGCAGGCGTCAGGGGAGGAGCTATGGCGCGTGTCGCTGCTCGCATGGCTGTGCGAGAAGGCCTACAGCATCCCCCGCCTTGATGTGAGTGCACTCGCAACAATTATTTCTCTCAAACACTTTTTTCCGTGCAGTCTCTTTGTCCCGTTTGCCGTTTGCTAGTCACTCCGTTTGCTTGTTTCTCTGCCTCTGGCTTTCTCACCTCTCTTTCCACTCTCATCCTTCCATGTCCTTCCATGCCCCTGTCTGCGTGCCTGTCTGTCTGCTTGTTCCCAACAGACCAAGCAGCTGCATCGCCGCTTCGGCCTCACCCTCGTCACCTCCTCGCACATCCTCGCTGCTGCGCAGGCCGAAGCTGCTGCCGCTGCAGCTGCTGCTGCCAGCCTCGCCAAGCAGAAGGCCAAGGCAGCTAGAGCTGCAGCATCAGCCGCACCAGCGGTAGCAACAGCAGCACCAGCAGCACCGCCACCCACAACAGCAACACCAACAGCACCAGCAGCAGAAGAAAGTACACGTGCAGTTTCGGCGTCACACCCAATGGCTGCGCTCCCTGCTGGTCCATCCACTGAGCACGCACTGCTACCTGCTCCTGCCGTCCACGCAGCTCTTCCTCCCCCTCACGAATCCCCTGCTCCCTCTCCCTCACCGTCAGCGGCATCAGCAGCAGCATCACCACCTTCATTGCCTGAAGTTACTGCCTTGGTTACCGCTCCTGCACCTCCCACCACTGCCCTTGCTGCTATGCCCCACACCACCACCACCACCACTGCTGGCACCTCCACTTCCGCCCTTGCCTCTAATGCTACCTCGTCTCCTCCTGCTGCTGCTACTACACCTGCTCCTGCTTCTTCCACTGCCTCGGCTGCTGCAGCGTCTGTAGCTTCATCCGGCCCAAAATCTCTGGACACCCCACCTTTGGAAGAGGCCCCATCACCGCACCCCATCTCTCTCCACGCCACTGCTGAGGCCTTCGCCTGTGCAGCCACTGCTGCCACCGCCGCTGCCACTGGTCCTGCTGCCTGCACTTCCACACCTGCCCCTTCTGAAACGGAACCTCCTACTGCCCCTCCTGCTCCTGCCTCAGGAGCCAAGAGCAGCGCAGCAGGGAGCAAGCCCACAGCAGCAGCAGCAGGAGGAGGAGCAGCAGGAGGAGGAGGGAGGCAGCGGGCACAGCCCATGCGCATGGTACATATGCGACGACGAAGCAACCAACACACGATACATAGTCATTCAGGGCTCTGAGTCTGTCGCCTCGTGGCAGGCGAATCTCAGCTTCGACCCTGTTCCGTTTGAAGACCCTGCGCTAGGCGTGCTGGTGCACAGGGGGATTTACACCGCTGCCAAGGCGCTGTATCGGGAGTTGCTTCCGTACATTCGCACGCACCTGCATGGCGTGCAGTGCTCGCATTGCTCCTACGCCCACGCGCATGAGCACACCCCGTCCTCTGATTCCAAATCCCACGTGCACGCCCACGCCCACGACCACGACCATGACTACCCTCACAGTGACCTGCACGCGCACCAGTCCCCGCGGCATCCACCCAGGATCCAGTTCACAGGGCACTCCCTGGGCGGCAGTTTAGCTGCGCTCCTCTCCCTCCTGCTGCACCTCCGTGGGGAGGCCTCGCCACAGCACCTCCTCCCCGTCGCCCTCTTCGGTTCCCCGTCTATTATGTGCGGTGGAGACCGGTTGCTAGGTCTGCTGGGGCTGGAGCCTGAAGAGGCGATGTGGAATGTGGTGATGGCTCGGGACTTAGTCCCTCGGGCGTTCACGTGTGAGTATCCGTCACATATTACAGAAGTTCTCAGGCGCGTGAGTGGGGCTTTAAGGAAGCACCCTTGTTTGCTGTCTCAGAGGCTTGTGTATGCTCCCATGGGGCATATGATGGTGCTGCAGCCTGACTCTGCCAAGGCCCCTCCGCACCCCCTCCTGCCGCCGGGCACCGCTCTGTACCACTTGGCACACCCGAAGCTGCCGATACAGATGCCGAACACCCTGCCGTGGCACACCGTGGCTCTGGCCCGGCGGCTGTGGCGACTGGTGGTGGGGCGAGCGGGAGGAGCAGGAGGCGGAGAGGGCGAGGGAGGGGGAAGTGAGCTTGGCTGGATGGAGGAGAAAGAGAGCCAGAACGTGTGGGCTGCACCTTCCCCTCGCCCCGCCTCTTCCTCTCCTACCGCCTCTCCCGCCACCTCTCCCTCTGCCTCTGCCTCTGCCTCATCTTCCGCCCAGTCCCGCCTTGAGCTGCGAGCAGCACAGCTCGCCTTCCTCAACAACCCGCACCCTCTCGAAACGCTCTCCGACCCAGCAGCCTACGGGACAGAGGGCACCATAAGCCGCGACCACGACCCCCGGAACTACACCGGCACCCTGACCAGCCTCGCCTTGCAGGCCGTGCGGCGGCTGCGGAAGCAGCGGAGAGAGCGGGAGCAGGAGGAGAACCGTCGGGCGAAGGAGCTAGCGGAGAGGCAGCAGATCGCGGCGCTGCAGCAGCAGCAGCGGCGGCTGCGGAAGCAGCTGATGCAGCTGGTGCCGAGGAGGAGGAGGTTGGTGTCTAAGAAGAGAGTAGCGAAGCAGAGGAGGGGGAAGCAGGATGCTGCAGCTGCTGCGTCGGCTCTAGCGGCCGCTGCTGCTGCCGCCTCAGCGTTTCTCGCATCGGATGCCGGTAAGGGGAGGTTTGGGCCAAGGAACGGTTTGGGTGCTGATTCTCCCGTCTCCTCCTCCTCTGCTGGATCCTCTTCTTTCTTCTCCTCTGCACGCTCCCTGCCCCAGGGAGCCGTGACAGTGAGGTTTGTTGCTGCGGCGGTGGCAGCAGCAGCAGCTGCTGCGGCGGCTGCTAGTAATGGTGCTGCCAGGGATGGAAGAACTGGTTTCAAGAGTAAGAGCACCAGCAGGGGCAGCGGCGGCGGCGGCGGCGGCGGCAGCAGCAGTGGCAGCACTCATGGCTTAACAACAGACGTTTGTTTTGAGAGTAATGATTCAGCAGATGCGCACAGCAGCGGAGGAGGGGGAAGGGGTGGGGGAGGGGGTGGGGGAGGGGGAGGAGGAGTAGGAGGAGCAGCCTCAACCTCACTCTCCTGCGGGCCCCCTTACTCCACCAGTCTCTCTTGTGCTCACCATCCGACTCCCTCTGCCTGTGCCCTCCCAGCAACCCCTCCGTCCCCTTCTTCCCCTGCCTGGCTCACCAGCACCAGTGGCAGCAGCAGCAGCAGCACGGCAGCAGCTGCAGTGGCAGGAGCGGCAGGGGGGGAATGCAGGGACGGCAGCAGCGGCGGCGCGGATAGGGAGGTGGGGAAGCGGGGAGGGGGAGGGTCGTGGATGGATTACTTTCTGTCGTTTTATCGGTCGAGGCATGCAGGGGTGGTTCTGCTGCTGCTCGTTGCTGCAGCTGGTGACTTCTGAGTTTACTTAAAAGGGCGCGGGAAGGGGGAGGGGAGTCGTGGATGGATTACTTGTTGTCGCTGTACTGATTGAAGTACATGCGGGGTTGGTGCTGCCGTCACAGTAACCGGAAGGGCACTTTGTCGAGAGATTTTTGGCTCACTTCCCAAGGACGAACAGATTGCAGGGTGGATCAGTCGTCACTATACTCGAGCGAATGGCCTCTGGTCCCACAGCTGCTGCTGCTGCTGTTGTGGTGCTGCCTGCCGCGACTGCCGCCGCAGTTGCCGCCGCCGTGTTCCTGCTTCAGCTGCGGTGCAGTTGGTGGACTGGCAGGTGGGTACGCCATTTGTTTTGTTGTCGCGACACACATATGCGGGTTCAACGGCAAATCAGTCTCCTTTGAAGACCCGCTCCAGCAGCTCTCATGTCAACAGATACATGAAGCCATTGAAGGACCCAACAATGCTAGTGGATGGGTTTGAAATTCCTGAATTCTTGTGGACAAGGAAAGGCTAGCTATTGTCCACTGGGCAATTGTGGGAATTGGGAGGTTATGGGGTGTAGTGTACATTAGGTTCTCAGGATATTAGGCATGTACATAATTATTTTTGGAATGCTTTCTGGTTTGAACATTCTGAGCTCTCTCCTTGTTGAATCACCACCACCGAATCACACTACCAAAAGTTTCAGCACGAAGCTCTTTAGGTCCGTTGTCATAAGCCCTGTCCAGTTCAAATACAGCCTTACAATATATGGGTTATAATTTTACACAGATACGGCTGATCAACACCTACATTCTCACCACATTAAGAGGAGATTACTTTCCACAGGATCCACCATTGAGAAGATTCTACCTACCAGTAGATGTTCTACTAAAATCCACTGAAGCAAGCCCCTCAGCGGCCCTCGCTCCCTGTGGCCTGCCGCCGGCGCTTGCGGGCGAGGCAGTAGACGACAACTCGGCGGCTGATGAAGTCTGGGTGCAGGTGCCTGTCCTGCAGCCTGCCCACTGTGAAGCGCGCCTGTGCGCGCTCCAGAAACAGCTGCAACACCTCGTCTGGTGCAACGAGCAGTCAGGGAGAGTAGGAGAGAGGCAGTGAGGGAGGAAAGAGGAAGGAAGGGGGACACAGGAGAGGTGAATCAAGAAGTGTATCGCTCAGTGCCTGGTCCCTTACTGTAGTTCCTAGTAGCCGCATTCTCCGCGTTCCAAAGCTTAGCATCTACCTCTTTTATTTGGAAATAAACTAAAAGGGAGATAATAAACTAAAAGGAAGACAAAAAAAAGGAAGAGTGCAAGTCTTCCCAAGCTCACCATTCCTGAGCTCGCCAGCAATGAGCACAGTGGTGTGCGGGCGCACGAGCTGCCGCAGCGCCTGCATGAGTACCTCCACGCCCTCCTCACTGAACACCACATCCGACGCCACCACGTAGTCATACCCCCTCCGCCTCGCTTTCCCCTCTTGCTCTTGCTCCCCCCACTCCCTCCCTCGACCGCCCCAACCCTCCTCCTCACCCTCATCCTCATCCTCATCCTCCTCCTCATCCGCCTCGTCCTCCCCTCTCCCGTCGCTGTCACTCTCATCCTCTTCGCCGTCGAATCCTGGCAGTGCCATGCCCTCCCCCCATTCCAGCTCAAACACCCTCACTCTCACCCGCGTCTCCTCGCCCTTCCTGCCATGGCACACCTCTACTACCTCAGGCCACGCCCCACTATCCCCCCCTCCGACTCCCATCCCCCCATCACCGATAGAACCTCTTTGCCCTGCTGTTGCTGCTGCTGCTGAGCCTGCCTTTCCCGCTCCCCCTCTGCGCTTCCCCCCAGCACCACCACCCCCACCGCTGGCACTACCAGCGGCGCTCGCGCTGCTGTTCGATGCCTTCTTAGCTGATGCATGGCGGGCAGACGAGGCAGGTCCATGCGGAAAGGAGGAGGAGGAGGAGGAAGAGGAGGAGAAGGAGGAGGAGTTGAGGGAGGAAGGAGTGGCAGAGAGGGGGTGTGAAGGCAGCAGGTTGTGGCAGACGTTGCGGTGTATCAGGCGCAGGCGGTCGTACTGGTCTGTGATGTGCACGTGGGACGCTCCCAGCAGTGCTGCTACTATGCTGTTAGTGTTGAAAGATGGGGGGGAAAGAGGGGGGGGGGGGGGAGGAGTTGCGGGGAACAAGGCAGGGGGTGGTAGACACGTGAAAACGGGGAGAGTGGGGGAAGATATGAGGGGGAATGCGGAGAGAGCGGAGCGGGGAGAGGGAAGAGAAGGTCAGGAATTCTGGTCCTGTTACCCAACAACGTGGCCCTGTTACCCAACAACGTGGCCCTGTTACCCAACAACGTGGCCCTGTTACCCAACAACGTGGCCCTGTTACCCAACAACGTGGCCCTGTTACCCAACAACGTGGCCCTGTTACCCAACAACGTGGCCCTGTTACCCAACAACGTGGCCCTGTTACCCAACAACGTAACCCTGTTACCCAACAACGAGATGTGAAAGGAGTGATATGTACAAGGATGGGAGAGAGCAGACTTGGGGGTTCCACCTACACCCCTCTTCCCCACTTCCACCCCCATCAGCCCCCACTCCCTTCCTTCACCACACTAAAAGTTCAGAAAATCAAACTCCTCCGTTCACACTAGAGGGCCTTGCTTGCACCCTTCTCCCCACACGCACGCACCCCACACGGCCACAACCGGCCCCCAGTGTTTTGAGTCGACTCAAAACACTCCTCTCCCCACACACACGCCCACACACGCACGCACACGCACGCACCCCACAAGGCCGCAACCGGCCCCCAGCTCGAGGCACCTAGCGCCGCGAATGGGCAAGCGCGCCGAGTCCGCCAGGTGCTCCAGCGCCTTCGCCAGCACCACGCCGCTGTCCCACAGCACCGACCCTGTCACGCCTGGCCGAACCTGCGCATCAGGTTCGGTAAGATGGGCCAGACGGGTTCCCGTGTTGATGACAGATAGTCCGAGCGGCGGCTCGGATGTGAAGATTTTAGAGGGGGATTCGTTTTCAAGGGCAGGGATGGGGAGCGAGTGCGAGGCGGTGGGGAAGAGAATGATGACACTGAGACGAGCAGGAGGAAAGACGGGATCTAATGAGGGGGTCTAACCCCGGAAACGGGAACGCGGCCGCTGTGGTGGCGCGTTGGCGCCCGCGGTCGCGTGGACACGCGAAGCGGACGTGTGAACATCTGGACGTGTGGACGAGCGAACGTGTGCACGCGTGGACGCTAGCACTGGAGTGGGGTACCTGCGAGGCAGGAGGGCGACTGGAAAATATCGAGCACTTGACCGCACGCCTCGATGCGCACGCTGGTGGCGCCTTGATCCACGAAGCAGCCCATGCGCGCAGTGAACGGGTCGCGCAAACCCCACAGCAGCATCACCTCCTCGCACGGGTCCCCTACCATGGCCACCGGCACGCCAAGACGCCCCACCCATCCCTCTTCGGGCTCTGTGAAGCTTTCCTCATTACTTAGGCTTCCGTCGCTTTCTTCAGCTGCACTTGCTGCTGCGGCCATGGCTGGCTTGGAAGTGTCTGGTCTTGGCTGACTTCTTTGTTGTCGCAATTTTCCCTCGTCCTTGGCTGACAACGGCAGGAGGTTGTGAGCTGTATTTCTTGTCAGATCGTTCTATCTAAAATATGTACAGCTCATTAAAAAATGGTTATAATTTCCAATGGAGGACCAAGCCCAAATACTTGTGCATATATTAGGAATATCGTGCCTGACGCACTTTTATCTTGGCCCAGTTGCCAAGGACATTTTAGTATTAAGATTAACAGCTGATTATAAATACAGTAACTACACAATCTAGCATGTTATTTCAAAAGTGCACATGGTGCACAGAAAACCGTTGGCTGAGGCGGGGAAAAATCGCCAGCGGTGTGTCGCACATAACCGACCCTTTTGCGTCATCCCGCCTGTTTGCGACATCCCGCCAGTCGCACAGCTGGTCGTTGTGCCAAATTCAAATTCCAAATGGCGACTGCATCGCTGGACGGACGAACCAACCAGGTCTGTTTCTCGAGGCGCAGTTGACTCAATTCCTTGAACTCTCCGAGACATTCTTCAGCTGCGTTTGGCTTGGGCTTCCACAGCACAGCTGGACTACATATATCGTCTCGGGACAAATTACTCATTTACTTCTATCCACGGTCTGATAGTACTGCTCTGATTTATCTCAGGCTTTCCATACATTTGTTTCTTCGTTTCGGCAATATCCATCTCCTAACCATGACACAGACAGTACTACCTGAGAGCTCTCAAGCGGCAGTTGATATCCCTCTTGGCCCTGATTCTGAAACACCATCCAAGGATAAATCTATCTCCAGAGGGACTGAGAAGCTGGTTCACATCATTCCGCTCATTCTGATGCTCTGCATGGTCACTCTTTGGATATGCCACAAGGGTAAGCATCCCGTCCAGCGTCAAGTCTCTCCGTCGCCAAATTGTTGTCAATTTGTCGTCATTACAACTATTGTTGTGATGGTGCAGACTTGGATATGGCCTCAACTACAAGCGTACAGGGAGTCTATCATTTCTCGACAAAATCTACTTCACTCTCTGAAAGGAGGCTTATCGACGTCACCCAGGACTCCTCACACGAGGGAGACGTGCAGGCTGCTGGTGTTAAAACGACACAAGATGGCTTCTCACTCCGGAAACAAATTCATCGAGCGCTCTTCTCCCGTATGGATGCTGAGAAGACAGCCAAACCGAAGTCCTCTGCTAAGGCATTTTTGTTTCGTTTCACGTAGACGTCGCTTGCCCCGCTGAGGGCTTACAGTGACTTCTTACCACTAACGGCATGACTTGTGCCACTTGGGAGCGTGAGATAAATGCTAGACGACATTGATGTTGTGGTCTCTCTGATGCGTAACTATTGGTAAACTGATCCAGTGACGACTAATTTCAAAACCTGCTGTTACCTATTCATAAACCAACACATATAACTACCGTGCATAAAAACACCCCCATAAGGAAATAATAATCACCCTTCCAATGACAGGCATCTCATTACATCCATTACACCATCCCATCAGAGAAGCTAGTGAACTAATCAAACTGTTCCACAACATCGCTATTTTCAACCAAGTTAAAACACTACTACCGTATGTGCAACGTCTTTGACAAATACACCGTTTTACTCTTCATCTCTGCAACACGAGGGAACAAGATATAAAAGAGATGCAAAAAAGCAGAATCGCATGAAACTGGAAAACTTGATAAAGATGATCACAAGTAACTCACCCTTGCTCCTCGCTGTGGTGTCCCGCGGCCAGCTCCTGCTGAGCCATACCCAAATTTTGGCTTCTTTTCAGCAGGTTTCAGAATTTGGAAGGAGCACATGAGGCTCTCATCCACGCTCATCATGGCTCCTGCATTGTCAAACTCGCCACAGTAATTGGGTGCTGAAAACACTGTAACAAGCTGTCGCTTGGCAAAGAACTCGTAACCATCTTCCACCACCTGGACATGAGACAAGCGGGAGGTAGTGTAAAATGTGGAACGACGATTTCCAGCATGTTCTGAATGTTAACAACTCGATCACATGGTGCTTCCAGCAGGAAACAGAAGACAAAAAAACACCAACCTGGTGTGCCCGACACACGAGGTCAAGGTCGTGCTTGTCAAGGAATTCTGTGACCGTGTCGCCTCCAAATGTATATGACACGCCCCTGTCATTATCCCCCCATCCCTGAATGTCTTTATCTGGATCTGCCCACAATAGGTCACACAGCAGGCCTGCATCCGGAACATCTGTGGGTCGACCAATCTTCTTTATCTGCTCCAGGGAGCGTAAGTCAGGTGATAGACCGCCATGCATGCAAAGTATCTTCTCATCTATGAGAGCAGCCACAGGGAGGCAGTTGAAGCACTCAGTGAAAGTCTTCCACAAGCGAATGTTGTACCTGATGGATGTAAAAGTTGGAAAGCAACGAGACATGGAAAGGGCAGGCATGAAAGGGGAACCAAACTGGTGAATTCAGCCGCTCAGACTGTTTAAAACAAGGGACCCGCTGAGACGCGAGAGTGCGCTTTAGAAAAAGCACCCGTATGAACTTGTGAGCCTGTCCGAATCTAGAATTGCAGCAGCAGTGCCATTCCTACAAGACATTCAACTACCAAATTCCTACTTACCGGCGCTTGCACTCGTCATAGAAGCCATAGATGCGATTAATGGACGCACACTCGTGATTTCCACGCAAGAGGAAGAAATTCTCCGGGTACTTGATCTTATACGCTAGAAGAAGGCAGATGGTCTCCATGCTCTGCTTTCCGCGGTCCACGTAGTCTCCCAGGAACAGGTAATTCGCTTCAGGTGGAAAACCGCCGTACTCAAAGAGACGCAAAAGGTCCGAGTACTGCCCATGGATGTCACCTACGGTGGAGCAATAAAAAGAACTTTAAAAGAGCTAATAGAAGCAGACGAATGTGGGGGGCGTGAGTGCGGTTCGGACAAAGCAGCGAGGGATAGGGATGCAAGAGAGCTGGGCGAAAGTGTCGGAAACAAGGCATATAAGGGTGAGATGAAAAACATTCTATGCTTCGACCAACAACAGGACGCACCGCATATTTTTATGGGCGCCTCAAGCTCAAGAAGATTAGGTTGTTGCAAGAAGATGTCCCGGGACGTCGTGCAGAGACTTCGAATCTCTGCTTCTGTCAGCTGCACCTGCTTGCCTGGCCTGCCGTTCCTAACGTCTAGGAGACGAGCAATAATGTCATCCAATGTTGCGTCGTCCATGACGAATAGCGCTTAGCCGGAACCGGCACAACGCTATCCCCTGAGGTAACCTTCTGACGCAAGTGACGGACAAAAGGGACTGGCACAGACGGACGCAACAAGACGTTATAACTTTAACAGAGTTCACTCTAAACGCCAACTGAACTCCTCAGTCAGGGTCTGCTCGGGAAGGATTGGGGGAGCCGCGACACGTTTACGGGGTCAGAAGGCTCTCCTGCTTCCTCCAGGAGCCGAAAGGAAGCTATGAGAGCAGTACAGGCGACGCTCGACTACTACGAGAAAAAAAATCCGAAAAAGTGACACCAGCTCAGCAAGGCCTTCCTATCTCGCCTTCAAGGCGGGAAAGGGCTGCAGCAGCAGCCTAGCGATTTGCTATGAGCTCATCTGGGACCACGAGCTTCACGCGGGGATGTGATGTGATGTGTGAGGTGGAAGACGGAGGCGATGGGTATGAGGGATGGGTGACCCCGTGGGAGGGACGATTTGATGGGGGTGAGATTGAAAGGAGTTGGAATCCGAAAGGTTAGAGAAAGAGAGGGGTGGAGTGGAGTGGAGTGGTTGTGGAGAGAGGTGGTATGAGCACAACGAAAGTCGAGTTGTGTGGTGGGGTGAGTTCGTGCTAGTTGCTGCCTGCCTGACCTGCCTGGTGGCTGGTCCTGTGGGTCGTTCATCCTGCTGCGTAGATAAATTTCGTTGAAACCCTAACGCGTGTGTCTGGGGATGACTGCAACGAGAAGCTGTGATGTCATTTTGATGTAAATAAAACATCAGTTATACAAACTCTAAGAACCTATCACTTGGCTTCTGTCGACAAGCTTAAGATACAAAAACTGCTGATGATAATTATTAATTAGAAAATTTGACGACACTTCATGCAAATTACATGTATTATTGCATGCGGGTACCATTCCTTACCTTTTACTTTCCAGTGAATTGTACTCGTGTATAATGCCCTGGATAATAGCAGCTTCTGGTGTAGCCGTTTCACATTCTTCCCTTGGCGTCCTCCCCAAACATATCCTTCTTCAAGCTTTTTCCCATTCCCCACCGAATCCACCTTACCATTCTGCTTGTTCTCCGCCATGGCTCTTCGTCAAGCAGCCCGTCGCGCCGCCACAGTCGCCTCCCGCTTTCACCATCTACCTTCCCTCCCACTCATCAACAGCCCACGTACCCTTGCGTCCTTTTCCAGCCTTCCACCCTCGTCCTCTTTCTCCACCTTCCCCACTGCTACCAACTCTTCACCGCTTTCGCGACCATCCCTGCCGACTCTATCACCACCCGCCGACTCTACTATCACGGCCGCAGCCGCGCCGCCGCGAGGCGATTTTTCTGCTTCATGGCTCGCCGCGAGCGGCCGGAGCTTCGGTGCGTTTGGAGGAGAGAGGGGTTGTAGAGGATCGCATAAGATCGCATGGGATCGCATGGATCACTTGTGTGATAGGGACGGCGCGTGGGTTTTGACCTAGCTGTCTGTCCGTTTTAAGCATACTCGTTGACTGGTTCACCTGCACGCCCGCATGACTTTGCGTTGCTTCATCTCCTTCCACCTCTCTCCCCCACTCCCCTCCCCCCCTCAACCTTCTCCTTCATCCCCTTTTATCCTCCGTGTCCGATTCGGCGGCTTCAGCCGCTGGCAGCACGGAAACTAAAGTCATCACCATCGCAACGCCCAGCGAGTTCACGTCTCTGATCAGTGGTACGGCTCTTGTACTGACATCGCCGCTGGTTTATTGCTGTTAATCTGTGAGGTTGGGACGTGGTTGGGAAAGGTGGAGAGAGTCGTGGCAAGGCCGATACTGAGGAGAGGCTGGATTGGGTGGGTCCGTGTTTGTGTATGGTTCCACAATTACGCTAGCTCATTAGCATGTAAATGGTGCAGATATCTCTGACCTCTTGATTCAAGTTTGCATTGAAAGGCAAACATTTATTTTGTTTCCTTGATTGGCGTGCAAATGCGTGAGGGTGTACTTGCGTGGGAGGTTGCACATCTGTGTGTGTGTGTGTGTGTCTCCTGACCTGAATCCATCTGTTGGTAAATGCCTATGGGTGGGTGGTTGTGTGTGTGTGTGTGTGTATGCGTGCGTGCATGCATGTGTGTGTGTGTGTGTGTGTGTGTGTGTGTGTGTGTGTGTGTGTGTGTGTGTGCATGTGTGCGTGTGTCTGTGAGTGAACATCAGACCCATCGCGACTTGTGGTTGTTGACTTCACAGCACAATGGTGTGGTCCATGTAAGTTTTCTTCGCTCCTCCACGCCCCCCATTCACCACACCCTGATAACTTTCCCCTTACTCTCCCGTTCCAACCCTTTCCGCTCTCATCCCCCTTTTCCCCTTCCACCTTCCTTGCTTAAGTAACCTCACCTTCTCCATGCTCCCCCCCCCTGAATTCCAAGTTTTGTGCTTTCTCATCGACAAATGAGGCTTTTGCGAACTGATACAATAACATCCTTGTTTGGGACGGCACCAATTTCTCCTCCTTCCCTCCTGCAATTGCTCTCTGCCTGGCAGGCAGAAGCATCGCCCCGTTGTTGGATGAAATTAGCCGAACTCACGACTCAGTTGCCATTGCCAAGGTTGACATTGATGATGTGAGTGAACTCATCTATTGTTTTCATTCCCACTACCCACGTTTCTGGCCCTCCCTCCTATCAGCTCACTCATTGTTCTCTTATAATCCCTTCGGTCCCAACCCACCCGCGTGCCAACCCCCCTTCTTATTCCAAGCGTTCTCATTGTTACGTGTTTCCGTGGCACTTGCAAGTCACGGCCTGTTCTAATTGCTACTTCATATGTTTTTTTTCGACAGGCTGCACTTGCTGGTGTGGTTAACACTGCCAGGATCAGCAGTGTGGTGAGCTCTCTGACACTTTCTTCTTGCAATTGTAAATCCGTATTTGCACCACCATGCACCACTGTTTACCATTCTTCGCCACATTTTGAATTATCATGTCGTTAGCAGCATTCTTGGCGTAGTGGCATGAAGGACCCTCTGTCTTTCTGCGCATACTATCTGGTTGCTGCCTTAACTCCCCGGTCTAGCTTATGGTACTCTGCCCTGTTGTCGCTGACACGTTTTGCAGCCGACCTTCCATTTCTACAAGGCGGGGAAGCTGTTGAGCCAGTTCAGTGGAGCAGACGCACTCAAGCTGAAAGACACCATTGCATTGCTGCAAAAATGACGAGACTGCAATAGTCTACACTGATATTTCATGTGGTGAAGTGGATACCTCATTGCTTGCACTGGTGTTGCAAGACTGCATATATGAGATGTGTACAGTGCAATTGCTTCTGGAGTCCACTGACAAAAAGGAAAACTGTTCGTTCCCTGGGCAGGTTACAACACCCAAATTTAGATCACAAAGTATAAGACAGCAAGAACCTACCCTCCGAGTCAAAGCCCCCGTGCGATCATACCAGGTCAGAGCCAAGCACAGGCTATTTCCAACCTAGGGTAGCTTGACAGATTCAGGACACATTCCAAAGAGCCAACAGAACCGAGACAGAAGGCTTAGATTACTGTCAGAGTCCTAGTATGAGAGATTCTCTGCAACCACTTCACCTTGACCTCTACGAAGGGGGAATGGGCCTGACAGGAGCTTGGGCATCTGCGAGCGCTGCAGCAAACATCTCCGGGCCACCCACTTCGTCATAGTACTCAGCCCACACGCCTCTGTTCTTCTTGGGATCAATCCTCCTAAGGGCCTGCCACACCGCACTCTGGCACTTGAATCCGGACCCAAACGCGATCTGCCAGACGCGGTCGCCCCGGCGGACGCGACCCTGGGCTTCCGCGTAGGACAGCTCGTACCAGATGGACGATGAGGATGTGTTGCCGAACCTGTAAAGAGCCATGCGGGACGGCTCGGTTTGGTAGTTGGTGAGATCAAGGTTCTTCTCAAGCTCATCGATGACAGCGCGACCACCGGCATGGATACAGAAGTGCTCAAATGCGAGCTTGAAATCCGGCACATAGGGCTTCATCTTCATGCCAAAGACCTTGCGCGCGATGAGAACAGCGGCGAACAGCAGCTGCTCAGACAACGGCAGGACGAGCGGACCCAGCGTGGTGATGTTGGTGCGGAGCGACTCTCCAGCGACGTTCATGAGGTCCTTGGAGAGAGCGACGCCCACCACCTTGTTGTCGTCCTCCTCCTGGAACACACAGCCATAGCTCTTGTCATCTCGGCCCATATGCGTGCGCACCACGTGCTTCAGCTCGTACTTGGCACGGCGACGCTCGCTGCTCTTGTTGGTGAGCAGCATGGCGGCTCCTCCCAGGCGGAAGAGGCAGTTGGAGACTTGCATGGAGCGGCGTGTACCGAGGTAGATGTTCTGGGAAATGTTCTCGGTAGACACGACAACTGCGTACGTGTTGGGGGTCACCTGGGGAACAAGGAGAGTGAAAAGGGAGAAAGGAAGATAATGCTTAGTTGAAAACAAAAAACACTTGCGAAAAGAACTACGATGCGCGAGGTTGTGGTGATTTGCGCAGTCTAAAAAGATGTATTAAAGCTCTTAGCCTGTCTAGTTGGTGCCTGTCAAGTTTCGATAGCCGTGGGTTAAGCTCATATAAGTTCTCGTCTCTATAACACACCTCATGTTGTTCATTTTATGCATTTAAACATCCATCAACTCTCACCTGGAGCAAATCCTGAGCGAGCTTGATGGCAATAAGCCCCGCGCTGCAGCCCATACCACCGAGGTTGTACGACTGGATGTCGTTGCGCATTTTGTACTTGTTCACCACCATCGCGGATAGCGACGGAGTCGGGCAGAAAATGCTGCAGTTCACCACCAGAATGCTGATATCTTTTGGTTTGATGCCAGTCTTTTCGAAAAGCGCGTCAAGACTGCCGAAAATGACCATCTCCGCTTCATTCCGAGCCTCCGCCAGGCTGGGTGTAATCGGGAAGGTCCTCAGGCATTTCGGAAGATAAGTCCGATCCCCTAGCCCGGATCGCTCCACGACCTTGGTCTGAAACTCGACGCTCTTGTCATCGAAGGTCGGAGTGCGTCGAGCGAAGTCAAGTCCCTCGGCGCGAGTCATGGCGAGCTCTTCCGAAGGCCGAAAGCAGGCGTAGTCGACGAGCAGAATACGCGTGCGTCTGTTTGCGAAGTACAAGGCGGCGGCGAGGAGGATGACGTTAAGGGCGACGAAGACAGGAACGGCATTCTGGTGCAGGAACTCCCAAAGCGTCTGCACGTCTTCGGGTGTCATGCGAGCCACGCGAAGGGCAAGCGCTGCCAGTAAAGGCAGCAGGATTACAGGGCCGCTGTTAGACACGATGAAATGGTATGCCAGCTTCAACTTGCGTCTGCTTGAATTGGTTTGAGTCGATTCTGGAGGACCTGCTTTCCCGTTGGCCTCGGCATGTTCGCTCTCGGAACCCATCGTGGGACTCAATACGAAAGAAAAAGAGGCCTACGCGTTCGTGCTACAGCAAATATAGCAGCACTTCTCGGGAGATGCCAAGCTCGAGAATGCGAACTTCGGTAAAACAAAATGCCTCACAGGGACCGTGCTATTATGCTAGGGATGTAGCTTGCATCCTGCTGAACAGATGGATAGGGGAGAGACTTGTTTGCTTCTACAAAGCACAGATTCGAGTTGTGGTTCGATGGGAAACAAGAGGTTCGGGAAATAGCTTGTTCTGGAGGGCGCTCGGTGTGCTTCGGGGAAGTGGAACGGATGAAATCCAACATCCACGACGCGACAAGTCAGGGCCTGACCTGCAGCGTGGCACCAGGTGATTCGACGATGTCTGAACCTCGAAACACTCAGAAAAATGCTTCAAGGCTCGGCAATCGCACCCGAATCCACACCCCCAAGGTTTCACCAAACCACGCCAGGTATGGGTGTGACAGAGTGGCAGGTCTGGTCTGACACCTCCAGCCTCCCGCTGATTTTGAACCCTATGTTTCAATCAGATCTAGGCAACCCCAGCCCAGGCTCGGGGCGCAGAAAACTCAACGTGACGTAACCCGAAACCTCGGGAAAATAAAACATGGATGCACAGTAATTTCGTTTCGATGTTTGACTCGTATACGCTGTCAATTGAAGGCACAATTTGGAATCATTTGGCAGGTTTCAGCCCAAAACAGCAGCTTCATTGTCTCCAATGCATACAAACATTAGTCCATATGCATGCTTGGTATGTGAGAAGTCCGTGTTAAAGCAAGCTTTATATGCTAACGGAAAGAAGGCTATGCATGCCTGAGACGCAATTCCAAGTTCTGCCTAAAGCTACAAGAAACGAAGCATGCATTTTCACATACTAGTTACTAGTAGTTGGATGGAGATGAACCCTGTGTGACTCCGTGGACTAAACTGGTCGGTGGATGAAAAGGTAGAATGGGCAGGAGTCTGACCTTGAGGCTTACGCTACTTAAGGGGCCTAATTGGAGCCACCGTGTCAGCCACAGCTTCCGCATGCATCTCCTCCCCGCGAGCACTTTCGTAGTACTCTGCCCACACCCCTCTGTTCTTTTTGGGATCAATCCTCCTAAGAGCCTGCCACACCGCACTCTGGCACTTGAATCCGGACCCAAACGCGATCTGCCAAACGCGGTCGCCACGGCGGACGCGACCCTGTGCTTCCGAGTAGGAGAGCTCGTACCAGATGGACGATGAGGATGTGTTGCCAAAGCGGTAGAGAGCCATACGCGATGGCTCGACGTGGTACTGTGTCAACTCCAGGTTTTTCTCGATCTCGTCAATGACAGCGCGTCCACCGGCATGGATGCAGAAATGCTCAAATGCGAGCTTGAAGTCCGGCACATAGGGCTTCATCTTCATGCCAAAGACCTTGCGCGCGATGAGAACAGCGGCGAACAGCAGCTGCTCCGAAAGCGGCAGAACAAGCGGACCCAGCGTCGTGATGTTGGTGCGCAAAGCCTCGCCAGCCACGTTCATGAGGTCGCGAGAGAGAGCTACACCGACTATCTTGTTGTCGTCCTCCTCCTGGAACACACAGCCGTAGCTCTTGTCGTCCTTGCCCAAGTGAGTGCGTACCACATGCTTCAGCTCGTACTTCGCACGGTAACGCTCGCTGCTCTTGTTAGTGAGGAGCATGGCTGCTCCACCAACTCGGAACAGGCAGTTGGAGACTTGCATAGAGCGACGGTTCCCGAGGTACAAGTTCAGTGAAATGTTCTCTGTTGATACCACAATCGCGTATGTGTTGGGAATCACCTGCACGACGAGGAGTAAAGGTAGAGCTTTTGGGTAAGCGTGGAGTCCAGTTTGCAAAAACATCCAACCTCTCCTTCATTGAAATGAGAGGGAATTATGAACGACAGGAAGCAACAATAATGGAGACAAAAACAAAAGCTTCAAAAGCCTTTTCTTAGATAGCATCAGAGAAAATTCACCTGAAGAAGGTCCCGAGCGAGTTTGATGGCAATAAGGCCAGCGCTGCAGCCCATACCACCGAGGTTGTACGACTGGATGTCGTTGCGCATTTTGTACTTGTTCACCACCATGGCAGACAGAGACGGAGTGGGGCAGAAGACGCTGCAGTTCACCACGAGGATCCCAACGTCTTTCGGTTTAATGCCGGTCTTGGCAAACAAGTCATCCAGGCACCCGAAAATGACCATTTGAGCCTCATGGCGAGCTTCGGAAACGCATGGATCGATGGGAAGCTTGCGGAGACAACGAGGTAAATGGGTACGGTCGCCGAGGCCGGAACGTTCAGCAACCTTGGCCTGAAAATCCAGGCTCTTCTCATCAAAGCATCCCATCTCACGAGCGAATTCGACACAATTCTTTTGAGTGATGGCGAGCTCCTCGGGAGGCATAAAACAAGAGAAGTCGACGAGAAGAACATCCTTGCGGCGAGTGAAGAGGTATAGCGCCGTGACAAACAGAATCAACGTCGATCCAGCTGCGACCGCGATTACATTTGCGTTGAGAAAATCCAAAATCATCTGGGAGTCTTCGGCAGTGAAACGGTTCATGCGAAGAACAACAGCAGCCAATAAAGGAATCAGCATGAGCAGTCCACCATGTGAAACCACATAGTGGAACCCGAGCTTCATGTGACGAAGGTTGGATGCACGCTGTGTAGAAGCCTGCGACGGCTTCGTCGACCCACTCGTGCGAGACTGGTCCGAGGGTAGTGTTTCGGCAGAAGCCATAGCGCTTGGGCCTCTTCAAGCAACTATGTTGGACCAAGTCTGACAATGGTTAGGGACAACACTTTCAATCAGATCCCAGCAACAAATGGAGCTTGTAGCAAGATAAAGGCAACATTGCTTGAGAATGGCTGGGGGCTGTGGAGATTTCGTTGAAGTGATTGCGGGGGGATCCATCATTCTCCGGTTTCCCGCTCTTTTCTTTGGTTCGTGTGGTTCCTCGTCGCGCATCCAGCGCAAATTTCTGTCAGCAAACTTCCACCGCTCGATACCACATCCGAACCATGTTACCAGCTTCGGAGCTAGCCAGTTGAAAACTTATTGGCTGTCAGAAAGAACGATAACCTCGTTGACCAATCTCGCCCTACACGTAGCGTTCTGACTGGTTCGGCTCTTGGGCTTGATGGTTTAGGGCTTGTCCAGACCACCAGAAGTTTGACGAGCGTGCGCACAATGCCGTTGAGCGTTGAGACCTGGGAATGGATAGAGTCCCTTGTCAGGTGTACACTCAGAACACACTGGGGGCTGTTGAAAAAGGCCTAGGAGGTTCTTTCCGAACAGCGTCACCGAATTGTGGCGGTTCTTTGCCATGACGTCACTTCGCACATTTGTTCCTAGAAGGAAATGGGGAGAATAGTGCTGGTCACGGACTTGTTATGCCATTACCTGGTGCAAGCATAATGTTGAAAATCCGAATCTAACATAAAATATAGGTGCTAACAAAAGCTTTAGGGTTTGTATAGAGGTAGTATCTTAAAATATGCTTTTGAATAATACCAATATAATGAGATTACATAAACATTCAGGGTCTGCCATGTAAGTACATATGTTGAGTTCTGTTCATCACAATAATGATCAACTTATGCTAGTAGCTTGTATCCCAACATACTCCACCAGGTACATCCGAGCATTTGCATGCAGCCAAGAATCCCGTCCCGAGTCTGCGTCCCCACATCACCTCCGCTCTCCTCCCCTTCCCTTCTCCGCCACACACGCCACCTCCCCCTCGTTCTCACTCCGCAACAGCCATTCCCTTCCCCCCACCACTCCCCAGAGACACACTTCCTCCACTCCCGAAACTCTCTGTTTCGTTCCGCCGAATTCGTTCAAGCGCACCTTCTCGTCCAGGCACTATCACCACACTTAGGAATATTACAGTATCCCATCACAACCATGGATGCCTCGCCGTGGCTCAACTCTGCGCCGCGTCTAGCCCGTCCGTCAGATGCGCCAGGCCTTCTCGGCGCTGCCGCTGCAATGGACGCCTTGGCTCGGCGCAATAGGATGGAGGAGGAGACGCAGCGGCTTCTTAAAGTAATCTTCGGGGACGCTGACGTGGCTCCCCGCACCTTACGGGAGCGGGACGCCGTCGTCCCTAGATTTTCCAGGAAGCGCTTCGAGGCACCGTCGCTGCCCGTCGCTTCAAACAACGGAACTTTAGAGCCGTCAATTAATTCGGATCTCCCGGTTCATGTGGTTAGCGAATCCGGCATACAGCAACCAACAATAGCGCCATTCACGCCGCAAGATGCGGGATTGATTGAGAGAAAACTGGAGCTTTTGGAACGGATTCAGCAGCAACGCCTTAAAGAATTAGAATGGGAGCTGTTGCAGCAGCAGCAGCAGCAGCAGCAGCAGCAGCAGCAGCCAATAAAGAGTCCCCAGATGGGCTTCTTAGCTGATTTGCACAGTGCGTGCGTGTCGCTTCCTCCATCTATTCCGGACTCGTCGTCGAGCGGGATCGCCGGCGCCTGCAGCGGCGCAACTGGCGGTATTGCCGCGTGTTCTGCCAGCGGAGGAGGGAACGGGCTGGCCTTTAGGGAGCATGGCGACGAGGCGACGGCGTACCGATGGAATAATGGCTCGTCGGCAGGCGCAGGCGCGACGGGTATGCCTCCTGCTGAAACGACGATGTTATGAGTTGCATGCGACGGAATGGGTGCATGCGACGGGATGGGTGCATGCGACGGAATGGGTGCATTCGACGGAATGGGTGCATGCGACGGAATGGGTGCATGCGACGGAATGGTTGCATGCGACGGAATGGGTGCATGCGACGGGATGGGTGCATGCGACGGGATGGGTGCATGCGACGGGATGGGTGCATACACGATGGGTACCGTTCGTTCCTGCCGTTTACGAAGCACAAGTCGTCCTTTTTTCCGCGCTTCTACTTCCCTCTCGACCCCTCGAACTCTCTCCCTCCCTCTCGCTTTCTTCCCCCGCCACCCTCTGTCTCTCTCACTCTCCTTGTCTTCGTCTCCCTCGCTCAAGCTGTCTCGTTCGCCCGCCTCTCTCCTACTGCCTGTGTCTGGCTGCTCGTGCGGTGTCCGTGCGTGCATGCGTGCGTGCGTGCGTGCGTTGATGTGAACCCTCACCAGGCTCCCTACTGTCCACGGCAGCTCGCGCCAACGACTACGCATCCACGCCCGCGCACTCCCTCGCCGCCTCTATTCCCGCCTCCGCCGTCGCCGCCTCCGCCTCCGCCGCCTCTGTTTCCGCTTCCGCTACCGCTTCCGCCTCCGCCGGTGTTTCTGCCTCGGCGCGAGTGCACGCGCTGCTTGCCTCGCTACAAAACCTCATTCCCTCCGCGCCGTCCGTGCTCCCCGCCACCATCGCGTAATCCACTCCGCTCCGTCGCATCCCATTACGATTCCCCTGTGCCGTTTCCGCTTCTCGTCGCTCTCGCATTCCTCTCTCCAATCTCTCGTTCTCTCTCGCCTTCTTTCTCGGCATTCTTTTATCCCCTCCCGCCCCTCCCTCCCTACCTTCTTCCCCGTTGCCGTCGTCCCCTTTTATTCAGTTTCTCCTGACCTATCCTTTCTTTAGGCCGCTTTACTCATGTTCCCTGTTTTGTTTCGTATCCCCTGTTTCCTCGTTCATTTCTGCCGGTGCGGTGATGATTGATGCTTGATGCTGATGCTTGATGCTTGATGCTGATGCTTGATGCTTGATGCTTGATGCGTCCTGTGCCTGTGCGGCCATACAATACAGCAACGGCTCGGGCTCCTCACATGAGGCCTCAGGCCTATCGCCAGCGCCGGCAACGCCAACCGCGCCGGCGACCCCAACCGCGCGAGCAGCCGCACAACACATCCTTCTCCAGCAACAGCAGCAACGGTGGCCAAGGCAGGAGCAGGAGCAGGAGCAGGAGCAGAGCCAGCAGCAGCAGCGGCAGCAGAAACAGCAGAAACAGCAGCAACAGCAGCAGCAGCAGCAGCAGCAGCAGCAGCAGCAGCAGCAGCAGCAGCAGCAGAAACAGCAGCAGCAGCAGCCGCCGCCTGGTTCCATATTGGAAGGTCAGTCAGCTTTTGCTAGGTTCTCGTCGCTCCGCGTTCTCTGCTCCCGTGCTCCTCCCTCTTTTCACTACATGTGTTCAGGCCTTGCGCTCCACCCCACACTTCAAAACTTCTAACCTTTTTCCTCTCCCCGTCTCCCCCGTTTCTCCTCCCCCCCCCCTCCCCCCCCCCCCCCCCCCTCCTCCTGCTCCACTCTCTCCTCCCTCGGACCTCTACAGCGCGCGTTCCCATGTTCTCCAGCCGCTCTCTCGCCCGCATGCCTCTGCCTCGCTCGTCCCTCTCCCACCACCACCACCCCGCCTCCTCCCTCTCCCTCTCCACCGCCCCTCTCAGCTCCCTCCTATCTCCTTTCCCATCCGCTCTCCCTCTTCCCTCGTCTCGCCCCATGGCTGAGCCTGGTCCCTCCTCCTCCTCCTCTGTTGCCACTGCCACCGCATTTGATAGTGCAACGACCTCTGCAGCGCTCCTTCCGTTTGCCCCTGCCAGCCACCTGAGTTTGCATCCGCACAGACCAGCACTCCCCGCTGCACTAACTGATGCACCAGTGCTCTCTGCTCTTACAACTCAGCGCATGGTAGCAGCACCAGTGCTCGCGCCAGTGCTACCTCCCATACTGCCAGTACCAGTGCCAGCAGCACCAGCCGCAACAGTGCCGATTTGCACTATAAGCAGCCGGCACAAAAGGTGAGTTGTGTGTGTGTGTGTGTGTGTGTGTGTGTGTGTGTGTGTGTTCTCAGTGTATGCACACATGCTCACACACTAACCGCCACCCATCAGTGCGTGCACACTATTGCATGCACACTATTAATAGTCTGCTGTCCTTCGTCCCCTCCCTTTTCTCCCTCTGCTCTTTCATTATCCCGGAATGTGTAAACTTCATCCTTGCAAAACCTCCTGCTGCATCCTTTCTTACCTCTCCTCTATCCCCCCCGTCCCCTCCCCCCTCTCCCGCTCCTGATAAGTTTTATGTATTCAGCCACCTCTCTCCGTTCTCTGTTCTCCTTTGCTGTGCATGTCCCTCCCTGCGATGCTCGTCGTGGCCTCTGCTGCGTCCACTCTACCTGCTCGTGTGCGATGGGGTGGGGTTGGGTGGGTTTGGGTGGGTTTGGGTGGGGTGGGGAGTGGTGGGGTGGGGTGGGGCGGGGTGGTAATGGCAAGCAGACTGCTACGGAACCGGGTGAACGCGCAGCAGGCGAGGGAGAGGAAGCGGTACCGGGCAGCAGCAATGGAGGAGCGCTGTGAGGCGCTGGCACAGGAGAACAGCCAGCTGGAGGTTGCAATTGAAGCCGTGACAAAGGTCTGTACATGCTTCTGTGTCTTGCCAGTGCTGCTGCCACCCGAGCTGATGCTGCTGCTGTCATTGCTGCCGATGCCGGTGCTGCTGATGCCTCTCCTGCTGCTGCTGCTGCTGCTGCTGCTGCTGCTGCTGCTGCTGCTGCTGCTGCTGCTGCTGCTGCTGCTGCTGCTGCTGCTGCTGCTGCTGCTGCTGCTGCTGCTGCTGCTGCTGCTGCTGCTGCTGCTCCTCCTCCTGCTGCTGCTGCTCCTCCTCCTGCTGCTGCTGCTGCTGCTGCTGCCGCTGCTGTTGCTGCTGCTGCTGCCAGCAGCATTGCCCGCCCTTCATGATGTCCCTGTGGCTTGTTGCATGTCTCTCCTCCTTGTCCACGCACACACCCCTCTTGTTCGGCCCTTACCCCGCGCAGGAGAATGAGCGGCTTCGACAGGTGGTTCGCCGGGGTGTGGTGGGTAGGGAGTAGAGTGAGTGGCGCCTCAAAATTCTGTCTTTTCAGGGGCCTTGCGCTTTGGCAGCTGGTGCTGCAAGCTGTGGTGGGCCGAGAGCAGGTGGGAAGGTGGTGGGGGATGCTGCAAGCTCGGCAAGCTGCGTGACGGAATGCTCGTCTGATTAGGGTTCCAGCGCCTTGCAATGAAGCAACTGGGGGGGTGATGGTGTGTGGTCTGAGTGAGAATGTTGATTCACAATCCACGAAGGATGAAGGGAGGAGAGTGGGGGGGATGGAAAGGGAAAGGGGATGGGAGGGTGGTTGTTGCTAATTGGCAATAAGGTAGCAGCAATGCAAGGCAGCGGGAGGGTGCTTCTAATGTGTACCTCGTGCAATTGGGATAAGCTAGTCGTTGTTTCAATTCGGCCTGCTTTGCTTTGTGAGCTTTAGCTGGTCACATGCTGAGTATCGTAGCTTTGTGTGGGGTGGGACTTGCTGTATATATCAATTGTATCATACGGTAGGGGGAATGCTCTTGTAGTTCTTGTACACTCTTTTCATGTCTGCATATAGATTCACTGCAACTTCATGTGTGCTATCCAACTAGTAAAGTGGAGTCTTTCAGGGGGTGCTGATTGCGCTTCAGAAGGTTCATGTGTAGCATTGGTTGGTGCATAGGATTGGGTGATGTAGGGTTACGAGGGAATTGGCTTGGAGTTGTGGGAGTGGCTCGGTTGAGTGTGCGGGAGTTGGGAGTGAAAAGCTGGGCTGGATGTGGCGCAAGGTAGTTGGAAGAGGTGATGGGGGCTTTGGGCTGGGCTGTGAACAGGGAGGGGACTTCGGGCTGGGCTGGAGAGGCGACGGGGCCTTCGGGCTGGGCTGGTAGACGGGGCTGGGCTGGGCTGGGGTTCTGGACTAGCGGAATTCTGACGACGAATCTGCCGAATCTGACGACCTATAGTCAGAGGCCAGGTTTGTCGGTATCAGACGAAAAGATCCTCGCTATCTGAAATTTCAGATGAAGTATAACGCGTGCTCTAAAAAATCAGACGATATATAACTCTTCGTCTTATGGATCAGACGAAATAAAAAGCATTGTCTTACAAATCAGATGAAATAAGAAATGAAGGTCTGAAAATCAGAAAATCAGACCAATTTGGTCTGATAACGAGAGCCCTGGAGACAAGGTTTTTAGAGTGGTGGCAGGCCTAGTGCTGTACAGCTACAGGTGTGGAAAACTGTCAAATGTTGTAGCCTATAGTGAGGTTTGTCTTAGGGGGTACAAAACTTAGGGTTAGCTATATGTACCCCAACCAACATCAATGCATCATCCATTCTTCATTCTGACATGGTATCAGTTAGGTTAGGATCCTGTGGGATCCCGTTCCTCCGTTCTCCGTTCGAGCCTCCCGAGCCTGATCCTAGCTCTCATTCGTCCCGGTTCCGTTGTTACCGCGCGTAGTGCCGCGCCTAGCGCCACTCCTAGCGTCGCGTCCTGCCCGCCCTTTCCCCCTCGTCGCGTCCCTTTCCCCCCGTCGCGTCGCGCCCTTTCCCCCCAGTCGAGTCGCGCCCTTTTCCCCCCGTCGCGTCGCGCTCTTTCCCCCCGTCGCGTCGCCCCCCTTTCCCCCCGTCGCGTCGCGCCCTTTCCCCCCGTCACGTCGCCCTGCCCCGTCCCGTCGCCCTGCCCCGTCGCGTCGCCCTGCCCCGTCCCGTCGCCCTGCCCCGTCCCGTCGCCCTGCCCCGTCGCGTCGCCCTGCCCCGTCGCGTCGCCCTTCCCCGTCCCGTCGCCCTGCCCCGTCGCGTCGCCCTGCCCCGTCGCGTCGCCCTTCCCCGTCCCGTCGCCCTGCCCCGTCGCGTCGCCCTGCCCCGTCGTGTCACCCTGCCCCGTCGCATCGCGCCCGCCCTTTCCCCCGTCCCGTCGACCCTACGCCCTGGCCCGTCGCCCTAGCCCGTTCTTCCGCTGCGACTAAGTCCCCCCACCTGAACCCTAATTTGCCTCTTACCTCCTGCTGTTACTCGCCTGCTCGTTCGCGTTAGTTCTCGCTATGGCGACTCCGCGAGTTCTTCGTTTCGACGCTGACGGTAGACCTCTTGACTTTTCCGTCTGGCTTCTTCGCGCTCGCCGTCTGTTAGAGAGTCAAGTCCAGGGGGGCGAGACCCTCTGGTCGCACGCTACTGGTGACCTCCCCGAGCCCCCCGAGCCTGCCGCTTTAGGTCCTGCCCCTGACGATGCTGCTACGGCTCGCTTTGCCCGTCAGCGCGCTGACAGGACGGCTTGGACGTCGCGTGACGCTGCGGCCTGCATCGCACTCAGCAGCCTCCTCCCTGAGTCAGAGGAGGTCCACTTCACTCAGGTTCGCACCGCTGCTGCGTACCTCACTGCGATTAAGGCCCGCTACTCTACTCCCGCTACTGTCTCTCTTGGCCGTCTTTTCCTCCCGTTCCTGTTTCCTGATCTCGCCTCGTTTGAGCGCTCTGCTGACTTGATCGCTCACCTCCGCTCGCTCGACGCTAGTTACCGCGCTGCTTGCACTGAGGCACAGCTTGCACTGCTTCCTCCCCCTATGGCGATTACTATCTATTTCATCGCCACTAGCCTCCCTGACCGCCTTGCCTCCGTTCGCGACGCGCTTCTGCTGAAGCACCCTAGTGAGCTCACCGTCGATGTCCTTGAGTCTACACTCAAGGACGTCGAGAGCAACCTTCGCTCGGTAGCCGCTGCCTCTGGTGCTGTGCCCCCCCCACTCTTCCACGGGTGCACAGTCCCGCAGTTACCCACCTTTACTGCCTCACTTGCCACTGCCGCTACTGACGCGACTGCAGCTGCTGTTACGACTGCGTCGCGGTCCCGCGGTAGGAGTGGCAAGAAAGGCGGTTCTGGTGGTGGTAGTGGAGGTGGAGGCGGAGGTAGTGGAGGTGGCGTTGCGCCTGGCGGCGGTGGAGGTTCAGGGCCTGGAGAGGCGCCTCGTGCAGTGACTGGTGACTCCACTGCGCCTGCTAGTGGTGGCGACGCCCGAGTTCGTCAGTCGCCTCCTGTACTTCCTGCCCCGGTTGGTGGAGCAGCGGCGTGGTACCAGGCTCAGCGTCAGCAGCAGCTTCTGCAGCACCAGCAGCCCCTCTCCTCCCAGCAGCCTCAGCAGCAGCAGCGGCAGCAGCTGGCTCCAGGGTCGGGGCTGCGTCAGACCCAGCGCGGTGCTGCTTACACTCCCTGCACCTACCAGGTTCTGACAGGCCCTCGTCGTGGCCACCCTTGTGGCCGGTTTCACCCCCCTGGTCAGTGCTTTGCTCAGCTCACTGACACGGTTCGTTTGGTCTACGGGGTTGGTGCTCCTGCCCCTGACTGGCTGCCTCTTGTTCAGCGCTACGGCTCCGCTCTGTGGGGCATGTCTGCTGAGCAGTTAGTTGATCTGATTGGTACTCCCCATGCTATGTATGCTGTTGTTGACTCTAGTGTTTCTGACTCTGCTTACTCTGGTGTTGTTAGCTTAGGTGCTAGCCTTGCTCAGTTGCCTGTTGCTAGTGTAGGTTCTTGTGTAGACTCTAGTCCAGCGGCTACCTCAGAGGACGGTTCGCTGTCGTTCACGCTGGACTCTGGAGCCTCTCACTGCTTCTTTCGTGACAGCACGACACTTACGCCTCTTCCTGCGCCTGTTTCTGTGGCGCTGGCTGATCCCACTTCGGGACCAGTCACCGCGCGTCACACTACCACCTTGCCGTGTCCGGCTGCTCCTTCTGGGTCTCTCACTGGGTTTCACGTCCCCTCGTTCTCCCGGAACTTGGTGGGCGTGCGACCCCTCGTGAGTCAGCACGTGGGTGTGTGGTTTGAGCCTTCTGGAGAGACTGCGGTGTGTGTTGACGGGGACTCTTACCAGCCCCTCGCCACTTTTGCTGCTGAGCCGGGCTCCGGTCTCTACACTCTTCACACTGGCCCGCGCGCTCAGCAGCGACTGCAGCAGCAGCAGCAGCCGCAGCAGCAGCAGCCGCAGCAGCAGCAGCGGCAGCAGCCGCAGCCGCAGCCACAGCGGCCGCCGTCGCAGCAGCCACTCCTCCCAGTTCCTGTCCCTCCCCCTAGTCTCCTCCCTGCGTCTCACCAGGTGGTTCCGTCCCCTCAGGTTGTCGCGTCCAGTCCAGTCGCTGCGTCTTGCTCCTGTCGGTCGCTTGCCCACCCCACCGTTCTGTGGCACCACCGGATGGGACACCCTTCTCTTCCACGTCTGCGTGCTATGTCTAGTCAGCGTCTGGTCTTAGGTCTCCCGCGTGTCTTGCCGTCGCTGCCGCCGTCCCTTGCACCACCGTGCGGTCCTTGCGTCGAGGGTAGGCTGCGTGCCACCCCTCACTCCTCCTCCCTTCGTCCGGCCACCGAGCCTTTTGAGACGCTGCACTTGGACGTCTGGGGCCCTTCTCCTCGCCCTGGCCCTGAGCGTGAGCGTTTCTTTTTTGTGGTCGTTGACGACTACTCCCGCTACACCACAGTGTTCCCCCTGGCGAGGAAGTCTGAGGTGACTTCTACGCTGATCAGGTGGTTGCTTACCACCCAGGACACTCGTGGTCGTCGTGTCAGCTGTCTCCACTCCGACCGCGGGGGCGAGTTTCGCTCCGGCATTCTCGCTGGATTCTGTCGCGAACAGGGCATTCGTCAGTCCTGGACGCTTCCGGAGTCCCCACAGCAGAATGGGGTTGCTGAGCGTCGCATAGGCCTGGTCATGGAGATTGCCCGCACCTCCTTGACTCACGCCCGTGCCCCCCATTTCCTGTGGCCATACGCGGTCAGGTACGCCGCGCACCAGCTGAACCTCTGGCCATGCGTCTCTCGGCCGGAGGCTTCACCGACCAGTCTTTGGACAGGGTCCCCTGGTGTCGCGTCGAGGTTTCGTGTCTGGGGGTGCTTGGCTCTTGTCCGCGACACCTCCGCGGACAAGCTCTCGCCTCGCGCCGTTCCTTGTGTCTTCCTTGGTTTCCCTGAGGACTCCTCTGACTTCACCTTTTACCACCCTCCCTCTCACCGGTTCTTTGACTCCCGTGACGTCCGTTTCGAGGAGTCCACCCCGTACTACGTCAGGTACCCCAGTCGAGGTCTCCCGGTTCCTCCTCCCCCCCTCTTCCTGACAGCCGCTCCCCCGCCTGCTCCCCCGGTACAGCCTCCCCCCCCTGGTCCAGCCCCGTCTGGTGTGTCTCAGGCTAGCCCTCCCCCTTCGGTAGCCCCCCCTGTACAGCCTCCCTCCCCACAGTCTTCCTCGCCGCCTCCTGCAGGTGCTCCCTCTCGGGAGGTTGGTCCTGCGACTGTCCCTGTACAGGTCTCTGGTTCTGGGGGTGCTGGAGTTGGAGCTGAGCCGCGGGTTGCAGAGGACTCTTGTCTTCCGGGGGCTGGTACTGGTCGTGCGGAGTCTGGGGGTGCTGGTGCGGAGTCTGGGGGTGCTGCGTCTGGGGGTGAGGGTGTCCCTTCGGTTTCTGGAGAGCCTGGGTCTGGAGCTGGTGTTAGTGCTGCCTCTGGGGGTGGTGTGCTTGGTGCTTCGGAGGTCGACTCTGGGGCTGCCGCTGCCCCGGACACTACTCCTTCCCCCCACCCCTACCCGACCAGGTTCCAGGCTCGTGTTCGCCGTGCTCGTGAGGAGCAGCTGGAGTTGGAGAGAGAGGAGAGAGAGTTGCAGCGGCTCGAGGAGCAGGAGCGACAGCAGCAGGGGCAGCAGCCGCTGGAGCAGCAGCAGCCGCAGCAGCAGCAGCTGCCGTCTCCTCCTCCTGTCTCGGGTCTTCGGACCCTTGGTCTCCCCTCTCCCTCTCCTTCCTCCTCCCCCTCTCCTCCCGTCTCTGGTCCTCCGCTTCCTCCTCCTGACCCCTCTCCCGCTGTTTTCCCTCGTTCTCAGTCTTCGTTGTCCCCTCCTCCTTCTCAGACTTGGGCCTCTCGTCGCTCCCCTCGTGCTCGTCCCTCGTCTCCTGTTCCCTTCACTGACCTTCGTACTGCCTTACTTCGTTCTAGTCCACCTCGTCCGTCTCCGTCTGTGCTTCCGTCTCCTCCTGAGTCGGCTCTCACTGCGTCGCTCCCTACTCCTGTCACTGACTACTACCGCACGTACCGTCCTCTTCTCTCTCGTGTTCTCGCCTCGCTTGTTACTCACCCTCGTGCCTCTGTGTCCTCTGTGTCCGCTCTTACTGCCGCAGTCACTGAGTTTGCCTCTACCCGCCGCCTTGACTTCGCCACCGCTCTTGTGGCTGCTCCTCCTTCCAGTCCTCTGGCCGTCGGGGGTGTGTCTGCCCTTGGCTGTGACGCCCTAGAGGACAGGCAGTTTGAGCTAGATTCCTGGCGGCCGCTTCCCCTCATCTCTGTGCCATGCTCCTTGCCCCTGAGGGTGACCCTGACGCCCTTGACATTCCGACTCCTCGCACTTACGCTGAGGCAGTGTCAGGGCCTTGGGCCTCTCAGTGGAGAGCTGCCATGGACGCAGAGATGGCCTCCTACAGATCCACAGGCACCTACGTCGATGAGGTTCCCCCTCCGGGGGCGAACGTAGTCGACGGCATGTGGATCTACAGGGTGAAGCGGCCACCGGGATCTCCTCCGGTCTTCAAGGCACGCTACGTGGCTAGAGGTTTCAGTCAGCGCGAGGGAGTTGACTTCTTTCAGACCTTCGCGCCCACCCCGAAGATGACCACTCTTCGGGTGTTACTACACGTAGCAGCACAGAGAGACTACGAGTTACACTCTCTCGACTTCTCTACTGCTTTCCTTCAGGGCAGTCTTCACGAGGAGGTCTGGTTGCGTCGTCCCTCTGCCTTCACTGGCTCTTTCCCTCCTGGGACCCAGTGGAGGCTGAGGCGACCGGTTTACGGTCTTCGTCAGGCTCCTCGTGAGTGGCACGACACCCTGCGTTCTACCCTCTCTGACCTTGGGTTCCAGCCGTCTTCTGCTGACCCGTCGCTGTTTGTTCGTCGTGGCCCCACACCTTTCTTTGTTCTGGTCTACGTTGACGACCTTGTTTTTGCCACCCCTGACAGGGTTGCTTTGGCACACGTGAAGTCCGAACTGCAGAAGAGACACACCTGCACTGATCTTGGTGAGCTGCGCCACTACCTTGGCCTGCAGATCACCAGGGACAGAGCTGCTCGCACCATTACACTTTCACAGTCCCACATGGTGCAGCAGGTCCTTCAGCGGTTCGGGCTTCAGCACTCCACAGTACAGCGCACACCTCTTGCTGTTGACCACAGACTCACTGGACCCTTTCCTGACGAGCCGTTCGAGCCTAGTGGTCCCTACGCAGAGCTTGTGGGTTGCCTCATGTACCTGATGACTTGTACTCGCCCGGACCTCGCCTTCCCTCTCAGCGTTCTTGCGCGCTTTGTTGCGCCAGGGAGACACCGTCCTGTTCACTGGACAGCAGCTGTGAGGGTGGCGAAGTACCTAGCGACGACGTCAGGCGTGGGGCTAGTTCTTGGAGGGCAGCAGTCTGTCGTACTTACTGGTCACTGTGACTCCTCTTACGCTGACGACGCTGAGACTCACAGGTCTACTCAGGGGTACTGTTTCAGCCTGGGTTCTGGAGCTGTTTCCTGGCGGTCCACGCGCTCCTCTTCGGTCTCGACCTCTACAGCTGAGGCTGAGATCTACGCTGGTGCCATGGCGGCACAGGAGCTGCGTTGGTTGACCTTCTTGCTCACCGACCTTGGTGAGCGGCCGAGCTCTGCACCGACCTTGTTCACTGACAACAAGACGTCTATTCTCCTTTGTCGAGAGCCACGACTGGAGAGCAGAGTGAAGCACATTCACGTCAGGTACTTTCTTCTGCGAGAGTTGCAGAGGCGTGGACAGGCTCGCTTTGAGTTTGTGGAGTCCGAGGCCAACACTGCAGACATCTTCACCAAGGCGCTTCCGCCTTGTGACCACCAGAGGTGCTGTGTGCAGTTAGGCCTTGTTGACACTGGTTCTCGTATTGCTTAGACTTGAGTGTACTGTTTACTTTGCTTTCTATATACCTCTGTTACTTCTTGGACTGGCCTTGTGGCCACTGTTGTTTGTGCTCAGACTGTGTGGTGACGTTGTGATCCACCCTGAGCTTCGTTTCTTGGACTGGTCTTGTGACCGTACTCGTTTGGTTCTGCTAGACACCCCTCACTTAGGCTATGGGGGTGTGTCAAATGTTGTAGCCTATAGTGAGGTTTGTCTTAGGGGGTACAAAACTTAGGGTTAGCTATATGTACCCCAACCAACATCAATGCATCATCCATTCTTCATTCTGACAAAAACCCTCCCAATTCACGTTAGTTGAACACATTATATTCTCCAGAAAAAGCTGTAGGGAAGCCTGTCATGTCATCCATGTCCACTTGAGGAGCCCAGATATACAAGGGAATGTTGTAATCACCCGGATGGATCCCTGTAGCGCGGTAGTTTTTTGCCCTTTTCTTTGTAACGGACTTGTGGCCAGGTCAGATCAAATGATGCGCCCATGGTTGGCAAGGAGATTGAAGGTGCTTCTGGCTTTCCTTATTCACCTCAACTGTATGGGTGGTTCAAACATAGGAGCCAGAAGCAACGCGCTAGGAGCCAGGTGTTAGGAATGAGCCGAGCAGCAGCGATGCCCTAGGGACGCATAAGATACGGTAAGAGCAATGAATGCGTGCAAGAGTGCATGCGTGCACGGCGGCGAAAAGAGGTTTTTTTTTGCGGGCGCCTTGAACGCTACGAGCGCAGGTCGTGTATAGCAGGGAAGTGAACGCTGTCGCTGCGAGGCACTGCCGTCCGTGGCAGCAGCAGCAGAGGTTTGAGTCTACTTGAAAACAAAGCTACGAGCGCAGGTCGTGTATGGTGGGGAAGTGAATGCCGTCGCCCCGAGGCACTGCTGTCCGTGGCAGCAGCATGAGCAGTGGCCACAGCGGCCCCGACACGTCAAAGACATTCTGGAAGTTGCGGCATACGCCCAGGTCAAACTCGTTCACCCACACCTGGAGATGGGGAGGTGTGGAGTACGGCGCAAGCGGATACAGGGAGGTTGTGAGGGCGCTGCAGGAAATTGTGGCATGCTGAGGCAGAAGCAGACGAAGAGCTAGGGCGCCCACAGGCGGAGATGGGAAGGTGTGGAGCGCGGTGTGAGGAGAAGGTGCAGCATGGCGAGAGGTTGTGAGGAAGGGTGAACGGGACATGAACGTTCATGGAGTGATGGACAATGTGATGAACTTGAGTGCGTGAATGATGGAGGGGAGATACGGAGCAAGGATCAAAAGCAGCGACCCTGATATGTATAAGTATCTTACCAAGACACTGAACTCTGTGTGATTGAACAAGAAACGAACAAGAGAAAGAGAGAAAGAAAGAGAGAGAGAAAGAAAGAAAGAGAGAGAGAGAGAGAACAATAGAAAGAAATAACTGTTTCGTGTTTCAGCACCCTCTGGAGGCTCACCCTTCCAGCTCGCCTGGCCTCGCGGCGGCGCAGCACAAAGTCGAAGAAGTCAATGGTGGTCTGCGCTGTCGCCACCAGGTCGACTCAAACCACACCTATTGACTCAACTGAAAACTCACCCTTCCAGCTCGCCTGGCCTCGCGGCGGCGCAGCACAAAGTCATAGAAGTCAATGGTGGTCTGCGCTGTCGCCACCAGGTACCCGTGCCACGCCAGCAGCAGCGCTATGGCTATGAATGCTGCCAGTGCCACCACGAAGGTGAATATCACCCCTGGGAGTGGCTGGGCCATCTGGGGAGAAGAGAGGAACGGGGGGCAGAGGAGGTGTTTTGAGTCGTCTCAAAGCCACGCCAGCAGCAGTGCTATGGCTATGAACGCTGCCAGCGCCACCACAAAGGTGAATATCACCCCTGGAAGCGGCTTTGTTATCTGGGAAGTGGGGGGATTGGTGGGAGAGCGGGGAAGAAAGGAGGGGAGAGTGGAAGAGAAGAGATAAGTGAATGGGGGGGGGGGGGGGGGGGGTGCAGTGAAAGTGGGATGGGGATGGGGAGAAGATGGGGGACGGGGGAGAGCAATCATGGTGTGAGGCGGCTTGAAGCAGGACTGGGATGTTGATTGCAATGTTGCTGGGGAGAGCAGAGAGAGAGAGAGAATGTGCGAGGCAATGCGGGAACAGAGAGGGGTGAGGAGGAGGTAGGAGGAGATGAGGGGAGTGCGAGACGGGAGAAGGGATGAGTGGAGTGGAACGGAAAGAGGGGGGAGCGAGAGCAAGGAGATTGGACAAGGGAAGCAACAGGGCAACGAGACAAAGCAATTTGTGAGCGTGTAAAGGGTCGAGGTACCTTACCTTCTTGCGGTCGGCTATAAGCATGGTGGCGACTGTAACTGAATAGCCACAGCCCACCCACAAATACAGCACTGCTCGCACAGGTGAGGGAGGGATAGGGACGCAGGGAGGGTTGCCGAGGGGCGAGAGGGGAAGGTAGGGTTTGGGCGGGGGGGGGGGGAGGGGTGGATGAGAGGTAAAAAAAGGGGGAAACTGTCATGGCGTGTGGATGGCAGGGGAATGGAAGTGAGGGGGAGGGGAGGGCATGGGGAGGCAACGGATGGGTATAAGTACAACAGATGACATGGCACAAGTCCAGTCATGCTCTTGATCACACCGACAGAGCATGAGGTGGTGGCATGGCACGGAACAAGGTGACTTTTGAGTGGACTCAAAAGTCACCACGACATGGCACAAGTCCAGTCCAGCTCGCGATCACACCGACAGAGCATCAGGTGGTGGAACGGCACGGAACAAGGTGACTTTTGAGTGGACTCAAAAGTCACCCGGGGGTCTCACCACCCGAACATACTGGTGACTTTTGAGTGGACTCAAAAGTCACCACGACATGGCACAAGTCCAGTCCAGCTCGCGATCACACCGACAGAGCATCAGGTGGTGGAACGGCACGGAACAAGGTGACTTTTGAGTGGACTCAAAAGTCACCCGGGGGTCTCACCACCCGAACATACTGGTGACTTTTGAGTGGACTCAAAAGTCACCACGACATGGCACAAGCCCAGTCCAGCTCGCGACCACACCGACAGAGCATGAGGTGGTGGTATGGCACGGAACAAGAAGAGAAGAAACCGAAAGAAACCGATGCGAGAGAGAGTGACTCAAATGTCGCATTGACAGTGACAGAGCGCGAGGTGGCGGTGTGGCACGGAACATGAAGTGAAGAAACAGATGCGAGAGTGAGAAGAGAAACCTTGGCGGCTGCTGCTGGGAAGAATAGGCTGGGATCTCGAGGTGGGGTGTGTGTGGGGGAAGAGGTAAGGAGAGAGGGAGAGGACGCACAGAAGAGGAAGAAGTAGCGATAGTTCCGGAGCCCAATGCAGTTGTGCATCCACGCTGGGGGTGGGAGGTAAGGGGTGGGAAGCAAGGGGTGGGAAGCAAGGGGTGGGAAGCAAGGGGTGGGAAGCAAGGGGTGGGAAGCAATGGGTGGGAAGCAGGGGGTGGGAGGCATGGGTGGGTGGGAGGCATGGGGTGGGAGCGAGTGAATGAGGGAGCGAGCGAGTGAGAGAGTGAATGAGTGGGAAGTCAGTGCGAGGGCGAGTGAATGAGTTGAGTGAGTCAGAGAGAGAGCGAGTGACGGAGTGAGGGAGTGAGTGAGTGAGTGAGTGAGTGGTACGTACGGCAGTGGTGGTCCATTTTGAGCACGCATCTGCAAGGAATGCAGGGAAGAGAGGCAGATGGTGAGGTGAGAAGAGAGGCAGATGGTGAGTTGAGAAGAGAGGCAGATGGTGAGTTGAGAAGAGAGGCAGAGATGGCAGGTAGAGAAGAGACGACTGCATCCTTTTGCAAGTAAGATAAAGGTAATGGGGGGGGTGGGGAGGAAGGGGGGGATAGTTTGGTGGTATCATCAGGCTGCAGAGTGAGTGAGGGGTGACGCGAGGGGTGAAATGAAATGAGGGCCGAGAATACGTGTGCGATGAAGGGGTGAGAGAATGTGCACCGCACCTTTCACATATATGGCAGTGATGTGTCAGTGGGGGCTTGAGATTCTGACCTGCCATCATGGGGCAGGCAGGAGAGAGAGAGTCCACAGTGCCAACAGACCATATCATAACATGCCATGCCATGCCATAATCCCGCACAAAACCAGCATGCCATGCCAAGAATCCATGCAAAATTCTTGCGAGTTGCGGCATAATTGGTATTTATGAACTAAACAGTAGCCATGCCCATGTAGGGAGGAGTAAACACCATAACTCACTGCACTGAGAGTTCCTTTTTTCAGGCACCTAGAAAAATAGCACTCTAACTCACTGCACTGGAAGTTCCAGAAAACCAGCTCAACAATCTCAGCACACAGTCGCACACTCACAATGCCCCACCACTCACACCTGCCCCACCACTCACACTTGTCGCACCACTCACACTTGTCGCACCACTCACACTTGTCGCACCACTCACACTTGTCGCACCACTCACACTTGTCGCACCAGCGCACACAGGGCATGGTTTCGGAGAGGTTCAGCTGCATGTCTGCCACTATGCGCCCCACGCTCACCCTCACATCGCCCTGCGGCGCCCCTCGGATCTCCTTGTCTGGGAGCTGATGTTGCGGGAGTGCGAAGGACAGGGGAAGAGGACAAGTTGCGTGCCACAAACCCAGGTAACTTGTATGCCACCTGATTAATGTCACTCCTGACACCATACAGCCCACGCTCACCCTAACATCGCCTGCGGCGCCCCTCAGATTTCCTTCTCTGGGAGCTGATGTTGAGGGAGTGGGAAGGAAGGACAGGGGAGGAGGAAAATGCGCGGGACAACAAAACCAAGGTGACATCTAATCACCAGAAACGTAATGTCTGTCTGCCACTACACTCCCCACGCTCACCCTCACGTCGCCCTGCGGCGCCCCTCGGATCTCGTCTGGTAGCTGATGTTGAGAGGGCGAGACAGGGGAAGAGGAGAAAATGTGTGACAATAAGCCGAGGTGACTTTAGAAACAATTCAAAAATAATGTCTGCTACTGGCCTTTGAGGGGCCACCAAGCCACCCACCCACCCACCCACCCACCCACCCACCCACCCACCCACCCACCAAGAGCAGTGTGTCTCACCGCAAGCGGAGGAGGCGAGCCCGGGTTTCTGGTGGCGGAGTAGAAGAATGTTGAATGATACCCACGCCGTCGCCGTGCCATTCACCGTGCCTTTTTCGCACACCCTAGTGATCTCTCCTACTCTTGTGCTCTCTCCCACCCACCCGCAACAGTGTCTCACCGCAAGGGGAGGAGGCGAGCCCGGGTTTCTGGTGGCGGCGCAGTAGAAGTTGAAGAGAATGTTGAATGATACCCATGTGGCTGCCACAGCATGCAGCATGCCCGCTGGGGTGTGCAGGGGCCATGCCATGGGCAGCAGCAGCGAGAAGGCCAGGTAGACGATGGCGCTGGTAATGGCGGGGAGAGGGACATGGGGAGGGAGGATGGTTGAGTCGACTAGGAACTGGGTTACTGGGCCGTGCCATGGGTAGCAGCAGCGAGAAGGCCAGGTAGACGATGGCGCTGGTAATGGCGGGGAGAGGGACATGGGGAGGGAGGATGGTTGAGTCGACTAGGAACTGGGTTACTGGGCCGTGCCATGGGTAGCAGCAGCGAGAAGGCCAGGTAGACGATGGCGCTGGTAATGGCGGGGAGAGGGACATGGGGAGGGAGGATGGTTGAGTCGACTAGGAACTGGGTTACTGGGCCGTGCCATGGGTAGCAGCAGCGAGAAGGCCAGGTAGACGATGGCGCTGGTAATGGCGGGGAGAGGGACATGGGGAGGGAGGATGGTTGAGTCGACTAGGAACTGGGTTACTGGGCCGTGCCATGGGTAGCAGCAGCGAGAAGGCCAGGTAGACGATGGCGCTGGTAATGGCGGGGAGAGGGACATGGGGAGGGAGGATGGTTGAGTCGACTAGGAACTGGGTTACTGGGCCGTGCCATGGGTAGCAGCAGCGAGAAGGCCAGGTAGACGATGGCTCTGGTAATGGCGGGGAGAGGGACATGAGGAGGGAGGACGGTTGAGTCGACTAGGAACTGGGTTACTGGGCCGTGCCATGGGTAGCAGCAGCGAGAAGGCCAGGTAGACGATGGCTCTGGTAATGGCGGGGAGAGGGACATGAGGAGGGAGGACGGTTGAGTCGAGTGATAAATGGCCATGCCATGGGGAGCAGCAGCCGAGAAGAAGAGGTAGACGATGACGTTGACAAGGGGAGAAGGGGAGTGGGGAGGAGAGGGGAGAGAAGAGGAACACGAAGAGGAAGACAGAGAGAAAGGGGGGGAAGGGTGGAGGAGGAGGGGAGGGGTAAGGGGGAACAGAGTGAGAGGAAGTTGAAGAGGAGGCAATTTACGCTTTGTTCAGTTTGGTGATGAGAATGAGGACAGAGAAACGGCAGGAGATTTCCAAGAGGAGAAGAGGCAGAAAGGGCCAAACGCAAGAGGAAAGGCATCGCTACGTCTACAAGAGGCAATGAAAACACCGTGCAGCGCGCAGATGATTGGAGACCAAGGAAGGGGGCATGTCATGGGCATGGCATGGGCATGGCATGGGCAGGAAATAAGAAGGGTGACTGACAGGATGAGGACGAGGGCGATGAGGACGTAGAGTGGACCCAAGACCTTGACGGTGGAGTCCAGAAAGAGCTCCAGGCGCAGCATTGCCCACTCCCACCTGGGACAGACGCCGCATGGATGATGGATGGATGGGTGGATGGATGGATGGATGGGTGGATGGATGGATGGATGGATGGATGGGTGGATGGATGGATGGATGGATGGATGGATGGATGGATGGATGGATGGATGGATGGATGGATGGATGGATGGATGGATGGATGGATGGATGGATGGATGGATGGATGGATGGATGGATGAATGGCGTGCAGGGCACAATCACGCACGTGAGCACGCGAGCATGCGAGCAGCGCGAGAAAGCAAAAACACAAGCAAGCGAGCAACGAAGATACCAGGGAACAGATGGGAACGGAGAGCGAGAGGGGAGTGGGAGGACGGGATATCCTGGAAAGGCCACAAAGGTGGAATAGAATGCACTAATATGAGCAGAAGCAGAGGCGAGGAGAGGCAGTGAGGAAGATGGGAGGGAAACGACAGAATAGAATTAAAAGGGTGAAGCGAGAAGGGAGGCATGGGGAAGAGCAGAGGATGCAGGAGGAGCGGGGAGTGGCAATGGCATCATCATCCGTCGTCGTCGTTTTGTCGCGTACCCCATATCAAGGCGCCGAACCCAAACGCGGGGGAGAATGGACGCGAGTCGTCTCGCACCAGGCCCGCACATGGCGTGTGAGGGCAACTGGTCCGGCCAACAGCGGGGAGCGGACGCGAAGCAGAATGCACGGAACAGCTGAAAAGGCTGCTTCTCAGAAGCGGAATGGTCGAGTGGATGGAGGATGATGGTATTCTGCACGGGACCGCGACGAGCTCAATGATTCTGACGGGCTGTAGTGAACCCTGCACTTAACTAAGTGGCTGAAGCTAGCTTAGATCATCCCAGGGACAGCCAAACGACGGCACCAACTTGTAAGTCACCATCGTGCCAGCCAGGCGGAACTCGGTGGACAAACAAGCCGAATGAACAGTCGCAGCAATGTAGGCGCGGCCGGCGGTAATGTGCTGCAGGGATTCACACTTCTCTAAGCTCTAGCATAATTTGAATTCCCTCGACTGGTTCGCGCTTTCCCTAGTTGTTGACGGGAGAATTCTCTTATTCCATCCTGTCAGAGAGGAAGCCCACATCAGCTGTTACTGCACCAGCCAGCAGCACAACTGAAATACCCCAGATCTATTTCCTACAGAACAAGTTTTGTACTAGAAAGCGGTTCCTTGGAAAATCAGCATATTTATTGCAAACACAAATACAAGATACAAGGCAAGGGTCCACACACGGAAACCACAAGCAAAATACAGCTTGGTAGTAGCTGGTGACCAGCAAGACGCTAGCCAAAAGCAAACAAAGAAAGATAAACAAAAGCATAATCAAGACATCTGCGTAATGGCCTGTGGATGTGACTGCTGCATTGCCAAGGGCGGCTGCTCCTGCACTCCATCTTGAACTGCATCCTCTGCCATCATTTGCTGCTGCTGCTGTTGCTGCTGCTGCTGCTCCATCAACTGCTGCTGCTGCTGCTGCTGCTGTTGCTGCTGCTGCTGCTGCTGCTGCTGCTGCTGCTGCTGCTGCTGCTGCTGCTGCTGTTGCTGTTGCTGCTGTTGCTGCTGCTGCTGCTCCTGCTGCTGCTGATGCTGCTGCTGCTGCTGTTGCTGATTCATAAGAAGCTGCTGCTGCTCGGGCCAGTGCTTCATTCTCTCGACAGCTTTCTGAAGTAGCTCCTTACGATGCCGCTTGAAACTGCTCATTTCAGATACACCAGAGCCAGGCTCACGGCCATCGGCACCACCAGGAACAGCCTTTTCACCACCAAGGGCTTCTCGCAGCTTGGAAATGCTGCCTTCAAATTCAACGCGCAAAATCTCTTCCCAGTAACGAATCGCAGCATCCAGGCTTCCACCCAGCTCGGCGGCCTTCTTCTCAATAGCGTGAATAATGCGCATCTGCGAGAACGACGAGTCAATGTCGAAGCAACAACATTAAACAAGAAAAGCAAATAACAAACCGACAATGACAATAAGATGCGAAAGACAATGTTACCTGCTTGCTCCAATACTTGTAATCATTCTTATGCCTCCACCAAACGCATTTACGATCGCGCTTGCGTGCTTCTTCAAGCTTCTCAATGGACGGCCCACCATTGATACCCTCCTTCCATTCCGTCCATACGTCAATGACCTTGCTCTCGGAGCTGCGATTCACTTCGTAACCTTCAGGATTAACAAGGTCCGCCTCAAATCCAGCCGCGGAGCTCCCGGCACCGAGCAAAAGCTGACCTCCTGGTGCACCTGGAGGCGGAGAGAGCATTCGGCGACTCCTTTTTCCTTGTCCTGGAGGTTGAGATGGCTTCAGCGCTGGAGATGCAGGCACCAGCGAAGGCGGCATCAATGAAGCAGCCGAGGTCATTTGCTGAGGTTGCAAATAATCGGCAGGAGCTCCGCATGCTGTGAGAGGTTGGCATCCCAGCTGTGACAAGTGATGTTGCTGCTGCTGTAGGTGTTGCTGCTGTGGGGGTTGTTGCTGCTGATACGGCTGCTGGTTTCGAGTGTCCGTCTGCAACTGCTGCTGGTGCGCTCCAACAGTAGGAATTCCTGAACAAAAACACAAACAGTGGTATCACACACCATAGAGGTTAGTGACATTAGAACGAAGAGCAGACGCAAATGCACATGGAAGCGCTTTGACAGAACGATACTGATGGAATCACTAGGACATCGAAGAAATGTTTTGGAATAATCGGGAAATTCCACCTGACGTTATCGTGAGTGTAGAGCCACCAGTGAGAGGAGAGTCCGAAAACAAGATCCTGAGAAAAATAGTCTCTTGGATACGCAGTTGCTCTTTCTCCTTCCACAAACAGTTCCGGATGTGACGACAATCGCTAACTCGCTCCTTGTCACCTAGTTCAGCTGCAGACTCTACTTCTCTACATACTACGGTAAGTTGGTTTTCAACATTGGCGATGTCACGCCGAACGCGCATCAATTCGCCCCTAGCATCGTCGGGGCGGTAAGTAGCCATCTTGCCGTCGCTGCCCTGAAGGACAAGGAGCGACAGGGGCTCGGATGAACGATAAACTGGGAGCTCGCAGATAGAGAAGACGAGGGTTGCGAAAGACTGGAACCTGAAGCATCAGGTTGGGCGATAAAACGAAACCCTGGGAGCAGATGGGCGATTGCTGAGGGAAATGGGTGCGATGAACCAAGGTGTAGCTAGCGATGGCTCCAAGGGGAAATGGTTGAGGAGGGAGGGTCGACTGTATCATCCCATCCACTGACTGCCACGGCGGAAACTCCGAGGCGACTTGATGGCGGAGTGTGCGGCTATTCAAAGGGCTGAAATCCTGTCAGCGGCTGCGATCTGTTTATGCCACTTGATTGACGGTTTAGATGAACGTAAAACATTTGAGGTCACCCCAAACCTGTTTGGCTGGGGAATGAGGCGATGACGGAGAAAATCGCAAGCCCTGCGATTGCGAGGGTTTCCACATCAGCAAGCATGCACTTGGGGAATGCAATTCGCGGAGGAAACTGTAATTCGACAGCTGCAGTCGTCAGCCTACCACGATCGTCGTCCGAGGTAACCATTAATCGCCCGCTGGGCCGCTGCCATGGAGCATGACACGACCTGCAAATTGGCAGGACCTTGCGACCAGCACAACCACCTTCCAACTGTCTAGTACACGCATAAAGTGTACCCTTTCACGCTTAGCCTATCATGCTCATAACTCAAACAATAATAGGTGAGGAGATAATCCATATTGGCTAAAAAAGGAGAAAAAAAAACGGAGAAATTTTTTTAGACAGTAACAAAGAAGAAACTTTGGTTCTAGATGGGTGTTTTGGTCAATTAAAGAGTAAGGAATTTGCATTTTTTTTTTAACCGGGGTGCACATTCACCTGTGCGGGCATCAGGAGATAGCCTCCAATGGCCCACATTACAGCCAAAGCTCGGCCCAACCCCCAAAATTCGTGTTCCCCATCCCCGCCATTTCTGAATGTGTGCCTCGGTTTTAAGGATCCTTGCACTATAAAAACGTTAATATCCACAGTCGTTACTTATTGCTTGTTTCTGATAAGGATGACTTTCTCTATGACCAGAAGGATAAGCTCAGCTACTCTAAAGATACATGTCTCTTCTTAGCCTTTGTGAAGTCAACCAGTGTACTTATTTTCCGTTTTCTCCAGCTTCGTGTTCTTCTGTCAAGCGTGACAGCTAACATGACAGGTTTGTTGTCCAGAGGCGGTTTACATGCCCGTTCGTTCCCCGAGCAGACTTGGTTCGGCACGAGCCGGAGAACTAGCTATCTCCCTCGGTCCGACCTCCTTTCTTGGCTTGGCGGGTTGTTGTGGCTGGGCTTGATATTTCCACCAGCTTCATTCCCCTGCCATAACAACACTGCAACCTAGGTTTCTCCTTTCTTCCCACAGCTTCCACCTCTCAACATTTATTATCCCTACCTGCTTCTGTAGTAACCATGGGGTCGGAGCGCGAAGATCAGGTTTACCTGGCCAAGCTTGCTGAGCAGGCCGAACGCTATGACGAAATGGTGGAGGCCATTGAGAAAGTTGCGAAGCTCGCTGACGATGTGGAGCTCTCGGTGGAGGAGCGCAACCTTCTCTCGGTAGCATTTAAGAATGTTGTTGGAGCTCGCCGCGCTTCGTGGCGTATCGTCTCCTCTATTGAGCAAAAAGAGGAAAGCAGAGGCCACGAGGATCGTGTTGCTATTATCAAGGAGTACCGCGCGAAGATTGAGAAGGAACTAGACGAGATCTGTGGACGCATCCTCTCCTTGTTGGACGCACACCTTATTCCTGCATCGAAATCCGCTGAGGCGAAGGTGTTTTACCTGAAAATGAAGGGTGATTATCATCGTTACCTCGCGGAGTTCAAGTCCGGAGCAGATCGCAAAGCTGCCGCTGAAAGCACACTGGAGGCTTACACTGCAGCTCAGGTACGTTCTGTCGTATCTGCACAATTATCTGTGCTTTGGTATTTGAGCGTTATTTTCTTCGCGTACGAGTAGTGTATGTTTTAAATGTGTTTAAGCTCAACACCATTTTTGTTAAATGGCAATGGTTTTTTTTTTGTACTTGCTTTTATATTTACCATGCGATCAAGTGTCCTTTCTATATTCCGAGTTTATTTCTTTTTTTTTTTTTTTGTGCTAATGTCTCGCCCTTCGCTGCCGTGTTCGCATTGCACAGGATACGGCTAATGCTGATCTTGCCACTACTCACCCGATTCGTCTGGGTTTGGCCCTTAACTTCTCTGTCTTCTACTACGAGATTCTTAACTCTCCTGAGCGCGCTTGCACGCTCGCGAAGCAGGTAATGCAGTTCAGTTTCAACACGCTTATGAAATGTTGCTTTGTTGTTCTCATTTAGTCCTTACTTCTTGGTCCACGCTGCAGGCTTTCGATGAAGCAATTGCGGAGCTCGACACGCTGGGGGAGGACTCGTACAAGGATAGCACGCTCATCATGCAATTGCTGCGGGACAACCTGACGCTCTGGACCTCGGATATGCAGGTACGTTCTGGCTATTAATCGTTTTTTTGCACCGTTGTTCCCATTACGATGCTATGGTTTTGTATGTTGGTGATGGTTGATATTGAATGCCAGCTGGTTTTACCTTCAGTTGCATGTTTCCCTGGTACAGGACGAGGCAGCAGAGGAGAAGGCTGACGAATGAGAACCAGTGTTCTACCGGATAACAGAGTGTTCACAGTTTGAGCTCTGTTGTTAGTTAGGCTAGTTGCCCTTTAGGACTTCTTTGCAAGCTGATTCGTACTTTTGTTGTCATTTCTTCGTGACTAAATGCGTCTAGGCTGGTTTGTGCCGAAGCTTCATTCCATTCTCGTTCAGATACTTTTCCATTACTATGTGCCTAAGGTTTAGTCCAACAAGCCTTTCTAAGATAGTGCAAGTGGTGCAGGCGCCCATTCACTAATAAGGCTTACAGAAGTACTGATTGACGTGGCATTCATGCATTTAGTCAATGACGCATTGTTGAGCGGGAAAGCCAACCAGATGCATCCATGGTTTTGTTTGAAATAGCCTCCTAGACCGCAGATTGTGCATCTCACGTCATCAAATTCCCTAGCAGTCCCATTCATGCACCTCGCACATCCACAGCTGGATCGTTAGGACTCCCAGCTCATTTCACCGAACTTTATCTCATTCAAATCCTCCCAAACCATTACATTGTCACAACCTCTCACCAAGTTTCCAAGTTTCCTGCTTCACTTTTCATCCACTCACATCACACGCACTGCGTTCGTTCGCACATTTCACGCATTCCCTTTGATCAGTTTCTCCCGCCTGGTTTTGTACAAAGCTGCAATGTCGCAGCAAGCCTCAGCATTCGTTGGTCGAAGAATCGCCAGCTGCTCATCAACTCAGCTTGCCATTCGCTTCTCCCGCTCCAGTCTCAATCCATTCCGCACCAAAAACGCCGACCACACTTCACGGCCTCATCTATCCCGGGTTTCGTTGCCTTCTGTCACAAGCTCGGCCTCCCTGTCGTCCCACTTCAAAGCTCATCCCGTCGCGGCACCCTCCCTTTCGTTTCGCCATCCAAGCGGTGAGTGCTTGCATGAAAGCTCCACCTTGTAGCACGTACATTGTGCAAGGGAAACATAGAAATTGACGATGCACCCTTTTGCATTGCGGGCAATACACCTGGCTTCATCAGATATCGAGCTTCCTCCTTTCATGCCTTGATTCCCAATTCATCCCTCATGCTCACCGCGAATTTCACTCACCCATCCCACATGGTCCATTCCGCAGCCCTCCACTCCGGCTCTTTCCCGACCGTCTCGGCTTCCGCTGCCGCCTCCGCTTCGGCAAGTTCCGCAATGGGGGAAACGGGAGACTCCGCAAAGCCGCGCGTGCTGGTGGTGGGACCGCAGCTGCCGCGCCTGGTATCCGATCTCGAGCAATTCGCGACGCTCGTGCACCTCCCGACGGGCGACAAGGCGGCGTGGGACTCGCTGCTGGACGCGCACGCGGGGGAGATCCGCGCGGCTGTGACCAACAGCTTCTGGGGATTCCCCGCGGAGCTGTTCGAGCGGCTTCCGCGGCTGGAGATTATCACCAACTTCGGCGTGGGCGTGGATTCCATAGGTACGCCGGAGTGCTGCCAGGTGAAGCGGGGTTGAGAATAGTGAGGGGGGGAAGGGGATTCAGCAGGTAGAGAATTTGCGACACTTTACCTTTCTCGTTTCCCGTTCCGTCGTGTGTTTCCTTTCCAGCGAACAATAACCACTCAATTTCTCCCTTTTATCCTCCCCGTGTGCCTGCATTTTCCCACGTGCGTCTCCAAATGGCTTCAGACGTGGCGAAGGCCAAGGACAAGGGCATCCACGTCACTAACACGCCAGACGTGCTCACGGATGACGTGGCAGACCTGGCTCTCGGGCTGATGCTGACTGTATCGCGGCGGCTGGTGGAAGGCGATCGATACGTGCGCGAGGGGCAGTGGGTCAAGAAGGGCATGATGCACCTGACGCACAAGGTGAGCTGCGGTGTTGGCGCGGGGTGGAGAGGGGTGGAAATGGTTGGGGGTGTGTAGGATAGGGTGGGGGGTGACGGTGGATGTGTGGAGTAAGGGCGCTCGAAGGAACTGTGATGCAGGGGGGTGCCAGTGGATGAAGGAAGGAACGTTAATGGACAGGGCACCGTCCATAATATCTTTACTGATGGTAACAGTATAGCTGGTCACTCATCCGAACCTGCTCCTGCTTGATGGAGCGTGGGAGGAAGCTTTCGTTGAATGGAATTGCTTCGTTTGTTACTGTCAATGCACTCCCTGTCCCCCTCTCCTCCCCACCTTTCCCCCTTTCCCCCTTTCCTGCTCCACCCTTCCCCGCTCCTCTCCTGCTTGACTGCACGCTTTTCCAGCTCCACAATTAATCCAAACACCTCCCGCTCCCCTCCCCACCCTACTGTCCCCTTGCCCTATTCTCTCCAACGCGCTGTGCCCCCTGTGCCTTACGGCCAAGTGACTCAAATGCTTGAGACGTGTGGGCTTTCCACAGCCATAAGCCCACAGCCCAGCTAGCAGCACGCTCCAACTGTCCTCCATCTACCTCCTGGCTGTGCCACAGGTGTCAGGCAAGCGAGTGGGCATCATAGGCCTGGGCCGCATCGGCCTGGCCATAGCCCAGCGAGCAGCAGCCTTCAACTGCCCCATCGGCTACTACAGTCGCCGCCAGCGCTCCGACATCCCCTCCTCCTACTCCTACCACTCCTCCCCTGCCGCCCTCGCCGCCGCGTCAGATTTCCTCGTTGTCGCCTGCCCCCTCACCCCAGAAACCACGCACATTGTAGACGCAGCTGTCCTTGAGGCTCTTGGCCCGTCCGGGGTACTGATTAACATTGCCCGGGGGAAGAATGTGGATGAGCCGGCACTGGTTGCGGCGCTGAAGGAAGGGAAGGTGGGGGGAGCGGGGCTGGATGTGTTTGAGGATGAACCGAATGTGCCGGCTGAGCTGCTGGGGATGGATAATGTGGTGGTGCAGCCTCATGTGGGCAGTGGCACATTTGAGACGCGTGGCGTGATGGCTGATGTGGTGTTGGAGAATCTCAAGGCGCATCTTGCAGGGGAGCCGCTCAAGACGCCTGTGGTCTAGGGTGGGGTTTCCGGTGCTGGTGCTTGTGCCGGTTCTGGTGTTGCTGGAAGGTGCAGGGTTGCATGGGTATGGTATCCCATGGATGGAACATTATGATCTGACTTGCAATTGAATCTGTAGATAATGAAATTGTAGCTCTTGTACACGTGGTTGTCTCATGCCAGTACGCTTCAATCATTTGTAGCAGGAGTAACGAGCAGCAGAAGACAAATTATTGAATGACAAGCAGAAGAAGCTGGTGCATACATATGGCAAATCCTAGGAACAACAGTACGAACAGCATATGGTTGGAACATTACACTGGAGAACAAACCTAGCATCTGAGTGTACACACAAGCTTGAAATAATGACCAGCCCCCCCCACTCCTGTGCACACTTCCACACCTCACCCATCCCCATAAACTTGTTTCCAGCTGTCGCAGCAGCTTCACTGGCAGGTCCTGCTACATGAACCAACCAAGTCACATGGCCACATCCCAGAATCTACCCTGCAGATCCGAATCATTTCATCCTTCCCTCTCAGCTACCGTATCTGTGCTTGCAGGAGCCTCAGCTTGGCCAGCACATCGCCTCCTCCTGCCTCGCAATCCACAACCATCGCTGCTGGCGCTGCACCACTCTCAGCCGCGCCTTGCTGCTTGCCCCTTGCCTCTTGCTGCAGCAGTAATTGGTGCAACTGGGAGAGCACATCATGCACTGCCACTCCCTCCTGCTCCACACGCTCACTCTCCCCTGAACCCTTGGCTGCTTCATCTTCTTCTCTTACTGCTGCAGCTGTTGCTGCTGGTGATGGTGCAGCTGCTGCTGCTGTTGCTGCTGGTGATGGTGCAGCTGCTGCTGCTGTTGCTGCTGGTGATGGTGCAGCTGCTGCTGTTGCTGCTGTTGTTGCTGCTGCTTCTTGCCCTGCTGCCGCGAGTTTCTCTCTGCGGTGTTCGTCCCTCTCCTGCTCCAGCTGCTGCGCTCTCCTACCTGCACAGCACAGCACTGACTCCGGCATGCCTGCACAGCAAAGGAAAGGGGACCACCATGGCGCCAGAGAGAGAGAGAGTGAGAGGAGAAGGGGAAAAATGGGGGGAAACAAGGGAGCATGAGGCACGGAAGTAGCAGGTAGTGAAGCAGAGGCGAGAATGGAGAGGAGGTGCGTGGGGGCATGGGAGCGGTAGCGGAGGGAGCCTGGAGGCACAAGGAAAGAGCAGGAAGCAGCCAGCAGCCTGACTGTAAGTGCTACACAGAGACGCAGGGATGAAGAGATGAAAGAGATGAAGAGGGGTGCGGGGAGATGCAGGGAGCAATTAGGCGTACCTGCAAGGCGTGCGACGTTGATGCCATAGCTCTTGGGGCAGGAGCCCTGTGCGAGCTTGTACAGAAACACCACCTCCTCCACCTCCTCCCCCCTCCCCCTCCCGCTGCTGCTGCTACTGCTCTCGCCCGCCCTGCTGGTCGCAGCAGAGGCAGAGGCAGAGGCATCGTGGGGAGCAGAGGAACGCACTTGGCATGCCATGTGCTGCAGGGATACCTGCAGCCGCACAGGGGAGGTGAGAGGGCGGAGGGGAGAGAGGGGAGGGGAGCGGAGGGCAGGGAGGTAGGGGAGAGGTGAGAGGTGAGGGGTGTGTGGGGAAAGTGGAGAGGGGAGAGAGGAGAGGGGAGAGGGGAGTGGCGAAGGGATGAGGAGAGTGGAAGGGAAGGGGAGAGGGTGAATGGAGAGAGGACGCCCATGCCCATGCACATGCCCATGCCCATGCCCATGCCCATGCACATGCCCATGCCCATGCCCATGCCCATGCCCATGCCCATGCCCATGCCCATGCCCATGCCCATGCACATGCCCATGCACATGCCCATGCACATGCCCATGCACATGCACATGCCCATGCCCATGCCCACGCCCGCACATGCACAGGGCAGCAGCGCTCACCCCAGGGTGGTGTTGGAAGTCGTGTGCTAGGGCGTGGTAGTGCGTGGAGAAGACCCCCAGGCACCCCACTCGGTTCAGCAGATGCTCAAACACCGCATGCCTGGATGGGGAAGGAGGGAGAGTGGAAGAGAAGGGGAGTGGAAGAGAAGGGGAGTGGAAGAGAAGGGGAGTGGATGAGAAGGGGAGTGGAAGAGAAGGGGAGTGGAAGAGATGAGTGGAGAAGGTGAAGAAGGTGAAGAGGAGGTGGTAACTGGAGAATTCTAGAGTGAGAACAAGGAGCACAATGAAAGGTGGCATCCAAGGGTGACACGCAAAATCGCATTACAAATCGCAACACGTAGCACCGCAACCGCAGCCCAAACCAGCAGACCCACTCCCAATGACATCGCACGCATCTCACCCCACCCCACCCCACCGCACCCCACCCTGCTGCACTCCACACCACCTCACACAACATTACCCCACCGCACACCCTCCACTCCAACTCACGCGATGGCGTGGCCGTCAGACGTGGCAGTCCCTCTTCCCAGCTCATCCAGGGCCACGAAGGAGTGGCGGGTGGCGCAGCGCAGCATGCCCGCCGTCTCCTGCAGCTCCACCAGGAACGTGGAGCGCGCTGCCATGATGTGATCGCGCGCCCCCATACGCACAAACACGCGGTCCACTGGGGAGAGGGACAGGGACTCTGCCGGTACATGTGCTCCTAGCTGGTGTGTGGGTGGACAGCATTAGGGGGAAAATGGGTAGAGGGGGAATTGGAGGCCATGATGTGACCGCGCGCCACCATGCGCACAAACACACGGTCCATTGGGGAGAGGGCGAGGGACTCTGCTGGTACGTGTGCTCCTAGCTGGAGAGAGACGGGAGGGGGAAATCAGGGAGAAGAGAGAGGGGAATTGGTGGGCTGTGGTGGTTGGCAATGGAAAGGGAAATGTGCAGTGCTCTAGAGCGGAATCAATCGGCATCGAGCCACTTCCTAAAGCACCTAATTAAGATTGCTCTCAAGTCTATAACTCAAACGGCCTCAAGCTCCCCTCCCCTCACCCGCCCAACCATTTCATATTCCTTCCTCTCCCACTCCCCCCCTCTCTCCCCTCTCCCTCCTACCTGTGCCAGGATGACAGCGAGGCATGTCTGCCGAATGAGTGTGGACTTTCCCCCCATGTTCGGCCCTGTCAGCAGCATCATCCGCGCCCCCTCCCCTCCCGCTCCCCCTCCCCCTCCCCTCTCCTCATCTCCCCTTCCTCCTCTGCCTCCATCCCCTCCGACCCCACCACCACACCCACCCAGCACAGTGTCATTGGGAACAAAGCAACTGCCACCAGACCCCATGGTCGCCAGCACAGCATGCCGCAACCCCTTGGCCCGGAAATACGGCACTTTCCCCACCCCCCGCAATTTCACCCCGCCCCCCTCCCCCTCCCCCTCCCCCTCCCTCTCCTCCTCCCTCTCCGCTCCCTGGCCCCCACGCGCATCAAACCCTACGTGCGGGCGGCACATGGGCGGGGCACCGGCTTGGGAGAAGGCAGCGAGGGAGAGGAGCGCGTCCAGCTGCGCGATGGCATGCACGGCGCGCAGCCAGAGCGGCAGGGACGCGCAGAAGCGCCCCAGCAGGCGCTGGTAGATGCCCTTGAGTGCTGCTTCCTCCTCCTCCTTGGCTTCTGCCAGGCGTTGAAGCGCAGACCGGATAAAGGGCGTCCAAAACCGCCGCACGCCCTGGGGAAACGGGGAGGAGGGGTAGGTGAAGGGGAGGAGGAGGAATGAGTAAATGAGTGAGTTTGTGCGCGTTCTCCCCTTCGCCCTTCGCCCTTTGCCCCCCTGCTCCTCTGCCCCCCTGCCCATCTGCCCTCGGCCCCGCGCACTCCCTTTGCACACCCCCCCCCCTCCCCCCTTACAGCCCACCTTCTTCTGTGACTTGAGCTCGTAGGACGGCGGCACGCGGCTGAGCAGCGAGTCCGGCACCTCCAGCTGGAACGGGTCCTTGCCCACTGTCACGTACGCCAGGGGTACCTGTGATTGAAAAAGGGGGGGGGGGGGGGGGGGGAGAGAGGGGGGGGGGGAGAATGAGACGGCAGAGCGGTGGCGGAGTTTGAGGCGCCTCACAACCCACCTCCAGCTGGAAAGGATCCTTGCCCACTGTCACGTACGCCAGGGGAACCAGGAAACATAGGGACAGGGGAACCTGGGGAGAGGGGGACACAGGAAATTGGTTGAGTTGAGAGTAAAGATCGACTAGAAAAAACAGCATATACAAAGCCCAGCGCAATTCGACCCAACCCAACCCAACCCAACCCAACCCAACCCAACCCAACCCAACCCAACCCAACAGAACCCATTCCAAGAGAACACGCACAGTAGGGGGGGCGCGCAGCACAGAGCGTTGCTCCTCCAGGTGCTGCTGCAGCTCCGCCTCCACTGCCCAGTCAAACGCCCGCTCAAACCCAACCCAAACCAGCCGAGCCGAGCCCAACCCAGCCCAAATCAACCCGGTGCAACGCAGCCCAGCCCATCCCAACCCAGGGAGCACACTCACAGTGAATGGGGCGCGCAGCACAGAGCGTTGCTCCTCCAGGTGCTGCTGCAGCTCCGCCTCCACTGCCCAGTCAAACGCCCGCTCAAACCCAACCCAAACCAGCCGAGCCGAGCCCAACCCAGCCCAAATCAACCCGGTGCAACGCAGCCCAGCCCATCCCAACCCAGGGAGCACACTCACAGTGAATGGGGCGCGCAGCACAGAGCGTTGCTCCTCCAGGTGCTGCTGCAGCTCCGCCTCCACTGCCCAGTCAAACGCCCGCTCAAACCCAACCCAAACCAGCCGAGCCGAGCCCAACCCAGCCCAAATCAACCCGGTGCAACGCAGCCCAGCCCATCCCAACCCAGGGAGCACACTCACAGTGGGTGGGGCGCGCAGCACAGAGCGTTGCTCCTCCAGGTGCTGCTGCAGCTCCGCCTCCACTGCCCAGTCAAACGCCCGCTCAAACCCAACCCAAACCAGCCGAGCCGAGCCCAACCCAGCCCAAATCAACCCGGTGCAACGCAGCCCAGCCCATCCCAACCCAGGGAGCACACTCACAGTGAATGGGGCGCGCAGCACAGAGCGTTGCTCCTCCAGGTGCTGCTGCAGCTCCGCCTCCACTGCCCAGTCAAACGCCCGCTCAAACCCAACCCAAACCAGCCGAGCCGAGCCCAACCCAGCCCAAATCAACCCGGTGCAACGCAGCCCAGCCCATCCCAACCCAGGGAGCACACTCACAGTGAATGGGGCGCGCAGCACAGAGCGTTGCTCCTCCAGGTGCTGCTGCAGCTCCGCCTCCACTGCCCAGTCAAACGCCCGCTCAAACCCAACCCAAACCAGCCGAGCCGAGCCCAACCCAGCCCAAATCAACCCGGTGCAACGCAGCCCAGCCCATCCCAACCCAGGGAGCACACTCACAGTGGGTGGGGCGCGCAGCACAGAGCGTTGCTCCTCCAGGTGCTGCTGCAGCTCCGCCTCCACTGCCCAGTCAAACGCCCGCTCAAACCCAACCCAAACCAGCCGAGCCGAGCCCAACCCAGCCCAAATCAACCCGGTGCAACGCAGCCCAGCCCATCCCAACCCAGGGAGCACACTCACAGTGAATGGGGCGCGCAGCACAGAGCGTTGCTCCTCCAGGTGCTGCTGCAGCTCCGCCTCCACTGCCCAGTCAAACGCCCGCTCAAACCCAACCCAAACCAGCCGAGCCGAGCCCAACCCAGCCCAAATCAACCCGGTGCAACGCAGCCCAGCCCATCCCAACCCAGGGAGCACACTCACAGTGAATGGGGCGCGCAGCACAGAGCGTTGCTCCTCCAGGTGCTGCTGCAGCTCCGCCTCCACTGCCCAGTCAAACGCCCGCTCAAACCCAACCCAAACCAGCCGAGCCGAGCCCAACCCAGCCCAAATCAACCCGGTGCAACGCAGCCCAGCCCATCCCAACCCAGGGAGCACACTCACAGTGGGTGGGGCGCGCAGCACAGAGCGTTGCTCCTCCAGGTGCTGCTGCAGCTCCGCCTCCACTGCCCAGTCAAACGCCCGCTCAAACCCAACCCAAACCAGCCGAGCCGAGCCCAACCCAGCCCAAATCAACCCGGTGCAACGCAGCCCAGCCCATCCCAACCCAGGGAGCACACTCACAGTGGGTGGGGCGCGCAGCACAGAGCGTTGCTCCTCCAGGTGCTGCTGCAGCTCCGCCTCCACTGCCCAGTCAAACGCCCGCTCAAACCCAACCCAAACCAGCCGAGCCGAGCCCAACCCAGCCCAAATCAACCCGGTGCAACGCAGCCCAGCCCATCCCAACCCAGGGAGCACACTCACAGTGAATGGGGCGCGCAGCACAGAGCGTTGCTCCTCCAGGTGCTGCTGCAGCTCCGCCTCCACTGCCCAGTCAAACGCCCGCTCAAACCCAACCCAAACCAGCCGAGCCGAGCCCAACCCAGCCCAAATCAACCCGGTGCAACGCAGCCCAGCCCATCCCAACCCAGGGAGCACACTCACAGTGAATGGGGCGCGCAGCACAGAGCGTTGCTCCTCCAGGTGCTGCTGCAGCTCCGCCTCCACTGCCCAGTCAAACGCCCGCTCAAACCCAACCCAAACCAGCCGAGCCGAGCCCAACCCAGCCCAAATCAACCCGGTGCAACGCAGCCCAGCCCATCCCAACCCAGGGAGCACACTCACAGTGGGTGGGGCGCGCAGCACAGAGCGTTGCTCCTCCAGGTGCTGCTGCAGCTCCGCCTCCACTGCCCAGTCAAACGCCCGCTCAAACCCAACCCAAACCAGCCGAGCCGAGCCCAACCCAGCCCAAATCAACCCGGTGCAACGCAGCCCAGCCCATCCCAACCCAGGGAGCACACTCACAGTGAATGGGGCGCGCAGCACAGAGCGTTGCTCCTCCAGGTGCTGCTGCAGCTCCGCCTCCACTGCCCAGTCAAACGCCCGCTCAAACCCAACCCAAACCAGCCGAGCCGAGCCCAACCCAGCCCAAATCAACCCGGTGCAACGCAGCCCAGCCCATCCCAACCCAAGGAGCACACTCACAGTGGGTGGGGCGCGCAGCACAGAGCGTTGCTCCTCCAGGTGCTGCTGCAGCTCCGCCTCCACAGCCCTCACTCGCGCTGCAGCAGCATCATACGCCTTATCTACCCCGGGCGATGACGGTAAGATGTGCCCACATGCGTCTGCCTGCGCCCAGTCAAAAGCCCGCTCAAACGCCCGCAACCGCTCCTCTATCGGCGGAAACGTCCCCTTTTCAGCTCCTCTTGCCCCCCGTTCTCCCCCTCCCCCTCCCCCTCCCCCTCCCCCTCCCCCTCCCCCTCCCCCTCCCCCTCCCCCTCCCCCTCCCCTCCCCTCTTCCTCCGTCTCCTCTTCCTTCTCCTCCTGGAGTGGCGGGAGAGAGCAGGTTGCGCAGCAGAGAGCTGGAGAGGCGGGGCAGCAGAGGGGCGAAGGCGTGAGCGGCAGCAAGGAGAGCCTGACAGCCGCGCAGGGCAGAGGTGAACTCTCTCACGCGCGCTAGAGCCACGTTCTCGTATAGCACCACCTGACTCGCGTTGCGCCCCATCTGCTGCTGCTGCTGGTGGTGCCGGTGTTGACTGTGCTTGCCGGCCTTTGCGTCTGCTGCCTCTGCCGCTGCTGCTGGGAAGGCCTTTGCCCTGGAGGGGGTGTGGCAGAGGGGCGGGAGGGTGGGCGGGAGGGGGGGTGGGAGGAGCGTGCAGGAAGAGAATGAACGAGGAAGATATTTGTGGCAGCAAGGAGGGCTTGGCAGCCGCGCAGGCGGACGTGAACTCGCGCACGCGCGCTAGCGCCACGTGATCATATAGCCCTATCTGCTGCTGCTGGTGTTGCTGTTGGTGGTGTTTGCCTGCTTTCGCTTCTGCTGCCTCTGCTGCTGCTGCTGGAAAGGCCTTTGCCCTGAAGCAGGGGTTGCAGAGCAGGCGGGGGGGTGGGTGTGAGGGAGGGAGCAGTGCGCAGCATGGGAGAAGGAAGGGGAGTTGTGGCAACAAGGAGGGGAGCAGAAACGAGCAAAGTTGGCATAAAGCGCCAGAAGCAGCCAGCAACGAGCAGCATGCTTACCACCACTGCCAGCCCCCTCAGCATCCCCAAACACCAACGCCCACACCCCAGCAGCCCTCCAGCACCCCCTGTAGACCCCAGCAACCCCAGAATTTTCTTTCCCCCTTTCCCTTTTCAAGATAGAACTCACCTGTGGGAGTGTATTCTGGGTAGCAGTCGGTCCAAGTCCGCCACTCCCCCCAGCACCTTCACTGCCCTCAGAAGCAGCCCCCCCACAAGCACCCCCCCGTAGTCCCTAGCAACCCCCGCACCCTTCCCCACCCCATTCCAAAACAAATCTCACCAGTGTGAGTGGATCCTGGGTAGCAGCCGGTCCAAGTCCGCCACTCCCCCCAGCGCCTTCACGGCCTTCCCTGCAGCCTCCGCCCCCACGCCCATGAGATCCCCCACCGCCCTCTGCCTCCCTCTGATCGCCTCGGGTCGCAGCAGCGGGCGCACGAGCCACTGCCGCAGCAGGCGGCGGCCAAACGGCGTGACGGTGCGGTCCAGGAGAGCGAAGAGCGAGTACCTCCCAGTGGACCCAAACACGCCCAGCACCCTCCCCATTTCCAAAAAACAACTCACCAGTGGGAGTGTATCCTGGGTAGCAGCCGATCTAGATCTGCGACTCCCCCCAGCGCCTTGACCGCCTTCCCCGCAGCCTCCGCCCCCACGCCCATCAAATCTTCTACCGCCCGCTGCCTCTCTCTGATCGCCCTGGGCCTCAGCAGCGGGCGCACGAGCCACTGCCGCAGCAGGCGGCGGCCAAACGGCGTCACGGTGCGGTCCAGGAGAGCGAACAGAGAGCCTGCGCTCGTGCCGTCACGGCTGTTTTCGAGGATCTCCAGATTCTCCAGCGCACAGCTGTCCAGGACCATAAAGGGTTCCTCTTCTGGCTCCTCTTCCTGCTCCTCCTGTTCCTCTTCCTCCCACTCACCCTCCACTTCCGCCTCCACCTCTTCCTTCTCGCCCATCTCTGAATCTATTTTTTCCTCCTTTTGCCCTTCCCCTTGCCCCTCCACCAGCATGGGATCGCCCCTCTGTCCCCCCACCTGAGCGCGCCCCTTGCCGGCCGTGGCAGCGTTGGCTCTCCTGCCGCAGCCCGGGGGCAGTGCGGCAGGGAGGAAGGAGAAGCGGCGCAGGGCGAGCAGCCGGGACTCTAGCAGGCACGCGCGTAGGTATGCCAGGAGACCCCCCAGCGCACTCAGCACCGGTGCTAACCCTGCTGCTGCCCCTGCTGCTGCTCCTGCTGCTGCTGCTCCAACTAGCTGAGAAATCACGTGCGGCATACCTCCCCTCCTCCTCTCGCCGCTTCCCTCTTCCTCTTCCTCCTCCACCTCTTCTCCATAGTCTCTACCCTCAGCGCCCTCGTGTTCCGGAGCATAGAATCGCTGCAGCCATGCGGCTGTGGCGTCAGGCGCCCAGCAGTCGTCCACCCGCTCCCTCCAGTTCCACAGGGGCTGCCGACACGTGTCTGAGAGCGCCCGCAGCGTGGCAGGCGAGGGGCACGGCAAGGGGGTAACCGCAGCAGCAGGTTTATCAGCGGAAGGCACGGAAGAGGAGGCGAGAGAGGAGGCGAGAGAGGAGGCGTGGGAGGAGGCAGGGACTCGTGGCAGCACGAGCTCTACAGGACGGAGCTCGGCAGTGAGGGAGCGCAGGCGCGTGCGAGCTGAGTCGTCTGGGAACTGACCCAGGGAGAACTGCCCTGTCGCTGCATCCACCACCGCCACTCCTATCACCACCGCTGCTGTCTCCCCCTTCTCCTCCCCCTCCTCCCTCTCCTCCCGCGCGCGAGGAGCAGCAGCAGCAGCGGCGGCGGCAGCAGCAGCAGCAGCAGCAGCAGCAGGAGCGGCGGCAGCGGGCCATTCAGTGAGGGCGAGGATGAGAGACGAGTCAGGGGAGGCGGAGAGCATGCCAGCGTCCACGAGGGTACCGCGGGACACCATAGCACACACAGCCCGCCGAACCACCTTGTCCTTGCTCCCTGTGGCGCGCCTCCTCTGCTCCAGCTGCTCGGGGGTTTCCACTTGTTCCACCACCACCACTCGATACCCCTGGTGGGACAGGTATGTGGCATGTGCAGTGCGAACGGAGGGAAAGTTCAAGATGAGGTTTATGTGATGGATGTAGGTGACATGCCGCCGCTGTTTCATCTGCTTGGGAGTTTCTACCTGCTCCACCACCACCACTCGATAGCCCTGGTGGGGTGGGTGCGTGCTGCATGGCATGGCACGCCGTGCCGTGCCAACTCTCAAAGTCCCTAGACGCCCCAAAACTGCACGTACAACGCTTCCCTCGTTGCGTATAACAATGCAGTTTGCCTCTCACGACACTTCAAAATCATAACATTCATCATAACCAGTGTTCAAGGTGAGCGCTCACCTTGCGTGCCAGTCTCTCTGCATTCTCCGCATAGTTCTTCTCTGGAAAGCCACAGTGCGGCTGATCGCCCTGCAGAGACGAGAAATAGAGAGGGCAGACGGAGGGGCAGAGGCGGCAGGAGGGGAGAAAGGGCATCTTTGAGTCGACTCAAAAGGCATTCTCCGCATAGTTCTTCTCTGGAAAGCCCCAGTGCGGCTGATCGCCCTGCGGAGACGAAAAAAATGAGAGGGCGGAGGAGCAGAGGGTGCACAAGGGATAGAGGGGAAGAGAGGCCGTATTGCAGGCTGAGTGGGTTTGGAACGTGCAGAGGAGGAGTAAGCAGAATGCACACAGGCAGGAACCAGACAGAATTCACATTTCAACATATTCAACAGTGCCCCAGCGCAGCTCATTTTCGAGAGTTCTAAAAATATAGCATGTTCAACACTGCCCCAGCGCAGCGCCCATATTTCCTCAGCCCCCCGCTGGCGCCAGCCCACCTTCATACACATGTGCCCACTTGAGTTGGTGCTGCAGGTAGAGCGGAACTGAGACAGTGAGCGATAAGTGTTCCATACCGCCCTAGCACCCACCCTGTCCTCCAGCACCCACTCACCAAGCCACCCACCCCAGCAGGCAGCGTGTCCCGCCTTCATGTACTGCAGGTCGAGCTCCTTGGCTCCCACATGCGCGTCCATCTCAAAGAGAAAGTGAGCACTATCGCCCACCACCCAGCCTGCCCCCAGCACTCCCCCAGCCCAACACCCAAACAGCCTGGTAGGAAGCAGCGTGGCCCACCTTCATGTACTGCAGGTCGAGCTCCTTGGCTCCCACATGCGCGTCCATCTCAAAGAGCTCGTAGAACTTGCCCATCTGCCCCAGGTGAAGGGAGGGACAACAGCAGCAGGCGTAAGAGCAGGAGCAGGAGCAGGAGCAGGAGCAGGAGCAGGAGCAGGAGCAGCGGTAGCAGCATGAGAGAAAGCGGATCTACAGAATGAGACTTATCGAATGAAGGAAGTGGAGAAGAGGGGAGAGGGGTTCAGCAGCTGGGGTTGTTGAACATGGAAAGCTGGTGATGCAGAGAACGGTAAACGAAAATGGGGTTCAGGGCAAATTGGTTGCATTGCGATTGCAGGGTGCAGAGCGGCTATTTGTGTGTGCAGACACGTGGGTGGGTGGGCGCTTGCTTGTCGTGTGTGTGGGTGTATGTGCGCGGCAGAGAGGAGGGTAGTGGGGGGGAGAGCGCACCTTAAATAGAAGCACTTTGTCAAGATGCATTGCTTTGAACTGCCACCATTGCCGCTGTTTACGGGAGTGCAGCATGGGATAAGGGAACAAGGGGGGGGAGAGAAAGGGCTGAAAAGAGGCATAAGAAACAAGAAGGTAGAAAAGTGGGGAAAGGGGGCTGCAGGTATGGTGCAAGTGACTTTTGAGTCGACTCAGAATTCACCTTGGTATGGTGCAAGTGACTTTTGAGTCGACTCAGAATTCACCTTGGTATGGTGCAAGTGACTTTTGAGTCGACTCAGAATTCACCTTGGTATGGTGCAAGTGACTTTTGAGTCGACTCAGAATTCACCTTGGTATGGTGCAAGTGACTTTTGAGTCGACTCAGAATTCACCTTGGTATGGTGCAAGTGACTTTTGAGTCGACTCAGAATTCGCCTTGGTATGGTGCAAGTGACTTTTGAGTCGACTCAGAATTCACCTTGGTATGGTGCAAGTGACTTTTGAGCCGACTCAGAATTCACCTTGGTATGGTGCAAGTTCACAGGGCAAGAGATGGAGATTAGATGGATAGCAAACAGTTGGTACATGCTGACTAGGAATGGGTGCATATTTTAGGTGCATGAATGCCACGTGCATGCCACGTGCATGCCACGTGCATGCCATGTGCATGCACCATGTGCATGCCACAAAAATGGCACGCGCATGCTGCATAAGCTCGTACCTGCCCCTCGGATAGGGTCTTGAGAAACGAGTCTGGCAGGAAGAGAGTGGTGCGGTCGTAGTCCGGATGGGAAGGCGGCCTTCTCTTGCTATCCCTGCGGTTCCTGGTGAGTGCAGACGGATAGAGGGATGGAGAGATAGAGGGACAGAGAGGGGCAGACAAACAGACCGGAAAGAGTAGAAAAGAGAGAGTGGTTGAGGGAGCGCTGGGAAGATGGAGAGTGAGAGGGGGGGTGAAGGTGGTGAGGAAACGTGGAGGATGCAGGGGAGGAAATGAGAGCAAGGAGAAATGCTACAGAGCAGTTTGACTCCCTCATGCACGGCTCTGCACGATCGGCCCTGCATATATAGATCGCATGTGGGGGGCGGAATCGAAAACAAGGAGAAATGCTCCAGATCAGTTTGACTCCCTTATGCACGGCCCTGCACGCTTGACTTTGTATGTATGAAGCGCATGTGGGGGGTGGAACAGCAGCGAGGGACGCACCGGAAGAGGAAGTCGAACTTGGCCTCCATGCGCCCACTGAACCGCTGTGCCGCCTCGCCTGCTAGCTCGGGGAACAGACCTGGGGGCAGGGGGGCAGGGGGGCAGGGGGGCAGGGGGGCAGGGGGGCAGGGGGGCAGGGGGGCAGGGGGGCAGGGGGGCAAGGGGGCGGGGGCAGGGGGCAGGGAGCAGGGGGCAGGGGGCAAGGGGACCAGCGGGAAAGGGGAAAAGGCCAGGGGGAAAGGGGAGGTGGGGCGCGGGCGGGGGCAGTGAGCAGGGGGCGGGGAGCAGCGATTTGAGGAACGGAGAGGGCAGACTGTTACAGCATAGGAAAACACTTTTGAATGGATAAATCTTCTTTGCAAAAAGCCCACAGTTGCCAGGAGTGCAACGTTGGTGTAAAACAGCGTCTTTCTCTGCATTGCTTGCTCGTATGCCTGTGCTGTACCCCGTTCCACTTACTGTCCAGAGCAGCTTCCATGCCCGCGCTCCTGCTGCCTCCACCCGCACCACCAGCAGCACCCTTGGCAGCAGCAGGCGCCGCTGCGGTAGGAGTGTTGGCAGCAGCTGCAGCCCCGCCAGCAGTCGCACCAGCAGTCACACCTGCTCCAAGCATAGCCTTGCGAATGGCTGATCGTTCTGCATCCGTCACGCCCCCTGCTGCTCCTCCCAGCCCCTCACATCCACCTTCCCCTTGGCTCCCCTGATTCCTCCTCCCCGCCACCGCCACTTTCTCCTTGCCCTCGCCTGCAGCACTCCCCCCACGGCCACTCTGCGAGCTGCCCTTCTTTCCACCTCCTGAACCTGCCTTCTTGCCCCGCCTCCCACCCTCCATTTCCTCATCCTCATCCTCCTCATCATCCTCATCGCTTGCAGTTCCATCCACAGACCCTCCTTCCTCGTCTTCCTCCTCCACCTCCTCCTCATCATCCTCGTCATCATCGTCTTCCTCTTCCTCTACCTTCTTGCCCTTCCTTTTGACTTCTTCCAGCCAGTCCTCTTCCTCGCTATCTCCATCCTCATCCTCCTCCTCTTCCTCTTCATCCTCCTCCTCATCATCTTCATCTTCATCAGAAGACTCGACTGCTGTCTCCTCCTGTTTCTTCTTCCCCTTCGCTGCTTGCGCCCATACCTTTTTCCCCACCGTGCTGCCCACGCATTTCGCCCCCATCTCATCACCCATAACACGCCCCTTTCCAGCCGTCCGCTCGCCACCACCCTTCTCCCGCTTGCTTACCCCCCGACCTCCTTCCCCACCATTCCCTCTATCTCCTTCCTCTCCACCCTCCGCCTCCGCCTCCGCCTCCGCCTCCGCATCCTCCGCCCCCCGTCTCCCTCCCACCCCCTTCTTCCGCGCACCAAGTGTCGTCGCCACGGCATCACCAGCACCGCCCACCCACCTCACCTTTTCCTTCGCCAGCACCACCAACTCCCTCTCTCCATCATCATATAGAACCTCATGCCTGCCCGTCTCCTCCTCATAGCCCGCCACCATGCCCGCATACCACGCCGCATCATCCGGCCAGTACACCTCCACCCTCCTCCCCACTGCACGCGCTCCTTCCTTGCCCTTCCCATCCTCGTTATTAGCCTCCTCCCGTCCCCGCTTCCGAGTCCCCTTGCCTCGTGTTCCCTTACTGCTCCAACCGGCCGGCAAACTCGCGGTGTTTCCACTCGTTTCCTTCACTATCTCGTCTCTTCTTTCGCCTCCTCCGCCTCCTCTCACCCCCTCTTCCGCCAAATCTCCCCCGTGCATCACCGCATCTTTCTCCGACCTTCCGTCACCATTTCGCATCGCTTGCTCTACCAGGTCGCCACCGCTCTCCTGGGAGCCCCTAACGCCACTCCTTCCCCCTGGCCGCCGCCGCAGACTCCGCAACCTGCCCGCGGGGAGCAGCGAACCAGACAAGTCCGAACCTAAAGAGCCCATAGAGAGCGAACCTTCCCCGCCCGCCACATCAGCCCCTCCTTGCGCATTCTCCTCCGCCGCCCCCTCCGCCAGCCTCTCCGCCTTCACGGCGGCTTTTCCACCAGGGACTTCCGCCGCCGGAGCAACGACGTCGTCCGCTCCTGCATTGCCCTGTCCGTCCGCCATCGGAGGGATTTGAAGCGCCACCTTGCGCGGATTGGCTGCGCGCTCCTCTCCGAGTCGCTTGATTTCTTCAGTTGGGTCGTCGTCAGCCCACAGAAGCTCGTCATCCTTCGATTCTCCGGAGTTGCTTCTCCGCGCATCCGCACGCACGAAAGTTCCTCTGTGACCTCCGCCCTTTCCTCCTACCGCAGATTTTAAAACGCGACGGGTGTTCCGATTAGCCGCCAAACCGGGCGATGCCTTAGAATTGCGTGCACGCGCATTCGTCGAATCAGGGTTGCTACCATCATTCTTATCAATTGGTTGGACGTCCTCTGCGGCTGTTGCTGGAACTGACTCATGCGTTTGTTTTGACGCCCTTGCGGGCGAGAAGAATGATGCAATAGAGCGCTGCTGATGGCGCCGCTGCTTCTGGAGTTCTTGCGGCGAGAGGAGCAAGCCAGAAGGCCGAGCACCTCCAGAAAGGCGGCGGGAGGGGCCCATGGCTGCCGAGATTTCTGCGTTGAGAGTCGCTATGAATGGTAAGGAAAAAGCATATGATACTAGAAGTCGTCCGAGTGTGCGGTGAAAAAGCGTCTCAATCAAGTGACCTGACCACGGTGGTTCAGCAGCATCGCTTGAGGGGGATGGGTGGCTTTCGCGCCAAAGGCTTGAGCGTTCAAATTTGTGAACTCAAATTAAGTGTTTCTGCTGCTCCACTTTCTAGCCTTATAGCGGAATGGAACAAAAGTTGCAAACGGTCAAAGTGCATAGCCTGGGGAAATAGGCTTGGAATGGGGTGAACCGCAAAATCACTGACCCGCGTACCATAAACAATCAACGTCTGGTAGGAGAGATGGGACGTCTGGTAGGGGATTTTGTTTGGGTTTTTTCTTTATGGAGTATTTTTATGGGGCTTTTTATGGGTGTTGCGTTTGAGTTGTTTCTGGTGTCTTTCTTTCCCTTTTCCTTCTCCCTCTTTCCCTTTTCCTCTTTCAAAAGCGTGAAGCCAGTTTCTGGGACTTAATATGAAAAAAAAAAAAAAAAAAAAAAAATAAACAATCAACATAAATAAGGTTGCAACAAAATTCTGCATTGATTCTTGATTGTTTTCTAAACACTTCATATGAAAGCGAATTCCAGGGGGCGGGCCGAAGGAAAACAACTAGGTTTTTGTTCCAACTATCTTCCGAGTCCAGTCATTTGGTACGGACAAGATTAGGGTTTCGCGCGGCGAAACAAACCAATCACAGTTACGCCACCAGCTCACGTCGCACGAGCCGCGTTTGTTTCCAATTGGACATGTCCTCCAAAACCACAATATTCATCCCCCCGAACGAATGTTCCAGCTGTGGAAGAAAACTTCAGAAGCCACTTAGCAGCCCAACACCCAGAATCCCGAGGTTCTACATGCTCCCAACCAAGGCTGTCCGTTCGATCGATTTCCTCGCAAGCTTCGAGAGCCCCTGCAATGCGCATCTCAAGATGACTTCGCGGAAGCGCGCACGTGAGCCAAACCGAGAGAGGAGGTAACGGGGAAACAAAATTCCTTCTCCCCATTCTCCCCCTATTCCCAAGCAATCCCCCGCACCCCCTTCTCCCGTCTTTCGACGTGAATTCGAGCAGGAGCAGTGTGGGGGGGCCTCTTCGGTTCACCCCTTCTCTCGCTCCCTCCTCCTGGAAGCCCGCAACGCAACTCTCGGTGCTGCAACCTTGCGCCACATCCGCTCGCCTCGGCTCCTCTCCACTCTCTCCTCCTGCCCCCTTTTCATACTCCCTGACCTGCGCTTCGGCTCTCCTCTCTTTTCCCCTCCCTCGTATCCCTCCCCCCCTCTTCTTCCTCTGGGTCATCCGTCCCCCACCACATCCGCCTTTGTTCCACGCCACGACGCGAAATTTCTGACCAGCGAAATCTCGACACGGGAAATTGAATTCAGGATCTCTCCCTCCCCTCACGTTGCTGCTGCTCCACCCCCCCTCTCGCCCTTCGTCCATCAGCAACACGCGTTTCCGCAACGCTCTGTCTCAACTCGTTTCGGATCCGTCACTCACTTTCGATCCCACCTCTCCTCACACACTCGATCGGGCAGTACCTACGTTCGTTTTTTCTTCAAAGAACCAAGATGGCAGCCTACTGGCGCCTCGGGCGTGCCTTGTGAGCTATGCGCGCTTTGTCCCTTCCACGACCACTTTGCGCGCTGTCGATTTCTCCTGGCGTGCGTCGAGGTTGCGACTCTGTCTTCAGAGGAACTCCCGCCGTCGCGGCCATCACGACATCAAGGGCAACTTTCCGAAGCATAGTATCATCCACAAGGGGTTTTCATTCATCCGGGATCTCCATGGCGACTCGACGCTCGCTTTCCTGCTGCCCATCCCCTTCCGCCGCGTCGCACTGACCGCTGCCTCCGCCCGTCTACGCTTCCGCCTCTCTCCCGCACTTCGGCCGGATTCGCCACCTGGTGCTCGCCCGTTCCCCCGCGCGGGCTCATTTCCCCCTGCAGCTTCCCGCCACTTCTGTCCGTCGGATTTCCGCGCGGGCTCCTCCCGCCGATCCGCGCGCTCCGACCGCTGGTTTCCCCTCTCTGATCTGAAATCGCGGGGGCAGCGGCGGGCGGCACATGGGTCGAGCTGAGTTGCTCCGCGCGATCGTCTCGCAGCGGGGCGGATGCGCTGGATGCCATGTCCGGTGCCCGCCAACCTAATAACTTCCCCGCTTCCGCTTCCGCGGCCGCGCCCGCTTCCCCTTTTGCGCCAGCCTCCGCCCCCGTTTCCGCTTTCCCCACCGCATCTGCTAACAAAGCCCACAAAGCCTCCGCCACGGGGCCCCCCGCCTCCGCCGCTCCGCCCCCGGCCTTCGACCCGCCCGCGATCCCCCTCGCCCCTACTCTCGCCCTTGCGCCCGCGTCCGCGCCGCCTTCCGCCGCGCTCCCCGGAAGCTCTCTCGTCGCCTCCGCCGCCGCCGCCGCTTCTTCTGGTGGCGCGCCGTCATCCGCGGCGACGCCTGGCGCCTTGGCCGCCCTGGTGGCGCGGCGCGAGAAGCTGGAGGAGCAAGTGGCGAGCGCGGAAAGACAGGTCCGTGCGCGCGCGCGAGCGCTAAACCCTCTAAAGCCCGTGCTTGGAATATTGGGGCTGCTGGGGTGTATGAAAGCACTGGGATGGTTACGGCAGCGCCTGTTGCGAGTCGTCGGTAGATCTTTTGTGATGCGCGATCCGTATAACTGGACCGGAGCGGAAAGGAGCTGAGCGGAGCCGAGCCGCGAGAGCGGAGCAGCGCAACTGAGAGTGCGGAAACCCTAGATTTCCCCTGCGTTCGCGCCATTCACCCTCACTCGTTTTCCCTCCTTGCTGTGTGGCCCCCTCCATTCTCCCCCCCCCCCCACGTGCCCAGCTCCGTTCCCCCCGCCACGTGTTTCCGCCCTGTTCTCTCCCCCACGCCGTGTTGCGAGTGCATCTGTTCGACCTGGAGATAGCATACCTGCACGACTCGGCGCACACGGGCAGCGGTCCCCACACGCCCCCCTCCCTTTCCCCCTCCGCGCGCCCCTCCCCCCTCCCCCTCTTTGTGCCGTGTGGCAACCCCAGCTGTTCGACCTGGAGACAGCATACCTGCACGACTCGGCGCACACCGGCAGCGTCCTCAGAGGCTTCGACTCCCTTCTTGCCGCTCCTCGAGCCGCCAGCAGGTGCCGCGCCCTCCGCTTCCTCTGCTTCCTCCCCTTCCTCCATATCCTCCACTTCCCCCCTTAGTTGGCACTTTACTCTATTTCAGGTCGCGTAAACGTAAACCTACGCGTAAACGTACGTAAACGAAAACCTATGCCTAAATTTACGTAGACTCAGCCGGGCAGACCAGAAAAAAAAAAAACTGAAATTGAAATTATTTTAGCCGATGACCCTATGTCGACCTAACGCAGGTAAGGGGTGGGAAGACGTGTTTCGTACTGTGGGTGGGTGGAAACGGAGAGAAGGTTGCTACTAGCTGCACTACAAAATGGCCGTCCAATGGAAGATTCGTGGTCGGCCATTCGAAACTTGAGATTCGTCGAAGGTGCCGAAAGACGAATACATGGGTTGGAGGGACACACGGAAGTTTTTTTTTCGGTTTGGGCAGCCTGGAAAACTTTTTTTGCTGACCGTAAACGTAAACTCGATTTCCAAAGAGCGTACGTAAACGTACACGTAAACGTAAACGTACACGTACGTAAACGTAGATTGCCAACTAAGCTTCCCCCTCCCCTTTCCCCTTCCCTCCCCCGTTTCCCTTCCCCTTCCCCTTCCCCCCCAACTTCTTCCCTCTCTCCTTTTTTCACTCCCTCACACATGCGTGCCAACCCTACGCTCACGCACATGCTATATTTGCTGCATGCCCCCTCCACCCCCCACCTGTCCTCGCCTTTCCTCCTGCATGCTCACTCCTTCCACTCTCCTTTTCCCAAGTCAACTCAAACAGCGCCTGTCCTCACATCCCTTCCGCATGCACCCACACCCCTCCTCCCCCTACCCGCCCTTCCCATCCTTCCTCCCTTCCTTCCCTCCACATCAGCAGCATGAAGCGACCGAGAAAGTTCCTGGCAGAGGATCGCCTCTTTTCGTTGTCATCATGCACATCGTCTGCTGTACGTCACTCACATGGCCCTTTTGAGAATTCTCGAAAGCAACTCTCGAAAGCAACTCTTATGCCACCTGGTGTGCTGCCATCCCATCCCACTGATTCCTCGTTAAGTCGGCCTCCATGCCTTTTCTCCACTCTCCATGTAATCTCCTGTTCACTAAACGCCTGCTCTCACCATTATTCTCACCCCTGCTCTCACCCCTGCGTTCACCCCCTGCGCTCTCCCCACGTGTGGCTGTGCCAGGCTGAGGAGCAAGCGACAGGGAGAGACGCAGGTGTGCTACCCTTTCCTTTGCCTTGCCCCCATGTGTTTTCTGTTCGCCACATCCGCTGATCGCCACCGCGCTGAATACCACCGCACTCAACATCACCACTTAGCACACATACGCCCCTCTGTTTGCATCTTGCCGTCCTTCCCAACCCTGTTTTTCCAGCTGCTTCCGTTTCCTGCCATTCCCATCTGCTTCTCCTTCCAACCCTTCACCTCCCTCACTGCCTGCACGCCTCATCGTTTTCTGTCTCCCCATCCCCTGCGTCATTCCCTGCATCCCCACCAGACGGCCGCTCTGACCTGCATGCGCTCTTCTCCTCTCGTTCCAAGTCCAGTGGCGCGCCTGGTAACGGTCCAACGTGAGTCCCCATGCTCTCTGCTGCTGTCTCTGCATTGGTCACTGTTTTCCCTCCTCCCATCGCCTCTCTCCCCACCTCCCTAACGCAGTCCCCTTCCTGCAACCCCCATTTTTGCTGCTCCCCTGGCCCCACTCCCCATGCTTGTCCCCTCCCATCCTCTCCTGCCCTCACTCCATCTACTGCCTTCCGTTTGCTGCGCCGTCACTCTCACTAACCTCCGTCTGCATTCATGTGCATGCAGGCCGAGGAGAGGGCGAGGGGCAACGCCTCGGGAAGGCAAGAGGCTGAGGCAGCAGGTGGAGCAGGTGGAGCCGGAGGAGGAGGAGGAGGACTCCGTGCTCTGACTGCTGACGTGCCATGCCACGCCGTGCCATGCAGTGGCACGCCGTGCCGTGCAGTGTATTTCTTAGGCGCCAAAAAATGGAAGGCAGGAAGCCAAGAGGCTGAGGCAGCAAGTGGAGCTGAAGGAGGAGGAGGAGGACTGCGTGCTCTGACTGCTGACATGCCATGCCATGCCACGCCGTGTCATGCAGTGCTATGCCGTCCCATGCTGTGCCATTCCCATGCCATGCCGTGACATGCCGTGGTGTGCCATGTGGGATTACGATAGGTGCTGCTGCAAGTGGGCGTTTGTGACTCGGCTGTGTCTTGAGCTGTCTCGTGCACCCCATGCCGTGCTGTGGATTAGCTGTGTGCGCACCATGCTGCATCCTCGGGGCCATGTTGTTTCCTAGTCGCTTACAGGTTTAGTGAGGAGCAGGAGGAGGGCCGAGAATTGCACAATAGATTTGCATGGTGTTGGGTCACCAACAGGAGGAGGTGCTGGGGCTTCATGCTGAGTCAAACCTACAGTCAATCATGGAGCAGCAGAGTCAAGTAACAAGGCACTGGGCTGAAAGTGATTCGACCTAACCTGGCAAGCACCAGCAAGTGAGCACTGCATGAGCTGGCAAGCATGGCATGGGAAGGGAGGAGGGGAAGAGGAACGGATGGAGAAAGGGAGAGGTAGAGGAAGGGAAAAGTGGGACTAGAAGGGGAACAAACAAGGGAGGAGCAACGGGTTTGCAGGGCGTGGATGAGATGGGATGGATGGGTAGTGAAGTGACAGCTAAGGGGAAGAGCTGCAGTGATAGTTGCGGCCTTCCTGAGAAGGACTTTGGGAGAGGGGAGAACTGAGAGTGGCCTGGCGGCGGTGGCAAGCAGCGCGGAAAGCAAGGACGGTGGAAGCACGTGTCTGTTTCCCAGTCAGTGGGAGGATGGCAAGATCACCTGGCATGGCAGCACTAGATCATCTTCACTTGACGACACCCAGTTCTTACAAGCCAGTACCTGTAGATGACAGCTTCAATTCAAGCTCCAATTTCCAACTCTCTACCATGCGCACATACGGTAGTGGCACATATCGTACGAAGCAGATCGCTTGCCACGTCCTTTAGCTTAGGTTGGGTACATTCCGCTGTGGACATGCGTCCCAATCGATGTGTCCCAATCGATTCTACCGCACTGAATCTTATTACACCGAATTACACCCTAGTTTCAAAATTTTCGCTTCTCTGGTTTAGTGCGGTTCGGAGCGGTACACCCGATTGGGACACATCGATTGGGACGCATGTCCACAGCGGAATGTACCCTTAGTGGTAGTCATATCTGAAGTTGCTGTGGTCTCATCTCTCTTGTGTCAGCCAGCTTACCAAACAAAAATGATAAAAGTGATGATTGTACTAATGCTTCATTGGGAACACTATCATTCAGTGTCTTCCATTCATTTGGTTGTGTTGGCACAACAAAGGCAATACTGGTGGTACGTACGTATAGTGCTCCACCGACCATACTCCGCTAAAAATTTCAATGCCATAGTATGGTGCTCAGCTTTATGGGGATGACAATCATTATTAGATACCGTACTATATAACTGGGTATATACAAGAAATTGGCAACAGAGGGCAACCTAGGTGACCTGGATGAAACATTTCAACACCAACTTGCTACCCTAGGACCGGGCCAAGAGAACAAAACGAAGCAAAACACACGGTATGCCATCAGGGTGCGGACTGGAAATTGGAGCAGGCGACAGAAACTTCAGGAGGGAAAAGGGGCTGGCAGCGGCACTACTGCTAAAACTTATCACTTGGCCATCCAGAGGCTTCTGCAGCTGCTACTGAATGGGACACAGACCCACCCTGATGTGGCGCGATGTGCCATGTCGATGAGATGATAACGACATGCTGCTGAGTGCCTTCACTCTATGCGATGACAAAATGTACAATCGGATGAGATGTCATGAGATGGCATGACGGAACATGGGAAGGGATGGTGTCGATGAGATGAAGTAACGTGCATGCGCTTTACAGCAACGCCATGCCATGAGAGACGACCCTGCATGACGTTACGCCGTGCCACAGCATCGCGTTGGCAGTGGGTGAGAGGAGCGGCTTGTGAATGGAATCTTTACATATCAGAATGAAGGTCTTGGCAGCGCGCCATTGCAGATGGACAGCAAGCGGTTGTCCAGGTGAGAATGAGAAAACAAAAATGGAGGGAATAGCTCGTCGAGGGAAGCAGTCTTGGCAATTGTCAGTTTCAACAATTAAGCGGCCTGCTCAACACAATAACAGAAGGGATTGAAGAGCCGGGAAAAAGAAAGGTTAGCGAACACAGCTGGTGAGAAAAAAATAGATAAGTAGCATATGCTGCAGGCTGACTATTGAAAACTAAAAATGGCGAGAAATGAAAAACGAGTACCTTAGACTAACCTGCATAGAAACAGCAGATAACCTGCTGAGCCTGGGTGTTCTTGCGACACGGTCTCTGCAATCGCTTCTTCCGGTCGCTTTGGGCTCATACGATGCGACTTTTTGCGAGGAGATTGCGCGGGCACGGTGGAAACGGCAACGGAAAGATCCGGGGTGGTTTGTAGGAGCACACATGCACACCGCACGAGGAGAATTCTTAGCAGTTCGGTCGGACGACGGCGATGTCGCTGACTTTGTTGACTTGGCAGCAGACTTGGCAGAAATCGTCGGCTGCCCTTGCTTCATTTTCTTGGCGGGGCTTGCGGGAGAAGGCGCTACGCTGGGAGTGATGTTATCAGTTGCTCTCATATTACCACCACTTGAAGCGAGGTTGTTTTGCTTCAACACGGATTTGAGCAGGCTGGAATGCATGGTGAACACGACGGTATGGCTTAAATATCTTGAACAAGGATATGTTTCTGAGTTATCCGTTTCGTGAGCAGTCTAATCAGGTCTCACTACCTCGTGGATATTGCAACTACGGGGCGCAATAAGCTGCTGGGTTATGGGAGTAGGTCCAGCTTTTCTAGGTTCATCCGCTCAGCTCAACTGTGGGCGAATCGCGGGGCTTCGCCTTCCCTGAGACGCCACAGCGAAGGCAACCCGCGACCCCATCATGTGGTGTGGGCGGAAATCGACACTGCAGCGGTCAGTTCCAAAAGAAGGGGACTCCGCGGGAAGAACTGAGGTTTTGCGGGGGAGGGACTGGGGGAAGATAGAGGGGAAGGGGACACCTGCGGGCGTTGTTCCCCTGTTTTTTGGCGCAACTGGCAACGGCCCTCAAGGGGGAAGGCGCACGGGTAGCGCCGCATAAAGAATTACTCGCGGTGCGAAAGCTTCCTGCATGGCGGAGTTTCAGCTGTTCAGAGCAGCAACCGAGCAAGAAAGGCGGTCAGATAGGCTCCAGCCCGCGAAAAAAGTTGAAAGTAGGCTGGGGTTCTGACTGGATAATTGCGGACAGTAGAACGCAGTGGACGAATGGTGGGCTTCTGATGGAATTAGCGGGCATCGTTTCGCAAACCGTGAACGTCACGTTATGGACGGAGCGAACCACTTCAGACACCATTGTCGCGTCACTTTTGCCGGTCTGCCGTGGCTGATCGGTTTTGCATCGGCCAACTTCATTGATACTCAAATTATGCCTGACGCGGTTTGCAAGCGTACTCATCTTTGATTTCTCATCGCTGATTGGTTCTCGCTTTTCAATCACACTTTTCAGGCTCAAAACACCTCCGAAATGTGATAGAAACAGAACGCGATAACTGAACTTCATTAGACAACATTGTGTGGAGGTGCTACCTTACAATAGACAAAAAAGCATTGAATATCAACCCTTTACAAAGAAAATTTGTATAACGCGCGAATTTCGTAAAGATAAAAACCCAGTGGAAAAATTGCAGATTTGGAATAAATTAACGGAATAGGATCGACGACATCATGCGACAAGGTGTTAAGGGTTGATGCCATCCTTACTGGATGCCTTTCAGTAGCAGGGTTGTTTTTAATTGCCCTTCGGGTAGCAAGCTCCGCTGGGCGGTGTTGTTTGTTGTAGCATAAAAATCTAAACACTATAGAACATCCCGTATTTACGGTTAACATTACCATATTATTTCTTGGTTATCCAAGCGTTTTAGTATGTCTCTTTTTGGTTGGGTATGTGTGGTCCTGATGGTGGCGACTTTGTTTCAGTATTGTGCTTATAATAGTTTGAATACGTATTTGTACTGACTATACTGCGAAATTGTCGGTTGAGTACGTTTGCAAACCGCGTCAGGAGTATCAATGAAGTTGGCCGGTTTTGCATCAGTGCGCAATGAAGCAGGTGGTCATTGGTGGTTAAGAGCTTCTGCCATTTGGCACGCGATAATTGGTTTTCGGTCGAAAGCAACTAGTCACCCAGAATCACCGCGTTCGTGGGAGACGAAGCCTCGAGAGGTTGTGAAGCCCGCAAATCACGGATTGCACACCCACAAAAACAGCAACTCAATTTTCACCTGGCTTCTAGAGATCTCTCCAGAGAGTTCGCACGTTTTCCACAGATCCGGAAAGGCAGCGTGTACGGATAAGAGCACACACCACATCTCATGGAATTGGATAAAGCGATAAGGACGTTGAGGTGTATTTTGCTGGATGGAGTATAAGCTAATTTCGAGATACATACTTTACCCAAACTCATAAAAAGGCTGGCAAGTGTTATAGAGTATTGAATAGCACAATCTCATACCTGTGTGATACTCCATGTGTTCAAATTATGACTAGTACGGTATACCTTTATCATGGATGACTATTGCGCCAAGTATCAATGCTGGTATGAAATAGTACCAAATCTCTCCATCCCTCTTCTCCATCTTTTTTAATCAATTACCGCCATTAAGGAGCACTAGTATTAGTGATCAAACGCATCAAAACACTTACAAAGTAAAAACACCTGATATAGCGGCCTCTCTGGTGATTGGCTTATTGTACGCGTTATAGAGGCCCATACTCGGCTGTCCGCTTTCACGAATCCAGTAACAATTTCCACAACTGAACTTGGTCCCAAGTGTCGCGCAAAGACCACGTCGTTCACTAATAGTGAAATGACGTCACGGACGTCCGCCCCGTTTGTGCTGTGTGTTACTGAGATGAATTAGCTCGTCGGGACCGCGCTAGACACACTGTTGCACGCTAGAAACTCACTGCTACATCCTCCTTGAGCTAGTATACTGTTCTAACCCGCGGCTGTCTTCGGTGCCTCGTGCAGGATCCAAGAAAGAAATAAGTAGTATTGACGGCGTATGTTCACTGCCGTGCAGCATTTCATATCTCCCTCTTCAGCGAAGCCGCGCTCTGGATACACCAGCCTCTTGCTTCACTCCATTAGCCCTAAGTCGCAAAACGGAACGACAAGGCTGGTCGAACACGCTCTTAAACCCGTCGACTACTATTCGACGTGCGTATTGCGATAATCCACCTCATGTCGGCGCTGCCAGTGGTTGAGTCCCTTCTTCCTTCACGTGTTTTACAAGCCACTCAGTGCTGTACGTGCTGTATTCTGAATCCTCTGCTCACTTCAGGCAAGTCTTATTGTTAGTATACTACCGCTTGGTGTTGTTACTCTGCTTAGGTTTATGGCCGCGTGTCCCGCCGAACCTCCTGCTGCAGGGGTGACAGGAATCGTTTACCTATTATGAAAAAAAATCTTATCCGTGTTTTATATTGGAATGAGCGTGTGCGTCGGTCCTCAGCTATCCGTACCGTGCCATACAATTTCCCTTATTCCCATCACAGTACCAAATGACACGACAGCACGAGGCCGGCAATAACACCCGTGGGAGAGCTGGCTGGCGGCTGAAGAGCTACCGGACCGGCATCTGACTGGCAAAATAATCCGTCAGCAGTAACCTTGGACGTTTCCAGCAGCGTTGGGTTAATCCGCCTGGTCAGGTTTTCCTGTTGCTGCAGCTGTGTGTCTCCGCTACAATGATTCCCAGCCCGCCTTTCTCCGCCTCTTCCATCCCCGCCGGCTCAGTGGGCGCGGCGCTAGCGTACAGCAATAATGGCTCCGCGGAGGTGAGCGTTGACTCGTCTGAGATCTTCGCCGCTTCTAGATGAATATTCTCGCGGTTTTCATGCGAAGAAGCTAGCTCAGTGGGTGCTGTGCTCGCGAACAGCAATAATGGGTCTATGGGTCCGCGGAGGTGAGGCTGGGAAGGGGAGAGGCGACGCGTTATTGTCATTAGCTTGCCGCACGTGCTTCCTCATCCCTACATCCCCTTCCGCTTCCGCCCCCCATCGTTCTCTCACTTGCCCTCTCACCACCGCCAGGGGTCCCCACCGTCAGCGTCATGGCAGTGGGATCCCATTGGCTTCTGGGACGACCCTCCTGCTCCGCTTCTGCAGCCTCCCCTACACTCTTCGCTTGCCGCCTTCCCGTCCTCTGGCCCTGCGCCGCTCCCATCATCACTCGAATCAGCTGCAGCTTTCTCCTCAGCCTCAGGCATACCGTCCGCTGCAGCTGCAGCTTCCGCCGCTTTCACACCACCTGCCGCCCCTGCTCCTAACCCCCTACTGTCTCTCGAAGGGAATGCCCCATCCCCGTTAATAGCCTCTCAAATAAGCGGCCTTGCCGGCCAGTCGCCTCACTTTGACCCCGTGCAGTTCCCTGCGGGCAATGCATCCGCTGCCGCTCCTGCCACTGCCGCCTTTGCTGCTGCATCTGCTCCCGCCGGAGGGGGTAGTGGCGGCTACAGCGCACTGTTGTCCGATATGTCGTTTCTGGACTCGGTTCCGGGACCAGGGAACGCGGCTGGGCCAGAGGCGGCGGCTTTGGCAGTGTCCGGACTGCCCTGGGGGGCCCTGGCGCCGGACAGCGACTGGTGGCTGCATATGGCGGATAGGGCAGCAGCAGTGCTGTCGCATGCGGATGGGGGAGTGGGAGGAGGAGGAGGAGCAGGAGGAGGAGGAGGAGGAGGAGGAGGAGGAGGAGGAGGAGGAGGAGGAGGAGGAGGAGGAGGAGGAGGAGGAGGAGGAGGAGGAGGAGGGAGGAGGAGGAGGAGGAGGAGGAGGAGGAGGAGGAGGAGGAGGAGGAGGAGGAGGAGGAGGAGGAGGAGGAGGAGGAGGAGGAGGAGGAGGAGGAGGAGAGGGAGGGCAGTGTGTGGGCTTTGAGGCGGGCGAGGGTGCAGGGATAGCTGCTGTAGATCCTGGAGCTTGTATAGGGCCCGCGGGCATGGCACAGCAGCAGCAGCAGCAGCAGCAGCAGCAGCAGCAGCAGCAGCATCCGTTGCTTCAGCAGCAGATAGTGCAGGAGGGATCAGCGGCTGCTGTCATAACCACAGACCCCACCGCAGTGCAGGGTGGTGGTGCGTGCAGCATGGCGGCGTTTGGCAGTATGGACTCGTTCTCAGGAGAGGCGCGAGTGGTGGCGCGCTTCAGTCAGCTGTGCAACGAGTCAGGGGGCAGTGCAGGAGTGTGCGGAATAGAAGGGGCAGAGGCGGGAATGCGGGGAGAGGGAGAGGTGCAGCAAATGCAGGTGAATGAAATACCTCCACAACCACAACAGGCATGGCGTGTGCCGTTGCAAGGGCAAGTGCATTTGCAGGTGCAAGGGCAAGCGGTGCAGGCGGCAATGGTGCAGTATCAGCAGGAGGCAGCGCAGGCAGCGCCAAGCGGTGAGTGGGAGCGCGGCGCTCCACAGAGGGCAAGCTTCGACGCGGCTAATGTCGCAGGACACCCGTCACCCATACCTGCTGCTGCTCCCGCTGCTGCTCCCGCTGCTGCTCCTTCTGCTGCTCCTGCTGTTGCTCCTGCTATGCCTCCTCCTCCAGCTGCTCCTGCTCCTGCGGCTGCTGCTGCTGCTGCTGCTGCTGTTGTCGTTGGTGGTGGTGGTAGTGGTGCGGGTGGGGATGATGGACAGGTGGGGAGTGAGCACCCTATGGGGAGTGCACCCGCCGCTGATGCATGTGCGCGTTGCAGGTGCCAGGTGGGAGGAGGAGGAGCGGGCGGCGTTGGTGGTGGTGATGGCGGAGGAAGAGCAGGAGCAAGAGGAGGAGGAGGAGTAGGAGTAGGAGGAGGAGGAGGAGGTGAAGGAGGAGCAACGGCCATTGACACTCAGAATAAGCCAAAGCTGTCTCTGGCAGAACGGCTGGCAGCAGCACTGGGGGAGGAGTTTGGCGCAGCAGACACAGGGGAGAAAGAGGAGCCACCGAAACCAGAGGAGGATGCGGGGAAGAAAGGCAGGGGGCGAGGCAGGGGCAGAAAGCGGGAGAGAAGCAAACCCGTGGCTGTTAGTATTGGCCCTATGGCGGGCTTTTGGCCTGGGGCTGGGGCTTTCGAGCAGGACGGAAGGGGGAGGCAGGGAAAGAGGTCGGCTGAGGAGAGTGCGGGTGGATGGAGAGGGGGAGGGTTAGGGGAGGAGTGGAGAGGGGTGATGGGGCGTGCAGGCGTGAGCACAGGGGGTGGCTGTGGGGTGACTGGGGCGGCAGGGGTGGCGGGTGCAAAGGGGGCGACAGGCACAGGGGGACTTGCGAGTGATTCTCATGGTGAGGGTGTGTTGGGGGTAGGAGAGAGAAGTGCAGTGGGGTGTGGTGGGGTGTGCGGGGGTAATGAGGTCAAGGTGGAGAAGCAGGAGGCTGTGGTTGGTGTATCTATCTTGGGGGGGGGGGATCGGATTAAACCAGGGGAGGTGCATGGGCCATTCTCCGGTGTTTTCAACCCTGCTTTGGATCATTCTCCGCTGTCCCCTGGCCCGCTGCTTCCGCATGCGTCGTATGGGAATATGGTGTCGACCAAGGGAGGTGAGGCAGCAGGAGGGAAGCAAGGGGAAGGGAGTGGCAAGGACAGGCGCAGCAGCAGTGGAAGCAGCAGCGGAGGCACCAGCAGTATGGGGAACCCTGAGGAAGAAATTCGCCATGGTGACGCGTCTGCCTCTCATCCTGCTAGTTCGCCAGCGCCTGCTGCTTTTGCCGCAACTCCTACCACCACTTCTGGTGTGAACCCTACTGCTCCCGATGCCACTCCTGCTGGGGCGCCTTCCGCTTCTGCTGCTGCTGCTCCTTCTGCAGTCACTGCGAGTGGTTCGCACAAATGGAAAGGAGGGGAAACAGGGGTGCAAGGCGTGAGTGATGGGGCACTGACTGAAGTCACCGCTCCTGCTGCTGCTGCTGCTGCTGCTGCTGCTGCTGCTGCTGCTGCTGCTGCTGCTGCTGCTGCTGCTGCTGCTGCTGCTGCTGCTGCTGCTGCTGCTGCTGCTGCTGCTGCTACTGTTGTTGCTGCTGGCGCTGCTGGCGGGTCGTCTGAGGGAGCAAAGGGCGGGGCGGGCAAGGCAGGCAGCAGAGCACGGGCCATGGAGCACCCGTTGCTGGCACGCATATGGCAGCTGGCGGAGCTCGTAGCCACAGCTGAGGACGAGGTGAGCTTTTTGAGCCCGACTAAACAATCAGCTGGCGGAGCTAGTAGCCACAGCTGAAGACGAGGTGAGGCAGGCAAGGACCGTGCATGCATTCATGCAGCCGAGCTTTACGGCGCCTCGTTGCTGGCACGTGTATGGCAGCTGGCAGAGCTCGTAGCCACAGCTGAGGACGAGGTGAGCTTTTTGAGCCGACGAAACATTTTGCTGGCAGAGCTAGTAGCCACAGCTGAGGTCGAGGTGAAGCCGGCAAGGGCCGTGCATGCATGCATGCATGCAGCGGTCAGGCTTGGCAATCATATCTGGAATGAGAGGAATCTGGGGTTGGTTGGGGTTGAGGTTAAGGGACAAGAACTTTGACATTCTCCGCTCCACCGTGTTTGTTTTTTTATATTCACCTGCCCATGCTTCTTCACGTTCGCACAGCAACTTTTCTGCGAGTAATCCTCCCACCCCATCCTCCTCCTCAACCACTACCCATCACCTCCTACACCTCACAACCCCCCCTCCCCTGGCCCTCCCCCCACCCACCTGCATCTCCTCTTGTTATCTCCCACTGCGCGCGCTCAACCGCGTGCCCGGGCAGGCCACGATCCGGCAGAAGTGTGAGGAGCTGCTGCCGCTGGTGAGTGCGCGCGGCAGTGCGGAGCAGCGCGTGGCGCAGTACTTTCTCGAGGGGCTCATGGCGCGCATCAACGGCGAAGGCGCGCTGCACTGGAACTCCCCCAACGTGCCGCCCCACGATGTATGTCTCTCCGTCTGTCCGCCTGTGTCTGTGTCTGTACGTCTTTTTGAGGTGCATTAACGGCGAAGGCGCCCTGCACTGGAACTCCCCCAACGTGCCGCTCCACGATGTATGTATTTTCCTTTTTTTTTTTTTTTTTTTATACGTCTCAAAAGTAGTTGAGTTTTGAGTGTTGGGACGTTTCAAAACTGCACTGTAACTCCCCCAACGTGCCGCCCCACGATGTATGCCTTCTCCATCCGCCTTTGTCTCTGTCTGTACTTCTTCTTGAGGCGCCTCAAAAGTCGAAGGGGCCCTGCACTGGAACTCCCTCAATGTGCCGCCCCACGATGTATGTGTGTTCTCCATCCGTCCGTCCGCCCGTGTCTCTGTGTCTCTGTATCTTGTCGTCAAAAGGGCCATGTCGGACATATCAGCGTGCATGCCGCACCACCAGAGCCGCGTGTGATGGCACAATTCTTGAGGTGCCTCAGAAGCTCTCTCTCCCTTCCTCTCCCGTTCCCTCTCCCCAAATCCCCCGCTCGCGCAGGGCTTCACAAGGGCCACTATCGGACGTTTCAGCAGTGCATGCTGCACCCCCACTGCCGCGTGAAGTGAGTGACATGATTCTTGAAGCGCCTCAAAAAATCTATTCCGCCTCCCTCTCCTCTCTCCCCACATGCCCCACCTGCGCAGGAATTCATGAGGGCCATGTTGGACATATCAGTGTGCCCATACTTGCACGTGAGTGACAATTCTTGAGGCGCCTCAATCAAATCAAACACCCTGTTTCCCCTTCCCCCACTCGTATAGGAATTCATGCGGGCCATATCGGACATATCAGCGTGCATGCCGCACCACCACTTCCTGCTGTCCGCATGCAATGCAGCGCTGCTGTCCGCCATCTCGCCCACCGATACCGTCGTGCATGTCGTCGACTTTGGCTGGTGGATCGGCGCGCAATGGCCCGACTTCATCGCCTCTCTTGCTGCCCGCCCCGGCCCCAAGCCCCTCCTCCGATACACCAAGGTGTGTCGCATGGTGCCGCTTGTTTGTGCTGCTCGCTCTGCTCACTGCTGCTGGGTGTGCTCCCTTGTGTGCGTGCGCGGTGTTTTTCTCGTTTTCCTGGCTTTTTCTCGTGCCCAGCTGTTGCACCAGATGTGTGCAGAACGCCACACCGCATGTGCCTCTCCCATCGCTGCGCTTCTCTCTCCTAACCCCTTTCCCTCTCCACTTCCCCACCCTCTGCCCCCATCTGCATTCCCTGCCCATTCCCGCTCCTGCCACCACGGCCCAGATCGAGTCGCCAATAACTCAGTGTCCATGGCGAGTGCTACCGCAAGTACCGCTAGCAGACTGCAAGGCCATTCTCACGCGTGCAGCAGCCAACGCGGGCATCCGCCTAGACTTTGCCGTGGTGGAGTGCTCTCTAGAGTCTATCGACTCTCATATCTCTCAGCACCGCCCGCCCCTTAACTCTGCCTCCGCCTCGACTGCACCTGCCATTGCTGCCGCGTTCTCTGGGTTCGGAGACGGCCAGAATCCGTCTGCGTCTGCCTCTGCTGGTGGTGGCGCCGGTGGTGCTGATGGTGCTGTGGTGCCGTGGAGTATGGTGCGCAGCGGTACAGAGGATAGTCCCAGCAGCAGGAGCAGCAGCGACCCGGGCCAGGGAGATGCAGCGGGCAGGGGGGAACAGAGGCGCTCCTCGTGCACGGCATCATGCGTCTGCATCTGCTCCCGGGGGGCTCTGTCGTCCGCCACTCCCCCGCGACGCTGCGCTGCGCGCCCTGCGCCGCCTCTCCCCGCGCGTGGCTGTTCTCGGAGAGAGGCACGTGGATCATGATGGGCCGTTCTTTCTCAGGCGATTGGGGGAAGCCCTACCCTTCTACCTCTCTGTGTTTGAATCCATGGAAGCAGGGCTTGCACCGCCGCGGCTGCATTCGTCAAGGGATTTTATCGAAAAGGCGATCCTAGGGAGGGACATTGTGAATGTGGTGGCCTGTGAGGGTTCTCTGCGGGTCGTTCGGTCGGAGCCGCTTGGCAAGTGGATGAGCCGAATGAGGGAGGCGTCGTTTGCTGCTCTGCCGTTTTCAGACCATGCCCGGCATAAAGTGGCGGCGGCCATGTCCCAGTTCCCGAGGGAGTTTGGGGTGCAGGAACAGGATGATGGGGGGCTTCTGATGACTTTCAAGGGGCAGCCGATGCTGGCTGTCGGCATGTGGAGGATTGCCTGTTGATGTACCAGCTTTTTATGATCTGAGAGGTGTCGGAGGTCTGTCCTGCCTAGATTGGCGAATGTGTGCTGTGTGTGATGATGCGTGGGGTTATCTTATGTTTTATGTTTGGTGCACAACAGGAAGGTGACCGATGGGTAACTGCTGTCTGGCAAGTATTACCAGAACCAACCACAACAAGAGTCACATGTTGGGTGATGTCTTATTTGGTAGTGAAGTGAGCTGAAGAATACACCTATAACGCTGTTGCCTCTCAAATACGTTTCGGGGCGTGCTGCCGAGCCTGAGGTTGGGTATCAATTTGTTGAACTTATCCCACTAGGTGTGCCGCCGCTTTCCCTGGTCAAGGTGCAAGTGTTGCGTGGTTATTGGCTACTTTCTCGATCAACCAATTAACCCCTGACGTACCTCCTTGAAACCTCCACCAGTCAAATTTGAAAGTTATACATATTGTAAGTTTGCATACGTGGCATTGCAAATAAATACACGTACGTCCTAAACTGCGTCATGGGCAGTATGCAAATAATTTCACCAGCCCGAGGCAGACAACCGCGTCTCGATCTCCAATCACCGAGGTCCGAGTGGTCTGGGGGAATAAGTTCGGGTTAGGAAATTGCGCCACACAGTCCCACACCCAATTGCCCATCCCCTGGATCTGCGCAATACCCCGAAGGTGGATGCGGTTTTACCCGACATCCCCCCCTGCACGGAATCTCGGGACCTCCGCCACAAGAGATGCGCCACAGCACCCTTCCGCGCAGAATGCCCGCCTCCCTCCCTTTCTTGGCCCTTGCCCTTGGTCACCCTTCCGCGCAGAATACCGCATTCTTCCATCTCACCTAACCCAGCTTCCCCCCCCCCGTTCTATCGCAACAGCCATGCAGGGCTTTCTCCACAACCCAACCCAACCCAAACCAACCCAACCCAAACCAATCCCACCCCTCTAGTGCAGCGCGTTTCTTCCAATGCAGCGCGGCTGCCCAAACCAAACCCCAGGGGGAAAAGCATGTGCACACTCTAGTCTAGAACACCATGTGTACACCTGTTCTCCGGTATTTCCACACCCCCTACCCTCGTTTTTGCCAGACACCCTATACGGCTTGAGGATCGATGAGACGGACACCCTGACACTACGGGTCTATCAGTAAAGAACCGCCAGGTTCTGGCCATTCGAAACTCAAATTTGTAATTAGAGTGAGCGGGAAAATTTCCAGTGCCATAATGTTAGAGTGTTAAACTCGCATTGAGGTCGTGTCTTATTACCTTCGAAACTCCCGCGTTCGTTTCTAACTACCTTTGAAATCAGATTGTTTTGAGGGTAGGTACCCCAGGGCGTCAAGATAGGGGGCGTGGAATTATCGCAGGATAGGTGTACCATGTGTGTTGCTCACTGGGCGCCAGCTCCCGCTCGCACCTCATACACAGCCCTTGCTGTCTGTCCCAGTGTCCCAGTGTCCCCAGTGTTCCAGTGTCCACCCCACCCACGCATCCATCATGTCTGGTGAGGTGATCATCAAACGACCCTTGCACTCAGCTGCTCCTTCCCTTGCCCATCCCAACCGTGGTAAGAAAGTCACCAGTTTGTCTCACTGGTGTGCTGAGCTTAGGATGTGCTAGTTTGCTGGTGTTTTGTAGCGGCCGAGAGGCTTAGTTTCTGACTATCTTCCACGACCTAGAAACTCTAGTGAAGCCCGACAGTCGATTGGGCTAGGGTGGCGGGGTGGTTTGGGCTGTTGGGCCCGAAACCCCTTAGCCATCAGGAAACGTTTTCAATGGAGGTAAACAATAATCTGTTAATTTCTGCAGATCATTCTTCGCCCTCCACTAGACCGTCGTAACCCGTCGCTGGTCCAATCCCATCCTCGTTTCTGCACGTATGCGTTTCCCGCGCGGACGCTGCATCGTCGGCTGCAGCCTCGCTCTGGTTTCCCCCGCGTCGTCAGCTCGCGCCTTATATTTCTTAATCTACTAATTCCGACTCGGGCATCAGCATGCCGACCAGCTCGAGTTCAGCAGGAGGAGACGCGCCAGGCGGTGGGAAGGAGTATCCTCGAACCGCGTCGTCTTATCGTCTTTTAGAGGAGATCGGCCATGGTATCAGCGCGGTGGTCTTTAAGGCCATGTGCATTCCGTTCAAGGAGATCGTCGCGATTAAGCGGCTCGACTTGGAGCAATGCAACAGTAGCCTCGTAAGTTTCGCGTTTTGGATTGGGGAGCAGAAGGGGGAAAAGGACATGCGTACCGCTGATGTAGTGCCTGGTTTGCGTGTGTTTGCTTCCCCGCGTCGTTGTCGGAACGAGAGACGAAAGTCCAGTCGGCATCACCCGTCGCTCCCCTCTCGTCACTCTCTCCGCCACCATCTCCTCCCCCCCTGCCTCATCCGCGGATCCCCCCGCGCCCCTCTCCCTACGCCTGTTCCGCTTCTCCCCACCCATCCCGCCCGTCCCGCCCGTTCCGCGCGCGCCGTCATCAGGAGGACATCCGGCGGGAGGCGCAGACGATGACGATGATCGGGCACCCGAACCTGGTGCGCGCGTACTGCTCGTTCGTGGGCGAGCAGTACCTCTGGGTGGTCATGCCCTTCATGGACGGCGGATCGTGCCTGCACATCATGAAGTCGTGCCACATGGACGGCCTGGATGAGCCCATCATCGCCACGGTGCTGCGCGAGACGCTCAAGGGCCTGGATTACCTGCACCGCAACGGTCATATCCATCGCGATGTGAAGGTGTGCGGGGACCCGGGGGTGGGGGGATGGGGAAAGTTGGGGAGGGGGAGGGGAAGGAGGGAGGGGGGGGGAGAAGGGGAGGGGAGGGGAACGGATGGGCGGGTCGGGGAAGATGGGGAAGGGGAAGGGGAGAATGTAGGGTGCGTGTATGAAAAGGAGCGATAGAGTGAACGGATCTGTTTGTAAAAAGGGATTATGGGGGAGCATACGGGGGCGTTGGTGTGGGAGGGAGCTGGGAGGGAGCATGAATGGGCGGTTTCTGTCAGGATTGCGGTGGTACCTGCGTCGCTTCTGCTTTCTTTCCACCCACTCCCCCTTCCCGTTCCATTTTCCCTCCCCCACCTTCCCCCTCCTTTCCCCCCGCCCAAGCTCCCGCTTTGCGCTCCTTTCCTCCCCGCCTGCCATGAGCATAGCCATTATCCCCTTTCCCCTCCCCGCCGTCCCCCGCCCCCCATGCCACACCCCATCCGACATCTGTCGCATCTCAAATCAATCCGCGCTGATATCCTCCCCACCGCATTCGACCTGATCCCACCACATTTGGCCTATCTGACTGCATGGGCGCGATGACGCGGCACGGCAGGCGGGCAACATTCTGATCGACGCGGTGGGGAACGTGCGGCTGGCGGACTTCGGCGTGTCCGCGTGCATGTTCGACACTGGCGACCGCCTCTTGTCGCGCAAGACCTTCGTCGGCACGCCCTGCTGGTGCGTGCGTGCGTGCGTGCGCGCCGCTGCTCCGCTCCGCTCTGCTCTGCTCTGCTCTGCTCCCCGCGCGGGCCGCTCCCCGTGCGCCCGCTCCCCGCGCGTGCCCCGCCTACCGCGCGCGCGCGCCCCCACGTGCGCGTGCACGTGCTCGCGCGACTGGTGCTGTTCTCGTGCTGGTGCTGTTCTTGTGAGTGCTGCGTATGTTATCTCTCGCTCATGCGCCCTTGCCCCGCCCCTTGAATGCGCCCTCTGTGTTTTCCATGCATGCCCGTGCGCATGGCCTTCCTCTGCTCGTGCCCCATCAAAATCTCCGCCTGTTGCTACCGCCTGCCTCCCGCCTGCCTTCCGCCTGCCTCCCGCTTCCCCCGCCCTCCCCTCGCGCCTGCCGCCTTATTTCCCCCGCCTCCACCTCCGCTCCGCCTCCCCTCCGCCTCTCCTCCGCCTCCCGCGTGCGTGTCCCATGGCAGGATGGCACCCGAGGTGCTGGAGCAGCTGCACGGATACGACTACAAGTACGCGCCCCTGCCGCACGACCCCCCTCTTGCATTTCGTCGCCTCTCGCCTCTCGCCTCTCGCCTCTCGCCTCTCGCTTCTCCGCTTTCCGCTCTCCACTGCCCGCCCACCTCGCCTTCCTCCTGCCGGTTCCTCCATTTGGTCTAGCTCGTCATTCCCCCCCCCCCCCCCCTCCCTCCCTCCCCCTCCCCCCTGGGTCCTGCCGTTCGCTACGCCCTTCTGTCCTCCCGTTACCCCCCCAACGTCCTTCCGCTACCTTTTTCGCGCCCGTCCCTGAACCCAGCACCTTGAATGCGCTGCGTTGAGTTGCTCTGTCTGTCCCTCCCCGTGCTGCTCCACGCGCTCACACCCCCTTCCTTCCCCGCTCTCCGCTCCCAACCACCCGCCAGTCTCCCCCTCCCCCATTTCCCCAACACCTCCTCCCTCCCCCCGCCACCCTTCTCCCCTCTCCCCCCCCTCCAGGGCGGACATATGGTCGCTTGGCATCACGGCTCTGGAGCTAGCGCACGGCCACGCGCCTTTCTCCAAGTACCCGCCCATGAAGGTGCGCACGCCCCTCCCCCTTCCCTTCCCCCTTCCCCTCCCCCTTCCCTTCCCCCTTCCCCTCCCCATCCCCTCCCCCTTCCCCTCCCCCTTCCCCCCCTTCCCCTCCCCCTTCCCTTCCCGTTCCCCTCCCCCTTCCCCTCCCCCTCCCCTTCCCCTTTCCCTTCCCTCCTGCTTCCCCTTGCCCTCAGCTCCCCCTCCACCTCGTTTTGTCCGCTCATACACCTGCACGTACCGCCCAATCCCCATTTCCACCGCTTTGACTTTCACCATAACTTCCTTCTCCACCTTCCACTCGCTCCACTCCCCCTCAACCTCTCCCCCCTTTCCTGCTCCCCCCCCTGTCCACGCCCTCCCTCCTGTTCCGTCCCTCCCTCTTCCCCTCGCGTCCTCCTCACCTTTTAAACCCTCTTCTTCACACACATCCTCAACTGTGGCGTGTCGTCCGCTCTCCCCACTACACCCACCGCCGTACTGCTCTCGTATGCTGGCCGCAGGTGCTGCTGATGACGCTGCAGGGAGCACCTCCGGGGCTGGACCTTGAGAGGGACCGCCGCTTCTCCAAGGTGCCTGCCCTGCTCTGCTCTGCTCTGCTCTGCTCTGCTCTGCTCCGCTCCGCCGCCCACCCGCCCGCCCGCCCGCCCACCCGCCCGCCCGCCGCCCGCCCGCCCGCCCGCCCGCCCGCCCGCCCGCCCGCCCGCCTGCCTGCCTGCCTGCCTGCCTCACTCCCTCGTTGTGGCTGCTCCGCCTCTCTGCCGCTTGTTTTCTGGCCTGTAATAGTAGTTAGACACATCTTCCCCTTTCCGTAACCCTCCCTCTCTTCCCTCTCACCCGCACCCTATTTCCCGCACCCCTCCTTCCCACACCCCTCTTTCACTCCTCCTCCCCGTACCCTTCTATGCTTCCCCTTCCGCGCGCTGACCCCCCTCTGGCTTTTCTTTTGCCCTCTAGCGCTCCCTCTGCTCATTTGCCACGACCCTCCGTTCTCCATTAATGGTCTTTGCAATGGGAAATATATGCGTTGGATCTTACGTTTACGGTTCCTTACGTTTTCGTAAAATTACGACAATTTTTACGTTTACGAACGGTGGCCCTGATTCGGCCTTACGTTTACGGTCACCTCAAAACTTTTTTGAGCTGCCCAAGGGAAAAGAAATGACCAGAGTATTAGGGGGATTCATTGGGTAAACCATGAATCTGAATTCTCGATTCAGATCCAAGTTCGACAAGGGTGGTGTCAACCTAGCAGCTCGTTCGTAATCTATCGTGTTTCTCTCCTACTAACCAGGTCAACGCTGAATCTGAAACTTTCACGGACTCAAAAGGCCCTCCATACGTAGTAAAGTCGCTATTCTAGAAAAACACACGTCGGATTAGTAGTAAGGATCTAGTACACGTACATAATCCTGGAAAAAAAAGCTCTAAACTTTTTTTTTCCTGCCCGCCTCATACTTACGCGTAATTTACGTTTTCGTTTACGTTTACGCGAAATTTACGTTTACGTGACCTCCAAAAACGTAAGAGCCCAACTTGTGGTGGGTGCGGCTGGTATGCCTTGTTCTCTCCCTCCTTGTGTGCGCGTGCGCATGTGCCTTCGTGTGCGAGCGGGTGTGCACGAGCGGTCATGCGTATGTTATGCATCCATCCATCCATCCATCCATCCATCCACGCATGCATGCATGCGTGCGTGCGTGCGTGCGCTGGCAGTCGTTCAAGGAGATCATAGCCATGTGTCTGGTGAAGGAGCCGTCCAAGCGCCCTACAGCGAATCATTTCTGAGACGTCTCTAAAGCACCCTTTATTACGTTGCATGCGGCCATCTGTGCATGCGGCCATCTGTGCGTGCGGCCATCTGTGCATGCGGCCATCTGTGCATGCGGCCATCTGTGCATCTGTGCATGAGTGCTGGCAGTCGTTCAAGGAGATCATAGCCATGTGTCTGGTGAAGGAGCCGTCCAAGCGCCCTACAGCGGAGAAGCTCATGAAGCACGCCTTCTTCAAGCAGGCGCGCGACGCCGACTACGTCTACCACCACCTGCTGCACGGGCTGCCCACGCTGGGCGAGCGAGTGCAGATGCTCAAGGTGAGCCTGTTTCTGAGGCGCCTAAAAAAATATAATAGTAGAAGAGACGCCGACTACGTATACCACCACCTGCTGCACGGGCTTCCCACTCTTGGAGAAAGAGTGCAGATGCTCAAGGTGAGTGAGCCCCTCCCTTCATCCGTTAACAGCTTCTTCAAGCAGGCATGTGACGCCGACTACGTATACCACCACCTGCTGCACGGGCTGCCCACGCTGGGCGAGCGAGTGCAGATGCTCAAGGAGAGTGCCCCCCCTCCCTCCCCCCCCTCTTACTCAACCCCCTTTCGCCCCCCCCACTCCTCCCCCTTCGCATCCCTCCTCCTTCCTCTCACCATCCCCTCTCCTTACTCACGCCTTCCTCCCGCTGCACCCTCCCCTTCCTCCTCCCCTCCTCCTCCTCCTCCTCCTCCTCCTCCTCCTCCTCCTCCTCCTCCTCCTCCTCCTCCTCCTCCTCCTCCTCCTCCTCCTCCTCCTCCTCCTCCTCCTCCTCCTCCTCTCCTCCTCCTCCTCCTCCTTCTCCTCCACTCAAGCTCTAATCACCACTTTCCTCCTCGTTCTGTTCTCCGCGCCACATCCCTCTGCTTGGACTGCCGCCTGCCATTCTCACAAGCTCACTCAGCGCACCAGCACATGCTCATGCCCTTAGCCCCCCGTGCTCCCCAACTCCCTGCTGAATGCCCTCACACTTGCCGTGCCTTGTGCCCTGTGCCTCGTCGGCCGGCCTGTGCTGTGTGCTGTGTGCTGTGTGCTGTGTGCGTGCGCGTGCACTGCCTGTCCATGCGAGCAGGAGAAGGAGCTGGCGCGCCTGGCAGCCAACAAGGACCCCATGAACGTGCAGGAGGAGCGCTCGCAGGTCAGTCAGTCTGCCACTCAATATCAAATCCGCGTGTAAGTAGACGACTTTTGAGACGTCTCAAAAGCTGGCGCGCCTGGCAGCCAACAAGGACCCCATGAACGTGCAGGAGGTGCGCTCGCAGGTCACACTCCCCCCCCCCCCCCCCCCCCCCCCCCCCCCCCCCCCCCCCTCTCTCTCTCTCTCTCACTCTCTCGCTGTCTGTCCCACTCCTACCACTCACTCTGCCCTTGCAACCCTTGAGTGTCTTTCTGCCGAACTTCCCCATTCCAGTCTTACACGCACGCGCCACCCTGTTCAACTTGAGACTCGTCTCCTGGTTTCCTGCTGTAGCTAGTTCCAAATTCTCACTGCAACTTGAGCTCGGAACTCTACTTACCACAGTGAAACCATGGCAGCGATACCCATTGGCTTGCTTGTAGCACTCACGTGCGCGCCCACGCGTTTCTCCTTCTCTCCTCTCCTCCTCCTCCTCCTCCTCCTCCTCCTCCTCTCCCTCCTCCTCCTCCTCCTCCTCCTCCTCCTCCTCCTCCTCCTCCTCCTCCTCCTCCTCCTCCTCCTCCTCCTCCTCCTCCTCCTCCTCCTCCTCCTCCTCCTCCTCCACCTCCACCTCCTCCTCCTCCACCTCCTCCTCCTCCACCTCCTCCTCCTCCACCTCCACCTCCTCCTCCTCCTCCTCCTCCTCCTCCTCTTCCTCTTCCTCCTCTTCCGCGCCCTTGTCCTCCCGCTCGTGGCTGCCATGCGGGCTGAACGTGCGTGCATGCATGCAGAGTCAATACCGCCTGGGCGTCAGCGGGTGGAGCTTCAATGTGCAACAACTCAAACATGAAGCATCCACGGTCCGTACCCCCGCACACCCTCTCCTCTCCCGCTGCGTTTTCCTTCTCCCTCTCCGCCTTGTGTTTCCCCGCGCTGGCATGGCACCAGCTGTATTAGCCTCTTTGCAATCACGCTCGTTAGTAGCAGCCCGTGGTCCAGCTTCCAGCTTCAACCCTGAAAGCCCATCCTTTCTCAAAGCGCTCGCTCCCTCTTCCTGTGGCCCCTGGGCTGTCTGTCTGTCTGTCTTGCTCCCTGCCACAACTGCCACCTCCCTTGCCATGCCACCACCACTACCACAAGCAATTCTGGGACACCACGGACCAGCCGCCTACGATTCCCGAGGACCGAGCCCTTGCCTTTTGAGTCGACTCAGAAGTTAATCCCGTGCTGCTTGTGTTTCCCCTCTCCACCGCCACTACCATCACGATTAGATCTGGGACACGGACCAGCAGCCGCCTATGATTCCCGAGGAGTAGCCGCTTCCTTAGGAGTCGACTCAAAATCCCATGTCCCGTGCTGCCCCCTTGCCACCGCCACCACTGCCAAGCAGATCTAAGACCCGGACGAGCAGCCGCCTACGATTCCCGAGAACGAGCCGCTGCTGCTCCCAGGGGGCTCAATAACCCGTGTCCACTGCTGCATGTGCTGTGCTGTGCTGCATGTGTTTACCCCTCGATCCCACCACCACGAGCAGATCTGGGACCCGGACGAGCAGCCGCCTACGATTCCCGAGAACGAGCCGCTGCTGCTCCCAGGGGGCTCCGCGCCAAGCTCTGCAGGGCCTTCGTCTCGCAGGGGGAGTGACAACGCGGAGGGCGGGAAGCAGGGAGCAGGGACGGGAGCAGGGGCAAAGGCACCGCTTCAGGGACAGGCACAGGGACAAGGGCAGGGACAGGGACCGGTGCAGATTCAGGGGCAGGTTCAAGCTCAGAGGGCGGAGTCTGGGCGGGAGAAAAGGGAGCTGGGTGATCAGCAGCAACGGAATGAGGCTCGGCGTGAGGATCGGCATGAGAGCCGTGAGCGGGCGATGTCGCAGCAGCAGGCTGTGCAGCAGCAGCAGCAGCAGCAGCAGAGGCAGGAGATGCAGGAGAAGCAGGAGGAGCAGGAGAAGCAGGAGAAGCAGGAGAAGCAGGAGAAGCAGGAGAGGCATGAGAAGATTTTTTCGGACAGTGAGGGAGAGGTGGTGAAGGTTACGGGAAGGGGACCCGAGGAGAAGCAGGCTGGGAGGGTTGGAGAGGGGGATGGCGTGAGGGAGAAGAAGGTGGTGGAGGAGCGAAAGGCGAAGGAGGCAATGGGAGTGCCTGATGATCGTAAGCACGAGGAGCATTTACATCAGGAGCGGCAGCAGCAGCAGGAGCAGGTGGAGCAGGAGCGTAGACGCGTGAGTGGGGAGAAAGAAGGGGTGGGACAGTTGGTGGGGAGTGCTGGGGACGCAGAGGGAAGACGTGGGAGTGAGGAGGTGGAGGCAGGGAAGCAGAGTCAGGCAGAAAGGGAGAGAGATGACGGAATGGGGGTTGGAACGAGGAGGGATGAGGAGGAGAGGGTTGTTGACACTGGGAAGAAGCAGCAGCAGCAGGAGCAGGAGGTGGGGGGGCGAGAGAGAGCTGATGCATTTGTGGTCACGGAGGGAAGGGGAAGCAGGGAGGAGTGGAGGTTAGGGGAGGAGCGCGGAGGGAAAGGGCAGGAGCAAGTTGATTGGAGGGAAGGAGCTGTGGCAGGTGCCGACTTTGCTCCCTTAGCTCAACGGGACAGGGTAGTGGAACAGCGTCAGCTGCACGCTCAGCAGCAGCAGCAGCAGCAGCAGCAGCAGTTGCAAAGGAAGAAACAGGACCTTGCAATGCTCATGGATCGGGATTCAGACAAGGAAGCAGCAGCTGTGCGGCTGAGAGAAGCGGACGAGGCGGCACAACGCACGCGCAACAGCACGAGAGGGCGGGCCTAGAGGGAGTAACGAGGCGGATAGTACCGGGGACGGACGCGAGCGGGAGGGGTCTGGTGGTGCAGGGGTGTTGGATCAGCAGTCAGGAGGGACAAGGCAGAGGGTGGGTGCGAGGCAGGAGGGAGGGGTAGGTGGTGTGGGTGCGGGTGAGTTTTACGCAACCCATAGGGATGAGCTGTGGGACTGGCAGCAGCAGCAGCAGCAGTGGGAGTGGCAGCAGCAGGAGTGGCATTGGCAGCAGCAGCAGCAGCAGCGGCAGCGGCAGCAGCAGCTGGCACTCCAGGACCCAGCAGCAACAGCAGCGGTCATTGCAGCAGCAGCCGCAGCAGCAGCAGGGGGGGGACCGAGGGCCGGCGTGGGAGGAGTAGGCACGTGGTGGGAGGGGGAGGTTCCGCCTGCACATGCAGGAGCGAGCTGGTTGGCTTGGCAGGCTATGCAGGCAGGGCAGCATGTGGAAGGGGTGCCGGCGTCAGTGTCCGCTGCGCGGGTGGAGGGAGCAGAAGCAGCGCTGGTAGAGCAATGGAGGCACGCTCAGGCTGTGGCTATAGCAGCTGCTGCTGCATCGGACGGGCATGGGGGAATCCTCCCCCCGTGCACGTCTCCGACTGCTACTGCTGCTGCCAGTACTGCCGGTACTGCCGCAGCTGCTAGTGCTGCTGCTGCTCCTGCTTCTGCTGCTGCTCCTGCTGGTGCCACCGCTGTGGCTGCAGCTGGTGGTGCAGCGACAGGGGCATTGGTTCCGGCTGCCTCTGGTATCGCAGCGCCTGCTGTGTCTGCTGAGGCTGGGTCTGGTACACAAGATGGCGGAACAGAGCTTGAGGTGAGTCTCTTGTGTTACTCATTCGCGCTCGTGCTAACCCGCTTTGGTTCCGTTCCTATGCTCTCTCGTTTTGGATGGTCGGTGTGCATAACGTAACAGCTTACTCATTGTCACTCTTTTTCCCGCTCTTTGGTTCGAATTCCTGTGCCATCGTCTCTACCAGCCGTCACTCTCGTGTGAGCAACCGCCATCGCTGAACGACACATCACGCCTGGACTACCATCCGGGCAGGTAAGTCAAGTCAAGTCCAGCCTCACACGCCCGCATGCCCACGTGCCCAGCACACACGCTCACTCTCTCTCGTTGTCAGTTGTGCCCCTGCTTCTGAAACTCTTCACCTTTCTTACCGTATGACTCCTGAGTAGGAACCAAAAAAAAAAAAAAAAAAAAAAAAAAAGAGCGCGCTCGTTCTTCTAGTGTAGCTCTCTTTTCCTGACTGGTCGTTGCACACACTGAAAACGCGAATGCAGCCTTTTCCAGGTGGAATGCGTCCATGCCTCTGAACCGGTTCTGCGAGCCCATGATGGATCCCTCCACGTCGCTGCTAACACCAACGTCCCCTTACGCCCCCTTCCTTCCCACCCCACTTCCTTTTCCGTGGCTGCCAGGTGGAATGCGTCCATGCCTCTGAATTGGTTCGGAGAGCCCATGATGGATCCCTCCACGTCGCTGCTAACACCAACGTCCCCTCACGCCCCCTTCCTTCCCACCCCACTTCCTTTTCCGTGGCTGCCAGGTGGAATGCGTCCATGCCTCTGAATTGGTTCGGAGAGCCCATGATGGATCCCATTAGTCGCTGCTAACCCCAGTGTCCCGTCTCTTTTCCGCTTACCCCCTTCCCACCCCCTCTCCCCCACTTCCTTTCCATTGCCCCGCCAGGTGGAATGCGTCCATGCCGCTGAACCGGTTCGGAGAGCCCATGATGGATCCCACCACGTCGCTGCTGTTGACAACCCCAATGTCCCCTCTCTCCCCCCCTTACCCCCCCACTTCTCCCCCCACTCCCGTTCCCACCTATGATGGCTGTCAGGTGGAATGCGTCCATGCCGCTGAACCGGTTCGGAGAGCCCATGATGGATCCCACCACGTCGCTGCTGCTCGCGTCCTCGCTGCACCCCCACGCCTCGCACGGCGCACGCTCCGCGCTCCTGCACTCCCTGCACTCCCTGCACTCTCTGCCAGGCCCAGGTATGCGTATGCATGTGTGACCTGCACTGGGGTGTATGCTGGGGTGCGTGCTTGGGAGTGTGCTGGGAGGGATCCGTGCTGGTTTGCGTGGTGGGGTGGGGCGTGGATGGGACGACGTTTTTTAGGCGCCTCAAAATCCGTGCTGGTTTGTGTGCTGGGGCGACGTGTAAAGATGTTATTTTTGAGACGTCTTGAAAATAACCTCCTTACACATGATGGGATCCGTGCTGGTTTGCGTGCTAGGGCGTGGGTGGGGGTGCATTTTAAGCTGCCTGCCTTTCCTGCCTCCAGGCCTCCTCTCCCGTTTCCCTCTTCCCGTCCCCACCTCCCTCTCACCCTCCGCACCACGGTGCGTGCAGACAAGGCAGGCCCGAGGCAATCTCTGGAGGACGCGGGGTCTCAGGGCCACATGGACCCGCGGTACTCCAGCTCCTCCTACGACCTCGAATCCACCGAGGTGAGTCTTGTCTTGAGTCGCCCCCTTGGTTGGTTCGATATCTTGCCACATGCCAAATGGACCCGCTTTTGAGAATTCTCAAAAGTGATTCCCACATGCCACATGGACCCGCGGTACTCCACTCCTCCTCCTCCTCCTCCTCCTCCTCCTCCTCCTCCTCCTCCTCCTCCTCCTCCTCCTCCTCCTCCTCCTCCTCCTCCTCCTCCTCCTCCTCCTCTCCCTCCTCCTCCTCCTCCTCCTCCTCCTCCTCCTCCTCCTCCTCCTCCACCTCCACCTCCTCCTCCTCCACCTCCTCCTCCTCCACCTCCTCCTCCTCCACCTCCACCTCCTCCTCCTCCTCCTCCTCCTCCTCCTCCTCCTCCTCCTCCTCCTCCTCCTCCTCCTCCTCCTCCTCCTCCTCCTCCTCCTCCTCCTCCTCCTCCTCCTCCTCCTCCTCCTCCTCCTCCTCCTCCTCCTCCTCCTCCTCCTCCTCCTCCTCCTCCTCCTCCTCCTCCTCCTCCTCCTCCTCCTCCACCTCCTCCTACGACCTCGAATTCACTGATGTGCGTTGCTTCACCCCCTCTCCCCGCTCCGTTCCTCCATTTTCCCAAACGCTCCCCCTTCCCCCCCCCTACCCTACCCTACCCCCACCCCCCCACACAACCCTCCCATCACCCTCGCATTGTGAGCGTTTTGTTTATCCCCGTCTTCGTTCTCTTTAATCCCGACCCTTTTCCCGTGAATTATTCTTATTTCTGTAACCCCGCTGTGCTCCTCTTTCAGCTGTGACTCAACTCAAGAATCCCTCAACGCACCTGCATTCCCCTCCCCTTTTCTCGAGATCCTTTCGTTCTCCCGCTCTTGAGTCGACTCAAAAGTCACCTCCTCCCCTCTTCTGGGGATCCTTTCGTTCTCCCGCTCGCGCTCACTCCGTGCAGGGCGGGTCGCTGCCCCCCACGCCCCTGGCAATGCATGACGTGCGTCACGTGGCGGTGGAGGCGAGTTTTGAGACGTCTTAAAACCTCTCCTCTCTCGCCCTCTCCCTCCTCACTTTCTACAGGGCGGGTCGCTGCCCCCCACGCCCCTGGCAATGCATGACGTGCGTCACGTGGTGGTGGAAACACCTCTTGCAGGCATCATGCTGCACCTCGGTTCGCTGCTGCGCCAGGCCACTGAGCAACAGGTGTGCCCTCGTTAACGCTGCCGCCGCCGCTGCTGCTGCTGCTGCTGCTGCTGCTGGTTGTGCTCCTTCTCTTGGTGCTGCTGCCTGCATGTGTTTAGACAGGCAATTTTTCTGCTTCCAACTGTTTCAAACAGACCACCAGTTTCCATGCACGCCACTTCCCCCTCTGCTCACTCTTCCCCCTTACCCACGCCCCTCCCCCCTGTATTCCCATTTCAGGAGGTGATCTACAGCCTGCTTCACTTCCTCTCCCCTGGCTATGGCGATACAGGTATGCATGCATGCATTTGTGCATGAATTACGTCTTTTGCACAGAAAGTCAGTTAAGCAGCAGACTCTGTTGCATAAGAGTCAGAGGCACCGAAGGGATCTTGTCATGTCTCCTTGCTTCCCATCCTCCTCCACCTGTCCCCTCTCATCCCATCCCACCCCCTCCCACAGGTGTCGTAGATGCATGCACCAGAGTCCGCCTGTGCCCGAGATATCAGAAACTGCCGCTGCAGCGCTTTCAAACCTCTCAATAGCCCCTCGCCCTCCCACCCCCCTCCCACCCGCCTCCCACCCCTCTCCCACCCCTCTCCCATCCGCCTCCCACCCGCCTCCCACCCCCCTCTCACAGGTGACATTACACCTGAATCCGTGCCTGAGATATCAGAATCCTCGGCAGGCAGCAGAGGAGATCTTTGAGACGGCTCACAAGTCGCCTTCTCGCCCTTCCACCCCCCTCCCACAGGAGTCGATGCACCTGAATCCGTGCCCGAGATATCAGAATCCTCTGCAGCGCTTTCAAGGCGTCTCAAGAGTCGCCTTCTCGCCCTCCTATTCCCCTCCCACAGGTGTCATCGCACCTGAATCCGTGCCCGAGATATCAGAATCCTCTGCAGCGGCTGAGGCTGCCACTGGGACAAGCGAGGGGGAGGGCGGAGGTAGGGGGGAGGAGCAGCAGGGGGCGGATGCAGCAGGGGAGGGTGGCGGCGGCGGTGGTGGTGAGGGGAGCAAGGAGCGGTCCGTACGCTTTCAGGATAGCAACGCTGCTGCTGGCAATGCGAGTGCTGCTGCTGCTGGCAATGCGAGTGCTGCTGCTAATGCTGGTGCCAGTGCTGCCAATGCTGCCAGTGCTGCGAATGCTGCTGCTAATGCTGCTCACGCTGCAAACGGGGCTGCAGATAACACGTCTGCTGCTGCTACTCTTGCTGATACCGCTGCTCCCGGTGCCACTGTGGGGGGGTCTGGGGGAAAAGGAGAGAGCAGGGAGGGGGACGGGCAGAGGTATGGTTCTGGGGATGGCACTGCAGCGGGGGGCGGTGATTCAGGCAAGGGAGGGCGAGGCGAGGGCGAAAGGAGAGAGTCAGGTTCAAGTGAGGAGGGCGTGGGGACGGCTGATGCAGCAGCGAGAGTCGGAGGAGAGAGAAAAGGGGAAAGTGGAAAGCGGGTGGATGGGCGGGTGGTTGATAGGGGTGAGGAGAAGGGGGAGGAGGGGAGCGAGAGGGGAATGGAGGAGGAGGGTGAGGGGAAAGCGGCGGATGGGGAGGGGGAGAATGAAGGGGAGGATGGGAGATTCGTTGCTGCTGCGTCGTCCAGGGATAGCCTCGGCTCGTATGACGACTCTATTGTAAGTTCACTTGTTTTCTTAGGCGCTTTACAAAGAAACAGGGATAGCAGGGATAGCCTCGCCTCATATGACTGACGAATCTATTGTACGTTCAAGCCCACCTCACTGCTCCCTACCACCTCACACCCCGCCCCCCCTCGTATGACGACTCTATTGTACTTTGACACTCATTGAGGCTCTTGAAAATATACAGGGATAGACTCGCTTCGTATGACGACTCCATTCTACGTTTTACCCCACCTCACTGCTCCCCACCACCCTATCACCCCACACCCCACCTGGCCGCTACCCACTCCTCACCACCCCTCTCCCCACTTCCCACCATCCACTCGCCGCTTGGCCACGTTCCCTTGCCACGCGCTTTTCAGTGTCCTGCTTCTTACCCATTTCCCTGCAATGCAATCTATATGCTGCTGACCACTTGCGGCAAAGCGTTTCATAGCATTTTGTTGCATCTCCAGCAGAATTTTAAAAGGGGTGGTGGTGTTGACAAGTGGGTGGTGACATGCAGTTGACTTTTGAGTCAACTCAAAAGTCAAACGGGTGGTGTTGACAAGTGGGTGATGACTTGCAGTTTTCAAGCTGCTCTGTATCCCTCTGTTAAGTCTGCTACGGATGCTTCTCCTTTTGGGCGCATGCCACGCCATGCCATGCCACGCCATGCCATGCCACGCCATGCCATGCCACGCCATGCCATGCCACGCCATGCCACGCCATGCCATGCCACGCCATGCCATGCCACGCCATGCCATGCCACGCCATGCCATGCCACGCCATGCCATGCCATGCCATGCCACGCCACGTGTGCTGCGAGCAGGTGGAGGTGGCTGCGGACAGGGAGAAGGACCTGAGTCAGCAGGTGGGGGAGCTGGACTCGCGGATCATCTTTCTGCAAAACGAACTCGCTGCTCTTAGGAATCAGAATGCCCAGGTGCGCACGGCGGCATGTTTTGAGGTGCCTCAAAACAAGACTTTCAGGAACCCGAATGCCCAGGTTAGCACTGCACGGCTGTGAAGCATGGACTAGATGAGTGAAGCCTGTAAGGCTGTCGCACCAACACTGGTGAAGCCGCGCTGTCGTTTCTTCTGCACACTCACACACACACACAGAGTCAAGCACGCACATCCGTGCACGCCCGTGCGCACACGCAATCACTCTCCTTCCTGCGTGTTTGCCCTTGTTCCCTCGTTCCCTGTGTGGTGGGCATCAGCTGGAGCGGCAGCTGAATGCGTTTCACAACAAGGAGGAGGAGGGCGTGCGTGCACGCACACGCACACGCACACGCACAGACCTAACTGTTCTCGTTTCCTGCCTGTGTGTTTGCCGGCGTATCTTCTTTCCCTCGTTCCTCTGTGTGGTGGGCTGGGCATCAGCTGGAGAGGCAGCTGAATGCGTTTTACAACGAGGAGGAGGAGGAAGCCGACGAGGGCGACAACATGAGTGACGATGACAACTCGCGCAATGGAGACGACGACGACGACGATGACGATGACGACCCGCACATGGATGCCTGATTTCTGCATCTTGGCCTTCTGCAACCAGGTAATTCCATCGTTGAGACGTCTCAGAAGTCATGAGTGACGACGACAACTCGCGCAATGGAGCCGCCGACGACGACGACGACGACTCGCACATGGATGCCTGATTCCCACGGCACCCGCCGGCCTTCTGCAACCAGGTAACTCCACTTCTGAGACGCCTCAATAGTCATGAGTGACGATGACAACTCGCGCAATGGAGACGATGACGACCCGCACATGGATGCCTGATTCGCACAGGCGAGCAGGTGATTCCAGGCTCTGTGATTCATGCCGCTGCTGCCGCTGCTGCTGCTGCTGCTGCTGCCGCCGCCGCCGCCGCCGCCACTGGTGACGTTGCTCTTGCTGCTATTGCTGCTGTTACATCTATGGCTTCTCTAGGCTCGGTTCATTGCGAGTGCACATACGATATTTGTTCAAGTGCTTGTGTTCATCACCGTCTGATCTCCTTTTACCTCTCTATGTACAGGGACTCATGTCACTGCTGCCGCTGCTGTTGCTGCTGCTGCTGCCGCCGCCACTGTTGCTGCCGCTGTGCTGTCTCTCGCTCCCATCTCAACATCGGTCCCTCCTCCTTTTCTCGCCTCCGCTTTCCATTTCCAACCCCCGTGGGCTTGCTGGCTTTGCCATGTAGTGGCAATGCCGAGCCTTCCCGTGACCAACCCCACCACTCGGTGTGTCAGCGATAAGTTCGGAGTTTAAGCAGAATGGTTAGCCTGGTGGGCGTCACACGTTGAAACAGCTGGAAATGGAGTCTAGGTCTGGTTTGCAAGGGCACTTGGACTTTCGGGCGGGCAGGGAATGACAAGGTTACTGGGTTTGATCTGACCCAGTGGAAGGCGAGGGGTGGGGTTGGTACATTGCAAGGCAAGTGATCTGTTGGGGTTGGTATTGGTATGTGCCAACTGACACTCTGAATGGTGTTGTGCTGGTGGTGGTGGCGACAAGAGAAGAGAAGAGCAGAGGGGCATGGAAGGGTAGCAGCAATGCCTAGCAGGCATTGCTTTGGCGGGTGCTTCGAGAATGAGGATCACGTGTCAAGCTTCCACAGAAATTGCGTCAACCCTGACATGGGCCATGGGCCATGGCCCATGGGTCTCATCTCATGGGTCATGGGTCATGGGTCATGGGTCATGGGACGTAGGCCATGTATCATGGGATGTGGGTCATGACAGGGCCCTGACCATGTTGTCTGCAGCTCTGCCTGCTTCCAGGCTCTTCTCTTGCTCTGCAGAGCAGGTGAAGTGATGGCAGGGCGCGGTTGTTGGGACATGTCCTGCGCTCCCTGTGGTGCATCTGCAGCACATCCTGCCATGCCGTGCCATGCTATGTCATGGCATGTCATGTATGTCGTGTGCGTCAAGGGCCCGAGGATGCAAGCACGAGTACTGGTGGTACGGTCACCTGGCACTTCCCTTGGTGCTGGTGTGAGTCGCTCGCTCATTGGACTAGAGGACCTCGGATCGGATAGCTCCCAGGCCAGATGTGCAATGTTGGTGACTAGCGCGTTTCATTGCATGGCCGAGATTGTGGATCGGTAGATAGTGCATTGAGTTGCTTGCCGCTGCAATGCGGCAGTTACATTACGCGACGAGGATTACTGTAGGTTACCAGTGATTTTAGGATACCAGTGATTTTAGGAGCTTACATGGTCTAGGCACCAAAGTGTTTTCGTGATCTGATCGTAAAACAGACACCTACAGATGCTCTCTGATCGTGCTGCAGCACGTACACTAGTTCCTGTTCTTGGACCCGTCTCCAATGATAAGCCCCCCAACCTGGATGTTGGGGTTGCAAGCAGCACAGGATAGGCAAAAGCCGGCCAAGAAGTGCAAAACAGAGAAGCAATAAGCTGATGGGCAAGGGAGCGACAGAGACTAAAAACTATCGCAAGCAGTGAGCAAATGGGGACAGGCTGAATTAGGTACGTGCACTGCGCTTTTCGGCACCGCATAGGATACTACTAACATACAGAAACGCCAGCTGGCTATGTCAAGCCTAGGCCTTGTGTAGGGCGGCTGCCGCTGGGGCCTCACCTGAGGGTCAGCCCTTGGCGCTACCTTCTCCGCATATCTCTCTGACTCCCCACTCTCCCTCCATCTCCTCATCGCCTCCTGCTCGCAAACATGCCATCTCACCACCATACCATGCCATGCCGTGCCATGCCATGCCATGCCATGCCACCACCATGCCACCATTCCATGCGATGCAGCACGTTTGGTTGGGGAAACAAGACACGCGAGTGGAAAGAAAGCACTCCAATCAACCTGCTCCCCATGTCACTAACGTTCATTGCCACTGGCATGGCAACCTCACTGCCATATCATCCCGCAGACACATCTTTCAATCAAGGCTATTTTCCCCGAATATCCATCTCGCCCCCACCCTCCGCACCAAGAAAATCCCCATCCACGTCACATCAACCTACCCGCACCCGTTTGCCTTCCCTCCGCCTCCTCTCCTCTCCCTCCTCACCTCTCGCTCTCGTTGCTTCTCCCACTCGGGGCGCACCCACAGAAAGTACGCCGCTGTTCCCGCCACTAGCCATGCCGCGGCGTTCTGCCGCCCGCGCACGCCGCCCAGAGTGTTCCGCAGAACCTCCGCCGCGCGACCGCTCACAGTTCCGCGGGCCATCGAGGACGACGGACGCAAGGGGAACAACTGGGGGAGATGCAGAAAAAACGGCGGAAGAGGGGCGAGGTTGGCGGGAGAAGCACGTCACGCGGGGTGTGCCCCACTGGCGACGACAGAACCCACGGACACGAGGTGACAATCGAAGCTGTGTTGCGGAGAATCGAGGGATCGTTACAACGCTTGCCTGCTAACACTGCGTGTACTGTATGACATGTAAGAACTTCCGATTATCTGTACTTGTTCTTTTAGTGGACGTAACACTCGGACCCTCCAGATAAAAAGATGATTCATGAGTCATAAAAAAAATGCCCGTGCTGAAAACAAAGAATAATACAATACATGGCTATGTACATTGCTTGCCAGGCAACAGCATGAAAAGAGAGCAGTCAATCCAAAGAATTCATCAGCTTGGCTGATTGGCGTGCCTCGGTCCCATCTGAGGGTTAACCCTAGACGGAAACCAACACACGGAAGCTCCAGCAGCTCGCATGGGTAGGGTCGCACCAGAGATGCAAACATGGGCCGCTTAAGTAGCAGCACTAGCAAAACCCAGCAGCAGCAGGAGGAGGGGGACGAGCTGAAGATGTGGACTGTCTGGCTAGGAAGATGGGAAAGCTGATGCATGCATCCACCAAGGCCGAGCACCGAAGGGCGAGCACCAAGGTGCTGCCCTGCTGGATGCTTCTTGAAGTGAAAGTAGCGCTCCAAAGCCCCACTGGGGAAAAAAAGGCGGCAGGAACCCTAAGGAAAAGCGAGAGTGACTACCACTGTGCCTCGATCCATGAACAAAGGCAATCAGAACGTGTTGATGTAGGAGTTGAAGTCACATCAGCGATGTTGTTAATGGCTGGGCACATCTGAGTCTTGCACCATCCATGGGTGACCTGGAGTACAAAAAAAAAATGCGATAAACAAAAAACGGAACAAAGAAACAGGAATAAGAATCGGAACGATAAGCAGCAGAGCCATGCCATGCCAGAGGAAGGACCCCAGGAAACCAAGTGTTGCAAGAGATGCATTGGAAAACAAGACATTGCAATGTGGCGAGAGGAAGCATTGCAGCAGATGCAAGGCGAGTAGCGGGTACGCACGGAGGACGTCGTGAGCCGAGGGCCGCTTGCTGACATCGCGGCAGAGCATGAGCGTGAGTAGATCCTTGGCCTCTGGTGACAGCGACTGCAGAGGGGGAGACGCCAGGTCCAGAGGGGCAGACGCCACAGCCCTGAACACGTCCATGATCGTAACTGCCATGTCATCATGGGGTTGTGGAGGGGGGAGAAGGTTTAGGACGGCGAGTCAGGGGACACAGCAAGTGCTGTGCTGCTGGTTACACGTGCACAGGAGGGGGCACAGGAACAGTCGAAAGTGCATATTCCTAGCATGCGATTGCGCTCGCGCTCACCTCCATCGAAGGGCACTCTGCCAGCGAGAAGCAGGTGCAGCAGCGCGCCTGCACTCCACACATCCGCCTCAGGCCCGTACCCTCCTCCCCCGCGCACCCTCAGCACCTCAGGCGCCACAAAGCACGGACTTCCTGCCACCTCGTGCAACCGCTTGTCTGGGGGGGGAGGAGAGGGGGGAGACACGGCAAGGAGACGATGCGGAATTGAGGAAGAGATGAAATGTGGGAGGGGTTTAAGAGCAGGACACACACTGCGGAGCATCTGTTAAACTGGCAGGAGTTCCTCCCAAGCTAATGAAGCGCGCAAAAATGTTGGAACTGATTCCAATCATGTCAAGAGCGGAGCAGGCAATACCTGGCGAACAGAAGGTGGCAAGGCCGAAGTCGATGGCGACGAGGGGAGACGCAGGGTCGTTGGAGAGAAAGATGAAGTTGCAGTCCTGCACACACAACATAACCGGCAGCAGATGCGACAGGCGAAGAGTGAGCTAGTTAAGTGCAGCGGCAACATGAAGGCCATTGGCTGGCGTGGGCATTAACCCTCAGCTTCCCTCAGCTTCCCCGAACCATGACCAGTTCGAGCCCAAGTGTAACCCCTGAAACCCCTGCGACCCCGTGCGAGTGTACAGGAAGTGTTGGTAGCACTGACCTTGACATCGCGATGCACGATGCCGCGGTCGTGGCAGTACGCCAGAACGCTCACCACCGAGCGCATCACCCGCGCCGCCTCCCGTTCGCTCATGGGACCCTGAGACAACGAGGCGAGGAGCACGATCAGCACCGCGACCTAAAACTGAGATAGCACGTATGCGGCCATGACGCAAATTCGAGCCAAGATTCGCGCAGCACGAGAAACTCTGGACACTTCCGGAATCGACTCCCGATGTGAAACGTGAAGCGTGGAATGTCAGCCAGTTATTCGCCTCGCTCGGGGCATCAAAGAGCATGAACGTAATTCTTATCAGCTAATCGAAGGCAATCTACAAGCTTTGTGGTCCTTCACCAGAACGAAGGCTTGAAGACATGGAACGCGCGATTCGCACACACACCTGCTGCGCGATTCGGTCCTTAAGGCTGGGTCCCTCGCAGAGCTGCATGACGATGTGCGTGTACTGCGCGTCGTCCACCACGTCGTACAGCCGCACCACGCTCGGATGTCCCTGCATCCGCGTCAGCACATCCACCTGCACCGCACAGCACCGAACCGAACCGAACCGCACACACACATACGGAGAGCAGATGATGTGAGTCAGTCGGACACGAATAGGGGAGGTGCAACATGGATGTTGTACAGACAAGGCTTTAGAAAAAGGAAGTCCGTATTGTACCTCCTTTTTTGCCGTCGCGGATCGATCCAGGTTTGAGGGAACTCCACCTCCCTCGCTGCTGCGGCTGCTGTTGCCGCTGCCTCGGCTGATGCTTCTGCTGTTGGCCGTGCTGCTGCTGCCGTTGCTGCTGCTGCTGCCTCCAGCCGATACGAGTCGTGGCAGGTCGTCCTTGAGGATCGACTTGCATGCAAATCGTTTCGCGACAGTCTCGAGACCGCCAGCGATCACCCCCTGCGACTGCGACGGCGACGACGCTGGCGAGGGAGAGGAAACGCCGCTGCTGAGGCCAGACGACAATGACTCGAATCCGAAAGGAGACGAGGGAGAGGATGCAAAGGATAAGGGAGACTCCGACGAGCACGGAAGCGGCGAGGAGAAGGAGACGGATTGCCCGGGTTGCTCTTTAAAGAACTTCTCCCTCGGCCAGCAAACACGCACAGCGCCGTGCTTCCCTGATCCCAGCAACTTCCCGACGTGGTATTTCGCCTCCAGCGAGCCTTCCATTTCCGTCGCTTTCGCCGCCTCGGCCATCTTAGCATAAGCACCCCTCATGAACAGCTTCTGCTCGATCTTGCGAGGTTTACTGTGAGGCCTGGGCTTCACATTTCGGTCCTTTGCCGCCAAATCAGCCGCACCCGACGCATCAGAACCGTGACCCGCTTCCGCGGTATTGGGAGCTTCGGTGTCGGCTTTCTTAGCCCGGCGATCCGCAGTCTTGCCATGGAGCTGCGCGAAGCGAGTGACGCGATGGTGCGAGTATCTGGTCCGCGACGCGTCAATCCCGAGGTTGTCATCGGTCGCCCATACGGGGGAGGCCGAGGAGCAGGTGTTCCCCATCGCGGCAAACGGCAAGGCAACAGCGATTGCTAACGGTAGGAGCGGTCGTGTCAGGAGGGTAAGACCAAGCCAGCCGCCATTTTGGGAGGTATGACGGCTATACTTAGACTCATCAATATCGCCAATGGCGTTGTGCCGTGGCGAGCAAGGTGGGAAAATAAGCCAATGAACTAAGGATAAGAGCTCCTGATTGCAAAGCACGATCAACTAAGTAACCTCACGTGTCACGTGACTCACTTGTCTCGCACTTGACGTAACCCTGTCTCTGCCCTGGTCACTGACTCTCCTTCAGTCGAGTCACTTGGCTGTTGCTGGTTGGTTTCTCGCATGGTTGGTGGGGTTGTCCGTAAGGGCGGCGCGCTCTCCGCCAGTTTCAGTGATTGCGCCGTGCTGCACATGGGGAAATGCTGGGAGGAGCGCGCGCAAAGGGTGTTCTGTATGTGCTGCGCTGGGGCCAGGCGGGCCAACCTGGTGAAGCCGTGTCGGGTTTTATCCGATTTTTTTTTTTCATAAACCAGAGTACTTACTGTATGACGTTGACCTTTTTAGGGTGGCTTTGCACGATCACTAACTCACATTATCGGAGAAAACGTTTGAATATCGGTATAGAAAAGGGCAGAACAAGGCCACTGGTTGCCACTGCCGTTCGGGAGAAGGGTTTTCAGATATCGAAGGACAACTTTGGCCAATTCTGTGCTTTCAGGGAACTTCATCGGTAGTTGAGGAGACTTTCCGCAATTATGCCCGTAAGGCAGGAAACTTAGTGCTACAACTCAGGAATTCGCTCCACATTATCCCACGTGTCAAAAACTCTCAACATTGAAAATATATATCCCACCAGACCTGACCAAATTAACTAAAACCCAATCGGGAAGAATTGCGACTCGGGGAGGCATCAACCCTAAAAACAATGTCCTTTCCCGTGTTTAGGGTTGATCCCTCCCGAAAATGCGTCCAGGTCCCTATGGGTTTTATTTTTTCTGCCCAGTCGTTTTAAAACTTCTATAAATTTGGGACACGTGGGTGAATGTGGAGCGAATTCCTGAGTTGTAGCACTAAGTTTCCTGCCTTACGGGCATAATTGCGGAAAGTGTCCTCAACTACGGATGAAATTCCCCTGAAAGCACAGGATCGACCAAAGTCCTCCCTCAATATCTGAAAACCCTCGGGAGAACCGCCTCAGCCCCCAGACCAATCGCGCGCTGCCTCCCCTCATCCGAGGTGTTTCTTTGAGCCTTCGCGGAGAAGTACAGCACGACCCCTGATGAGTCGCACTCTCGGCATCTCGGGAGAATTTTCTGTTGTAGCGCAGCCCAACTGTTGCTTTTTGGGGCACCCCACGTTGGCATTTTTTGCCACAGGTATCTGCCCAAAGCGTAATTGAGCCCCCCAACAAAGAATATTCCTAGCCGCACCGTTCTACTGGTTGGGAATGGGCGGGAGAAGGGCTAGCAGACCTCGAAAGTGCGCGCAGTCGTGGACGGATTTCAGCCTGACTAGGGATGACGCAGCACTTTTCTCCGCGTCACCCACAGCAATCCACGTGTTGCGGACGTTGTCAGACAGGGAAAAGGTCGCCAGGTTCAGCGACCAAAATGATTCCACCCAGCAACTAATGGGGCCTACCAATGGATAAGCCGCCTGGGATATGAGGTGTCGGAAACCCAAACCTGAGGTCCCAAGAAGAATCTGACCTGGCCCGGGAATCGCTGCTGTGACTTATAAGGGAGAACCCGAGAATACAACAGTACCATGCTTGCGCGCCTCGCTCACACAGCACAACCGATGAAGCGTTGCAAAGTAGACTCGGCATCCTCTTTATTCTACAGCAGGCTAAATTAAAGCGACGGTGCACATTTGCCACCCAAAACCCAGAACCCTGGCGAACTGTTACTGCAGATGAAAAGTGTCTGCACGAAATCCTGGTTTTCGCCAGCCAACACTTTCGCGCTGGCAAGCCTGGTTCAAAAAAAAAAACTTCTGAACCCAACACTGCCAAAAGTTGCCCGTCGCTTTAAGGCTTCACCTCGTTAAAGCTAAATCTACTATTTAGTATCTCATTGGTCTCACAAGTCAGCTGGTTACCGCAATGTCTGACTACCCTCCTCTTCATCCGCATCATCTACGTCAGGCACAAACAAGACATGGTCTATGGGGTTGTTGGCTGCATCATAAGCTGACCACGACAACAAATGGGCACTCAAATCCACCCTTACATAGTGGTGCCCCAAGTGTGTCACCTGAGATTTGGGGAAAGAAAGGGGATAATGAATCATAAATAAACGCCTCATACTAACGGGATACATCCAGCTCTTCTCTGGCCCAACATACACAACAAAAAGGCACAGGGGACACACACAAAATATCAGCATCACTTGCCAATTCTGATTCAGCTGACAAAAACCCCGACGAAGCGAACGAGCGGCACTCACCTTATACATCCCCCAGTCAGCAACTCGGTGCTTGTCAATGCGCTCCCCACCTCCCCCTAAAATGGCGTACATAACTCCGTTCCTCTCGCCCCTTTGGTACGCATGTGAGTGCCCACTAACCACCAGATCCACACGATACTTCTCAAACAGAGGAACCCACTCCAGCCTCACCCATTCCGTCCGCCTCCGCTCTCCTCCACCCCCATCCTCTCCACTCCCATCCCCACCTCCACTCCCCCCGAAACCACTTCCCGCCCCACCACCACCACTGCCGCCCCCTCCACTGCCGCCCCCTCCACCACTACTGTGAGTCCCGTGCCATGACACGGCATCCCAGTAGTCTATAAACGGAGGGACGTGCAACAGGACGGCTACGAACGGCGGTGCTATTCTGCGCTCCCTCGCTGCTGCCACCGCCTCTAGCGTGGCCCGCAGCCAAGCAGTCTGTACAGCAATGGAGGAAGAATTCACGTTGGAGTCAAGGCCTATCCACAGGCATTCCCCTAGCAGCATTGACCACCACCGAACATCTCCACTGGTAGGCATGGCAGAGGGGTGTGTGGTGGTGGTGGTGGTGGTGGTGGGAGTGGGAGTGGCAGTGGTGGCGGTGGTATGTGGTGTGGTGGAGGCAGAGGGAACCGTCCATAGGGACGAAGCAGGAGAGGAGGTTGATGTGGGTGAGAGGAGTGAGGAGGAGGAAGGAAGAGGGGCAAACAGATCCGCAAGCTGATGAGCATCAATCAGCGCATCAACACTCCCACTGATGCTACCATTGCTTCTGCTGCCGCTGCCACTGCTGCCCCTACCGCTGCTACTGCTGCTGCCACGGCCCCCCACCCAACCTCCCCCATGCACTGCTGCTGCTGCTGCTCCTGCACCTGACCCACTCGCATGCCCCACAGCCACATCGAGATCCCCATGCACGCCCAAGGAAGGAATCGACGCTGCCACGTGGCTCGCTTCCAACGGCTGTGTCCACATGCGCTGCCACTGCAACACTGCAGCGCCCTCTCCCCCCCCGCCAGCACCACCACCACCACCACTGCCACCACCACCCGCCGCCGCTGCTGCCGCCGCCGCAGCCGCAGCCTCAGCAGCAGCAGCGGCGGCAGCAGCTCCAGGAACCCGGTCACCCAGGTGTAGAATCAGGTCTGCGGAGGGTTTATGTGCTCGGATGTGCGTCAGGTGGCGCCGAAACACTGAGCTGCCCCCCTGCGTGTCTGATATGATCGCCAGGTGGAAAAACTCGTCATCTACATTGTTGTCATCCTCATACCCCTCCCCTTCATCCTCCTCTGCTCCTGCTCCTGTGCCTGCCCCTGTTCCTCCTGTATCCGCACCTGACCCACCAGCACCAGCACCCGCGCCCGTACCGCCACCAGACCCTTCTCCCCCACCCTCACTCTCCCCGGTCTTGCTCAGACCTAATGACACGCCCACAGGTGCCCTCTCATGCGCCTTGCGCCCCCACATGCCCTTCTTCCCCACTCGAGACTCAAACTTGGGAGACGCCCCTCCCCCCCATAGTCCTTCAACCCAGCTGATTTCCTCAGCATCGCCGCCCGGGTTTTCAGGTAATGCCGCCTCTTGTTGTGCCGCTCAAACCAGGACACGCGGTGGCCGCCCGTGTGGTTGGAGAGGGCGGCGGAGCGGTGGGCAGCAAGGGCGCCGTAGGGCGTGGGACCAAGGAAGTGGAAGGAGAAGACGGGGGAGCATTGGGACCCGGAAAGCACGCGGTAGTTGTAGTGGCCGGTGGGGATCGAGGCGGGAAGTTGCGCTGTGTGTACCCAATGGGATGACGACACCTGGACACGAAAGAGTGTGTGAGAGCGAGAGAACAAGAGGAGGAGGTGGTGTCAAGAAGCGCAATGGGGGAGCAATGGGACGAGACAAGGCACCATCGGAAGAATATCGACGTCTTAACTTAAACAGAGCAGGCAGGCAGCAAAAGCAGGCAGAGAAGGGGGACAGGCAGGCTGGCGGAGCAGGCAGGCAGGAGAGTGGCACTGACCTGCACGGAGCTAGTAGCCGGAACCACCCAGCTGCCATGATGACTTACTGCTCCTTGCACATCTCCACCCTCCCTTCCTCCCCACCTCCCCGCCCACTCATTTCCCCAACCCTCTCTGCTCGCGCTAGCTTCTGCCCCCCTCCCTACACCATCAGCGCCCACTTCTGTTCCTCCACCTCCACCTCCTTCCCCTCCTCCTCCCGGTGCCACAGACGCATTACCCACACTGCCACTACCGGAACCTGCGTCAGAGGCAGATACATAACCAGCAGCTCTTCTCCCAAGCGGTTCACTGCCCCACCCTGCCCTTCCACCCACATGCTGCTGCTGCTGCTGCTGCTGCTGGTGATGCTGCTGCTGTTTGTCCTGCTGCTGCTGTTTGTCCTGCTGCTGCTTGTGCTGGCCTTGTGCGGCCGAGCAGGCATCTTGAAGGATCGCGCACGCAGGGGAGGTTGCCCCTGCTTTCATGACTCGATGCTTCTGCCGCACTCTGGAGACGGGGAGGAGGAGAGAGCACGTGCCGCGGTGAGGGAGTGGGACGTGGAAACGTGGGACAGGGCAAGCGAAGTGGGGGAAAAAAAGGGGAGGAACGAGGGCGAACAGGGACGAGTCAAAGAGGGTAGTAGCTAGCTGCAACTGCCCTGCCGCACTGTGTGAAATCTCACCCCGACCAGCTTTCAATCCCTTCTTATCCGTCAACCCCTGAACTCCCAACCCCTGACCCCTCAATGCGAAACCCCTGAACCCTCAACCCCTGAACTACCCTCAACCCGTACCCCTCAACCCTGAACCCCTCCTGTGGTGTGGTGGATGTGGAGAGTGTGCCGTGCACAAGCTGTGCCGCACCAGATTAAAGACTCCGGTGTAGGTCATTTTTGGAAACTCTCAAAATCGACCTACAGGTTCCAGTTGCTGTCCCGCTGCACAGATTCTTGAGGTACTTTGAGCAGCCGTCTCAGTTTTGAAAGAGGCGCCTAAAAAGGTATAGAAAAAAAAATGTGGTGGTGGTGGTGGTGGTGGTGGTGGTGGTGGTGGTGGTGGTGGTGGTGGTGGTGGTGGTGGTGGTGGTGGTGGTGGTGGTGGTGGTGGTGGTGGTGGTGGTGGTGGTGGTGGTGGTGGTGGTGGTGGTGGTGGTGGTGGTGGTGGTGGTGGTGGTGGTGGTGGTGGTGGTGGTGGTGGAGGAGGAGGAGTAAGTGTGTGTAGGAAAATCCGAACCTGCACATGACCACGCTGTGCTGCACCACGTTGCAGTTGCTGTCCCACTGCACTGACAGCTTTTGAGACGTCTCGAAAATCAGTAATCCGCTTCCCCCCCCCCCCCCCCCCCCTCCCTCCCTCCCCCTTCTGCACGCACCTGCACATGACCACGCTGTGCTGCACCACGTTGCAGTTGCTGTCCCACTGCACTGACAGCTTTTGAGACGTCTCGAAAATCAGTAATCCGCTTCCCCCCCCCCCCCCCTCCCTCCCTCCCCCTTCTGCACGCACCTGCACATGACCACGCTGTGCTGCACCACGTTGCAGTTGCTGTCCCACTGCACCGACAGCTGCGCCACTCCAAACGTATGGCCTTGCCCCGCCGATGCAGCAGCAGCAGATGAGGACGAGGAGGGGGAGGAGGAGGAGTGAGAAGAGGCAAGGGGCACGGAGATGTTGCCCCATATCTCCTCCCTCTCCTCCCCTTTTGGTTGCCGGGCAGTGTAAAACAACCGTGGACCTGCCCGTATCAAACATGTTGGTAAAATGGGGGCTGAAGCTGCTGCTGCTGTTGTGGCGGCTGTTGTTGTTGTTGCTGCTGCTGCTGCTGCTGCTGCTGTAGAGTCCTTGGGAGAAGACGCGTTTCCTATTCAAGGGAAAAGGGAGGGAAAGAAGCGGAGGGGGGAGGGAAGCGGAAAGCTGTCATGAAGGTGCAATGAACGTGTCACGAAGGTGAGAGCGGCGAGAGGGGAGAGGGGCGAGGGGCGAGGGGCGAGGGGCGAGGGGCGAGGGGCGAGGGGCGAGGGGCGAGGGGCGAGGGGCGAGGGGCGAGGGGCGAGGGGCGAGGGGCGAGGGGCGAGGGGCGAGGGGCGAGGGGCGAGGGGCGAGGGGCGAGGAGAGAGGGGAAGAGGACAGAGGGTAGATGCAAGAGGAGAGCGAGGGAGCATGCGTGCCCATGGACCCCCAAAGCTCGTACCTTGGTCCCTGCTGCTGGGCACAGCAGGTGAGTCTTGGCCCAGGAGGGATGCATGAGTGGGGTACATGAGAGAAAGCTTCACAGCCACGCCCCCTGCTGCCACTGCCACACGGGACTCGTTCCTAACTCCATTCCCAGCAGCACCGGCACCGCCCGTGCCAGTTTCTGCTGTCTCTGCTGCTGCTGCTGCTGCTGCTGACGCAACAGGGGGCATGTCGCCAAGAATAGGGAAGGATGGTGGTGCGCAGAGGTCTACGGAGAGGTAACGGGCCGATGGAGGCACCTGGTGCAGGGCAGTGCAGAGGGGTGGGGTGCGGTGGAAAGGAGAGACAGAAGTGATGCACAGGGCATGATACACACGGGGTTGAAGCGGGATAACATGTGCGCCATGCCATTTGCATTATAGTTCCTTGAACAGACCATGCACGCAATGTGGAGTGCTGATTGCGTTCTACTCTGCTACATCCGGATCCTCACAACCCATGCTCCCCTGCCCCATGCGCCCATGCTCACACACTCCCCCTCTCCCCACCGACTCACTCACCAGCGCCACCAGCGGACCCACATCGCGTTGCCTCGTGATGCTCTGCCCCACCGCTCCCACCCGCACCATCTCCTCCCCTGCCTCCCCTCCCTCCCCTGTACGAAACCTCCCAAAGCTTCCCTTCTCCTGCTGCAAGCCCCCCACCCGCCCACTCTCCCCATTCCCCCCTTCCCCCTGCCGTTCCCCTTGTCCTTCCCCCCACAGCGCCAGCGACAGCACCACTCGCTGGGTCTCCACCAAGCCCCGCTCAATCGCCCCTGAATCCTTCCGCCATCCCTCTCTTGGCGCCTCCTCCCCTGCCACCCCCCCTGCTCCCGCTCCTGCCACACCTCCTGCTCCTGCTCCAGTTCCCTCTCCCGATCCCGCTCCTCCTGCTGCTGCTCCTGTTGTTCCTCCTGTCACTGCTGCTCCAGCCCCCGTCCTCCCTTCCTCTCTTCTCTCGCCACCTTCCGCCCCGCTTCGTTCCACGCCCTCTTGCGCCTTCCCTTCTATCCCCTGCCCTTCACCCGCTTCTGCAGTTCCATTGCCACCGATGCCCCCACCTGCTCCCACGCCCCCTCCCACGCCCCCTCCCACGCCCGCTCCAAGTCCCGCTTTCAGTCCCGCTCGCAATCCCTCCCCCACCTGCAGCAGCACAGACACGTAGACTGCGCCGCTTCCGCCAGTGCCCCTCATCTCCGCCACCTCCCGTATCCGCGCGCGCACGTCTGTGGCCCACCGCCGGCACACCAGCCCGTGCGCCCCCCGCCACAGCAGCGTGAACTCCCCCGAGCCGTTCCCCACAGAGCCCGCGGAGGCGGAAGCGGAAGCGGAGGGGAGAACTAGGGTAGCGGGGTCAGGTGAGTCCGTGCGGATGCGCTGGGAGCGGGGGAACTGGCGCATGGCTGCTGAGGCGGAATGGGACGGTTCTGCAGCATCCGGAAGGGACGAGGATGGAGGTGGGCGGAGGAGTATGGAGCGGTCGAGAGGGAGCAGGTAGGTGGCGGCGGGGAAGAGATCAGTGTCCACGTGGATGCATGGCGGCACCGCCTTGTCCTGTTGCGGCTGTGCCTGCTCGTGCGAGTGCCAAGCACGCGTGAGAGGCGCAGCAGGGAAAGGGGAGGGGGTGAGTTGGTGGGGGGGAGGGTGGGAGGGTGGGGAAATAAGTGGGTTTGGGGTGCTGTTGTGTACGAAAGTGTGTTGCTTTTCAACCCCCCTTGAAAAGTGTCAAAGGCTGCATCGAATTGAGGAGAAATTATTGAGGCGCGGTGCTCAGAGTGGATGTGTGAAGACAAGGAGGAGGTGTGCGAGGAACGGAGGAACGAAGCGCAGGCGGGGACGCGAAGGGGAACTAAGTAAATTGACGGACTCGTTCAGATTCTCGGGAGTCGCGGGAAACAAAAAGGGGCAAGCAGAATGAGAAAGAAGGTGAGGGAGGTGTAGGGAGGGGGGAGAGGTGGCACGGAGGGAGGTGCGCGCAAGAGCTAAGCATGCAGCTTCCCACGAACCCATGCTTCATGCATGATGGGTCATACTACGTATGCTACCCATGTTTGCCACACACGCACCTCCCCGAATCCAGTGACCATGGCAAGCGACCGCGCTTGCTGCAGCACGTGCAGCGCGCGGATGGACAGCGACGGCAGCTGCTGCCGCGCGGCGTTCTCCAGCAGCAGATCCGCGGACGAGCCCCCCGCGCCCGCAGTCCCCGCCGCCGCCGCCGCGTCGAGCAGCTGCGAGGGATCCATGGGCGCATCGACGCTGTATAGAAGGCGCATGAGGCAGATCACCGACGTGAAACACGCCAACCCGCCGCCCACCAGCAGCACCGCCATAACTCGCCGCATGTTGAAGATTCCCCGCCATCCGCAGCCGCCGCCGCCGCCCCCTCCACCCCGCCGCCGCCACCGAAGGCGGTGGATCGTGGCGGCTTCCGCGGGGAGTGGTTGGGGAGAATAGGCTTGCGCTGCTTGCTGGGCGTGTTCTTGATGGGGAGTCCGCGCATGGTGGAGCGCGCGACGGGCGGTGAGAGTGGACTATGGGGAAAAGATTAGGGTTTGGTTGCAGGCGGAGATCATGGTGGGGAGGATGGAGACGAGCGTAAGAGGACTCGCAGTGATGGAATTTAGAACGGCAGGGTGTGAGTGAAGGGACGAGCGCGGGCCACCCGCACCGCCGTCTTTGGATTGACGCGTGGAGCAGGACAGGTATGACGCTGCGCGCGATCCGCTGATAGATTCTATGTTGGCAAATGGTTACGGTATGACTAGAACGGAGCAGCGTCTCTGTCCAGTAGGTGGTATTCGACAGGTCGTTCCGAAATTAAGGAAAAACTTCAGGCTACCTTTTGTCCTTGAGACCCAATAATGCCTGTATGTTAATCCTGACGTTGCCGTTCTTGCATAGCGATCGGACTGAATTTCAAGAAGGCGTCAGAAGAAGCTACTAGAAGGGTATTTCTGCTCGTCGCGTTGAGAGCTATCATATCAGGGTTTATCTGAGCCGTTCCAGCGGTCGGATTGGACGGTCGCGAGTGGTGGCGCACGCAGTCAGATCGGAGCGAGGAGAAAAAGCAGCAGTAAGAAGCAGTATGAAGAAGACGGTGACGCTTCTCTCGCCAGCCTGGCCATGCGATCCCGATTCCTAAGAACGAAATAGCTGATCCATGGAACCTATTTCGCCAAGCGTGCTTCTGCTCTACTAGCGGAAACTAGACCAATTGGCCAAAGAAGCAGAGGCCAGACAGGGAATTCTAGAGACAGAAAGTTAGAGCTTCGAGAGAGAGCTCACCAAAGCGCAGTTGTTTATCGAGTTATGAGATGCGGTGCCATGGATACTGTAACATGACAGTGCAGCAAAAGCTGCGCACTAAGGTGCGCGGGGAGAATCTGTAGCTCCGCACGTTGAGTGCATTCTAGAGCTTGGTGAGTGGAGCGACAGATTTGTACGGTGGTGATGGGGCACACACTAGCGGGAATATTCTTCGGTGTATCCGCTATAAGCGACAGAATTTGGATTACTAACGGGAGATCTCTCCTCACACGTTCATCCATGTACATAGAAAACATACTTTCTTCTCATGCTTGATTGATCATGTCAAATTTCATTTGGCGTGTGTGGTGCCGGTGGATCCAATCACAAGCCAGCCGATGTGACTCTGTCGAGGGAGCTGGTCCCCACAGTCCCCACTTCAGCTCCCTACCAAACCTCCTAACCCAACCAAACCTCGATATTTCCGTGGCAGCCCAGCCTACTTTCCTGCTCTGCACTGCACTGCCCCCAGCCTTCACCGACGTGTCCTCCTGTCCCCCCATCGGGCTTGGATTCAATCCCACGGTCCCTGTTCGCTTATCCAGCCAGCGGATTTGCCTGCTTTCATTTCACACCACGCCGCCACGGCCATCCACCGCCATAACTCCACGTCATCTGATCAGCAAACCGCGAGCTCGCATCTAGGATTCTAGGGCCGCTTAGCCAAGGCCAGAGCTGAAAATGCGCATCGCAAGTATAGCTTTTCCTACCATTGTTCTTCTTGAGTGGTAGCAAAGGAGCATTTTTCCGTAGTTGAGTCAATGCCTCTTCCGTCGCCGTCGCCGTTGCCGTCGCCGTCGTCGTTGCCGCTGCCGTCGCGATCGTCGTCGCCGTGTTGCGCGTGGGTCCGTTTGACTCAGAGGCAGCTCCGGAGCGTTTAGGCCGAATCCCTGTGAAGCCGCCTTAGATTCGCCAACCAGACACCTCACCTTGAGTCCCGCTAGTCGCACGCGCGTCAGAATTGTAAAAGCCACGCGCGGCGACATTACCGTCAGAATCGTACGCGCCGTCGTTGCTCGTATACAATCTCACACATTCGCGCAGCGTCGAGCGGCCATGGGGTTGTACGACGCGGTAGCAGGCATTGCGGTGCGCCTGCTAGATATCATCAGCACGTACCTGCAGGTCCCCTTCTTTCGAGTCAATTTCCTCGACCTAACCGTTGACGGTACGCGCATCCTCTCTCCTGTCCCATCCCGATCCCAATCCCTCCCGATCCGTCACTTAGGCCGCGTGAAATTACGGCCAGCACGCGTCAGATCCACGCGCGCATGTGCGCCTGGCATGATTGGAGCTGAGGAAACCTCCCTGGCATTGCCGTGCTGTTACGCTCCTCACATCTGTCTTCCTCTGCGTAGCATTCCCTTCCCTTTCGTCACTCCGCTTGCTCAATTGCTAACCTGGTGGCATGCTTTCTTGATACGCGCATGTGCGTCTGGCTGTTCTGTGCTGTCCCGCGCTGTGCCGTGCTGTGCCGTGCGGTGCTGCCCGCGTACTCGCGATGTATGGCTGTGTGCGAGGCAGGCCATCTGATCCTGGAGACCATTCTGCTGGTGGCCATCATATTCCTCATGTCGCAGAAGAGTTACAAACCAGACAAACGATTGCTCACTGAAACGGTCAGTTCGCCACCCCACCCTCGCCTCTACCGTCTACCCGCTCTTTCTCCACTCCTCAGCTCGACTCGTGCCTTAAATTTCCTGCACGTTCTGTGTGCATCATTGCATCATCTCCAGCCGCCCCGCCCCTCTTCCCTGTCCTCTCCTGTTGCAGCCTGCTTCGTTTATTCTTGCAATCCCTGTCTGATTTAAACATGACGTGTGCTTCACTCCTCTGCACTCCACCCCTCTGCACTCCACCCCTCTGCACTCCACCACTCTGCACTCCACCCCTCTGCACTCCACCCCTCTGCACTCCACCCCTCTGCACTCCACCCCTCTGCACTCCACTTCTCTGCATTGCACCCCTCTGCACCGCACTCTGTGTCCGCTGGTGCGTGGGCGAGCAGGAGATCGACAATCTGTGTGAGGAGTGGGTGCCTGAGCCGCTGCACCCGCCCGCTCCCCCCCATGCCCTCGCCCGCCACGTGCCCGTGCTGGACAAGTGAGTCAGGGACGGGGAACGAGAACTCTGGGGGTGCCTTGTCCTGAAGAGCTAAACAGCAGAGCGGGACCGTGGGAGGGATAGTACAGGTAGCTATGGGGGGGGGGCGCGTGTGGTAGTGAGACTTAAAGTTCGGGATTCATACTTTTGAGGAATCTCACAAGGTTTGTTTGCTATGTCTCTCTCGTGCATGCCCTTACCTTTCAATCTCCCATCTTCCCCTTTCTTCCCCGACCTTTATCGTCCCTCCACCACGGCCCGTCCCTCGCTTCTCGCTCTGCGCAGGGCGGGGGAGCCGTGGACGGTGGCGGACGGGCGCAAGATGCTCAATCTGGCGTCCATGAACTTCCTGGGTCTCATAGGCAACACTCATGTGCAGGTCAGCTCAGCGCGCTCTGCCATGATGACCATAGGTGAATAGCATGTGCAATCTTTCATGTGCCATACGCCATGTGTCATGTGTCATGTGTCATGTGCGCCACATGTCCTCTCCTCCAATATCACCCTTTTGTATTATCTCACTGTGGCTCCCCACCCCATCCCATCCCCTCCTATCCCCTCTCATCCCCTGACACTCTGCCCTGCATGCATCACCCCAGGATGCGGCCACAGCAGCCCTGCACAAGTACGGAGTGGGTTCCTGTGGCCCGCGTGGATTCTACGGGACCATAGGTATGCTTTGTGCGCCACGTGGACATACTGTGTGTGCCACGTGGACATACTGTGTGTGCCATGTGTACGTACTGTGTGTGCCACGTGGACATGCTGTGTGTGCCACGTGTACATACTGTGTGTGCCACGTGGACATGCTGTGCGCCATGTGGACATGCTGTGGCACATTGGCCACTCTGTGCCATACGCTGTGGCACATGACGTCACCACCTTCCACCTCCTGCAATCTGCTGCACATCCATGTCCCTGCCTCCGGCACTCCGCTAGCGCACACTTCTCTCCCCTCACGTCTCCTCCTCCATCGCCCCTCTTCACCCTTTCCCCCTTACCACCATTCCCTCATCCCGCCTTCCCCCCTTTCTCCCCTTCCCCGCTGGCCCCCACGGCTCCCTCCCGGGGTGGCCATGCCGCTGGTGGCACGGGCAGACGTGCATCTGGATTTGGAGGAGCGCATAGCGGCGTTCATGGGTGTGGAGGGGTGCATTCTCTACTCCTACGGCCTCGCCACTGTCGCCTCCACCATCCCCGCCTTCTGCAAGCGCGGGGACCTCATCATTGCGTGCGTGCACCGCTTCCCCCCCGGCTTCCCTTCTTCTCCGTTCCCGCTCTCCTCCTCTGCCCCTGTCTCCTCCGCTCCGCTGCTTTTGAAGTCTGCTACTTTGTGCCTCATCTTCCTTATTCACGTCACAGCACATCATGAGATCAAATCCCCCTCCCTCGACCGTCATTCCGCCGCATGGTAGCTATCCCTTACCCCCCCCTCCCACCCGCTCGCTGCCCACGCACTCCCCTGTCCCTCCCCACACCTTCCATCCTCCCTCATCCTCTTCCCGCCCCCCTTCTCCCGGTCTGTCCCGTCCCTTGCGACTGTGTGCGGTCTTATGTCGGGGCAGTGACGAGGGAGTGGGGTGGGCGATGCAGAACGGCATGACATTGGCGCGCAGCACGGTGCGCTACTTCCGCCACAACGACATGAACCATCTCGAGCAGCTGCCTCGTTCTCATCCCTCCCCTCCTTGTCTCCCTGCCTCTCAACCCTACTGTCCTCCCCACGCCTTCCATCCTCCCCCGTCCTCTTCTCCCTACGCCTCCCCTCCCCTCCCTCGCGGTTCTGTGCGTTGTATGCGGTTACAGTGACGAGGGCGTGGGGTGGGCGATGCAGAACGGCATGACATTGGCGCGCAGCACGGTGCGCTACTTCCGCCACAACGACATGAGCCACCTCGAGGAGCTTCTGCAGCAGCATGCCGCCGCCGACCGCAAGAGCAACAAGACCGACATTCGCCGCTTCATCGCTGTTGAAGCCCTCTACCAGGTGAGGATGGGGGACAGGGGATGGTGGGTGAGGGGGGAGGGGTGGGAGAGGGAGAATTGGTTCGGGGCGAGGGACGGAGGGAGAGGGAAGGGAGAGCAAGAGCAACAAGACCGACATACGCCGCTTCATCGCTGTTGAGGCCCTCTACCAGGTGACTGACAGGGGGACGGGGGGGGGACGCGGGTGCGGGATTGGGAGGGCCCACTCTCTCCTTAACACACTCTCCTTCACTCTATCCCTCCGTGCTCGTCCTCCCGCTCTCTCCCCTTCAATTTCTCCTCTCACGCCCGCTCTCTCCCACTCGCCTCAGTGCTCTGGCGCTGCCGGAGTGCCTCTCGTTTTTTCTGACCACTCGAGAATCCCTTCCTTCACGCCCGTGCTCCCCCCCTCACGGCAGTGCTCAAGAGAGCTGCTGCCCTTTCCGGAGTTGGAGCGGTTGAAGGAGAAGTACAAGTTCCGCGTCATCGTGGAGAGCCTCTCGTTTTCTGAACCGTCTCAAAAATGTCCCCCCACACCCGCTCTCTCCCACTCACCGCAGTGCTCTGGCGAGCTGCTGCCCTTACCAGAGCTGGTGCGGCTGAAGGAGAAGTACAAGTTCCGTATCATAGTAGAGGAGAGCCTGTCCTTTGGCGTGCTGGGGGCCACGGGGCGCGGCATATCGGAGCACTACGGCATGCCCGTGACCAACATTGACATCATCGTCGCTGCCATGGGCACCTCGCTGGCTTCTGTTGGGGGGTTCTGCTGTGGTAGCGCCAAGGTGGTGGATCACCAGGTGAGAGATGTTATGTGTGTGTGCGCGCGCGTGCTCCCTGTGCTCGTGCTGCTTGCTTCCATGCCTATTTCACATCCCCATCCCATCCGCATCCCCTCCTCTCCTGCCCCATCTCCCATGCTCCATCCTCCTCTGCTCATGCTCCCCCATCACACGCGTCCTCTCCCACCTGCTTGTGCCTCTTACCCTCCCGGCAGCGGCTGGGCGGCATGGGGTACTGTTTCTCAGCGTCACTGCCGCCGTTCCTGGCGTCAGCAGCCATGGCAGCGTTGGACGAGATGGAGGCCCGCCCCGCCTCACGCTCCCTCCTGCACGCCAACGCCACCGCCTTTCGGGAAGGTCAGTTGATGGAGCTGTGTGCGTGGTGGCGCGGTGTGTTGAGTGCTGTGAGTGTGGACACGGGAGAAGAGGGGCTGCAAGAGGGGCATTAGGAGGGGAGAAGATGGCTTGTTACTGGGTTGAGAGGAGAGCGTGTGGTTCATGGGAGGGTGTGCTTTTACGATGCTGCTTCAGAACCCCTCCCTGCCTTGATGATACATGAGAACCACCACTCCCATATGCCATGGGGAAGCATGCTTATACCACGTAGCTTATACCCCTTCCTGCATCCCATGACTTCTTGCCCCGTAATCCTCCATGATCCCTCCTCCCCAATCCTGCAGCCATGGCGACCCACTGCCCTGATCTGGAGGTGCATGGCCATGCGGTCTCGCCTGTGGTGCTGCTGCGGGTGCGCAAGGGAGCAGGCGCAGGGGGTGCGGTGGGGGATGGGAAGGAGGAGCCTGTGGTGCTGCAGAGGATAGTGGATGAGGTGAGTGCTGTGCTGCTGAACCATTGAGGAAACAAGGAACTGTTAGTCTTTTGAATCTGCATGAATCATGTTCATGTGCTGTCTGGGACCCAAACTGTTATGTTTCAACCAGTCTCATGCTGCCACCCTCATGCTCTACCGCACTCCCCCTTTCTCTTACACGGCGCACCCTTTTCTCCCTGTCTCTGCACTGCGCCTGATGCCCCCCCCCCCCCCCCCCCCTTCTCCTCCGTGCTTCTGCACGCCGTTCCGTGCTTGCCCCTCGCCTGTGTCAGATGCGGGAGGGAGAGAACGTGCTGGTGAGTGTTCCGCTGCGCTCGCCTCTGGACATATGCCCCTTGCCGGCGGGCATTCGGGTGTGCATCTCAGCAGGGCATTCACAGGACGACATGCTGCTGGCAGCTAAGGCCTTTGGCCGGGCAACTGCTCGTGTGCTCGGCTCAGAGGCGTCTAGCTAATCACGTGGCCGCTAGCTAGGGTTTGCGTTGGTTGGTTCTATCAGCTGGCACCGTAGGTTTGGGTCTGGTTCGTTCCATGTGCGTTGTAATTGTGGGGATGGCACCGTGCTGTTTAAATTCTTGGCCGGGAGGAAGCACATTTGTTCATACACGGACACACCCGATTGCTGTGTGACGGTTGTAGAGTAAGGTCACAATAATGTGGAGTCAAGCCAAATGGCATGAGCGTTTATTTCCCCTTCAGCCTTCAACTTTTGGAATTGTACATCTCTGTGTGACGAAATGGTATTTTTATGGTCCTTACATATCAGGAATACGTTTAGTTACATCGCGCACCTCTGCGAAAACTGCTCTCTCATCTGGTCACATCATCCCTCCCTCCCATTCTTCCTTCCGTAGCGCCTGGCTGCGAGCCAATCATCACCGTCGGTTCATTTCATTTGTTGCCGAGGCCCAGTTATTGGTAAGTAACGCTGGTTTACCTTCCCGCGCTCGCCAACACGGCGCGCGCGCTGAGGCGCCTTCCGATGGCCACAATTTCCGCCTTTGCGCCCACCCTTTCCCCCGCGCACTGCCTGCACCGCTCCGCCGCAGCCTCTTCCGCGACGCCGTTGCGCCAGGCCCGCGCGCTCATGGCGGGGGCTATGGGCGTATTGCGGAATGCGGCCGCTCCCCGCGGAGCTGGTATCAGCGGAACAGCGCGGCAAGGGGTAGGGATACTGGAACGAGAAACCACGGCGCAGGGACGCGAAAGCGGGGACGCGAGACTCAATGGCGGTTTCAACCTTGAGAGAAGAATGCGATTGGTCAGCGTAAATTGCGGCAGCAGCAGCCCCAGCCGCCAATGCAGCGCCGTATCGCGCCAAGCGCAAAGATCGGCGCCCTTGTTCCGCCATCGTTGCTTCGGATTAACGGTAGGTCCACTGCCAGGCAGCAACCACCCGCAACGCAGCCTCCTCTCACTCCCCCAAACCGCTCTGCCAGTCTCCGGCCCCACGCTCCCCGGCGACAGCAGCGGCAGCAGCAGAAGTTCCTGCGGCGGATTCAACCAGGGGAGTGGTTCTAGAGGGGTCTGCGCGCGCGCTGGCGCGAATGTGGACACGAGCGCGACGGCAACGGAGGAGCAGACGGGAGGTGCGGGCGTGGACACGGGGGAGGAGGCAGCCGGCAGAAGGGCAGTGGTGAATGGCGATGAGTCAGGGCAGCAGGCCAGCAGAACGGGCAAGGGAAAGCTCAAGGGGGATGTGAAGGCGAGTGAGAAGAGGAAAGGGAAGGGGAAGGAGAAGGGAGAGGTGGTGAAGCTGATGCTGCACAACACGATGAGCCGGAGCAAGGAGGAGTTTGTGCCTCTACGGGCGGGGCACGTGGGCATGTATGTGTGCGGTGTGACTGTATATGACTACAGTCACATCGGGCATGCCCGCGTGTACGTCTCGTTCGACGTGCTCTACAGGTGGGTGGGTGTGTGCATATGCCGGTGTGTCTCTCTCTCTCTCTCTTTTCTTCTCTTTCTTCCTCTGCCCCTCTGTTTTTCCCTAGTTGCCCTGTGAGTTGCTTCTTCTGTTCCTGATAATGGTGATTGTTCGTGACTGGTAACACCCATCTGGTATATCATGCCGTCTGTGTCCTATCTGCCCCTATTCGCGTCCATGTGCCCTTATGCACGCGTGGCTCTCTCTGTGTTGTGTTGCCATGGCACCAGGTACCTGCAGCACATGGGGTATGACGTCACATATGTGCGCAACTTCACTGATGTCGATGACAAGGTCCATTCCCATCCCATGCACTCACCTGCTCTGCTGCTGCTGCTGCTGCTGCTGCTGCTGCTGCTGCCACCTCTGCAGCAGCATCGCTTCTTTCAAACCCTTCCATTGCTTGTCCATCCGTCTGTGTCCATCCATGCATGCGCCTCAGCAAATCACACGTTCCTCCCTCTCCACCTTTTCTCTCCACCCCCTAATGCCTCAGATCATCAAGCGTGCGTTGGATCTGGGCGAGGATCCGCTGCATCTGAGCCGTCGGTTCATCAGGGAGTTCCATGCGGACATGCATGCACTGGGGTGCCTGCCCCCCACGCATGAGCCCAAGGTGTCCGAGCACATCCCCGACATCATCCACATGATCCAACAGGTGCGCTGCTCTGCTCTGCTCTGCTCTGCTCTGCCCTGCCCTGCCCTGCCCTGCCCTGCCCTGCCCTGCCCTGCCCTGCCCTGCCCTGCCCCTCATCATACCATTCCATACTTAACTGTTTTTGAGTCGACTCAAAAAGTGCTTGCCCCCCACGCATGAGTCCCGAGGTGCACATCCACATGATCCAACAGGTGTGCTTCCATGGTCATCATCATGCCATGAAATGCCGTGCCATGCCATCCCGCACCATTCCATGCTATATCATACCATTACTCATAATACCATAGCATAGCTTACCTATGCCATGCCATTTTGTTTCATCCCCATGCATCAATCAACCACTTATGCTGTGCCATCCTCACCTCCCATGCTCACCTCGTGCGCTCTCCCTTTCCAGATAGTGGATTCGGGCGCTGGCTATGTTGTGGACGGCGGAGATGTCTTTTTCGATGTGGACAAAGCGGAGGGGTACGGCCAGCTGTCGGGGCGGCGGCAGGAGGAGAACCGGGCGGGCGAGCGAGTGGCAGTGGACGAGAGGAAGAGGAACCCGGCTGACTTCGCCCTCTGGAAGGTGCGTGCTGCTTGCTACTTGCTGCGCTGGCTTGATATTCGACACGTTTCAAAACTGCAACAGATGAGAGGATTTTCCGGGCGCCTCAGAAATCCACTGGAAGGTTCGGTGCATCTTGTGCTGACTGCCGATCAGCACACTCCACTCCTTCCCCACACTCCACTCCTTCCCCACACTCCACTCCTTCCCCACACTCCACTCCTTCCCCACACTCCACTCCTTCCCCACACTCCACTCCCACATCCCATCTTCTTCCCAAGCTCCCACCGTACCGTGCCCCAACATCCACCCTAAGCCCTTAAACCTCATGCCACGCCATGCCCTCATGCACTCTTTGAGCCTCTACTCCCACCACACAACCCCTTGCAGAGTGCTAAGCCAGGCGAGGTGTCGTGGGCGAGTCCGTGGGGCGAGGGGCGGCCGGGATGGCACATAGAATGCAGCGCCATGAGCAAGCGCTACCTGGGGTTCCGGTTTGACATCCACGGGGGTGGGCGCGACCTCATCTTCCCCCACCATGAGAACGAGCTTGCACAGAGCAAAGCCGCAGCGGCAGCAGCGGCGGCGGCGGCGGCGGCGGCGGCTGGTGATGGTGATGGTGCTGCCCTGGCGCAGCAGCATGTGGATGAGCAGCAGCGACAGCAGGAGCAGGAGCAGGAGCAGGAGCAGGAGCAGGAGCAGCAGGAGGGGTGTTTGCACTGCGCAGCGGAGCATGGCGGCGAGGGAGGGGAGGCGTGTGGAGTGTCGGTGTGGCTGCACAACGGCTTTGTGAACGTGGACTCGGAGAAGATGTCCAAGTCCCTTGGGAACTTCTTCACCATCCGCGAGGTCAGTCAGTTAGCTGACTCTTTCTTGAGACGCCTCAACGCGTTTGAGGTTTGACACACCTTTTGAGGCGTCGTCTTACTAGTTGTGAACGTGGAACAGGAGAAGATGTCCAATTCCCTTGGGAACTTCTTCACCATCCGCGAGGTCAGTCCGCTGACTGACTCCTGAGACGCCTCAAGACGTCTGAGCTTTTGTAGACATCTTCTGAGACGTCTTAAGAGTCGTGAATGTGGACTCGGAGATGTGATTGTGTTCGAGTCCCACATGTGGACTCGCGGATGGGGAACTTCTTCACCATCCCGAGGTCTGCTCTCGTCTGATGGACTGCGGGACGGGAGTAAGGGAATGTGTATGAAGTGTGGAGAGAAGGGGGATTCGGAGAACGGGAACATTGGCACGACGTTACCTTAACCCCGAACCCTGAAACGCTCAATATTCTACCCCCTCATGCTCCCTTCTGAATGGGGACATTGTACCTCATTCCCTCACAAGATGTCAATGTACCGCCCCGCCCTCCTCCTCGTAGCAACGTCAGGTGCTGGCTCGATTCCACGCTGTGGCGGTGTGGTGGTTCTTGCTCTTCTGAGATGCTTCAAAAGCCGGCTCTCCATGCGCCACTTTTTAACTCGACTTACAAGTCCAACCCCCACACTCCTTGCACGGCAGGTGCTGGATCGCTTTCACGCGGTGGCGGTGCGGTGGTTCCTGCTGTCGACGCACTACCGCTCGCCCATCAACTACAGCGACCGCCAGCTCGACCACGCCTCTGACCGCGTCTTCTACCTCTACCAGGTGTGCTGCCGTAGTCGTCACACACACACACAGACTCGCACTCGACGTTTGAGGCGCCTCAAAAGCCGCGCCTCTGACCGCGCCTTCTACCTCTAGAGTCACCTTGAGACTTCTCAAATGTGTCGTCCACCTCTACCAGGTTCGTCCCATTGCCATCCTCAATGTCATGTCAGACTGACTGTTGAATTGAGACGTCTCAAACATCGTCTATATGGTGTGGGTTGTGATCCATCCTCAGACTGCCGTTCATTTCAACACCAACGCACCAAACCCGTTGCGGAATTTTCCTTGGGCTTCATTCCTTTCCTCATCTCGCTCACACACTGATCTTCCCTCTCTCCCACTTTATCTCATCACCAAACCTCCCTGCACTCTCCATCTCAACCCGTCCAGCTCCTGGCCGACTGTGAAGCCGCCAACTGTCAACACCAGCAGCAGGTATCAACTGGTGCAGGCGCATCCAAGCAGCCTCCTGCGCCAGCCAAGGCGGCGGTAACAGCAGCAGCGCAGGTGCGAGCAGCGGCAGCAGCAGCGCTGGCGGACGATCTCCACACGGCTCAGGCAGTGGCGAGCCTCTCAGAGCCCCTCAAGCTCATGGCAGACCTGCTGGGGGCCAAGAAGGTCCGTGCCGGGGCCACACACACACACACACACACACGCACACACACACACACACACACACACACACACGCGCGCGCGCACGCACGCACGCACGCACGCACGCACACACACACACACACACACACACACACACACACACACACGCATACAATGGCCAGTTTTTGAGGCGCCTTTAGAGGCGATTTTTGGGGCGCCTCAAAACTCTCAGAGCCCCTCAAGCTCATGGCAGACCTGCTGGGGGCCAAGAAGGTCGGTCAGTGCACACACACACACACACGCATGCAATGGCCAGTGGCACTTCATGGGTGGAGATTGGGGAGGGGGTTGGGGGAGAGGGTGGTGTGGGAAAGGGGAGTGGTTGGTGGGTGCATGAGGGGTAGGCGTGTGGTGGAATCAGCTTGCTTGTTCAGTTGGTCCATATGCCAGCGGTCCACTCTGTTGTTTGTTTTCACGCTTTCACTCATCAACACAGTTCCCAAGCTCATGTTGTGCCTGTTGTATCCATTCTTCTGCTTTCCCTCGTGTCCTTTCTGCCCTCTCTGCCCTCTCTGCCCTCTCTGCCCTCTCTGCCCTCTCTGCCCACTCTGCCCGCTCTGCCCGCTCTGACCGCGCTGCACGTGGTGTGGGCATGGCAGTACAAGAAGGACCCCAGCAGGGTGCCATCGCTCATGGTGCTGCAGGAAGCAGTGCTCTCCGTGCTCGCCCTCTTGGGCCTTCCCACCTCTGGATTCTCCCCGGTGAGTCTGCACCGCCTTCCTCCACCTCCTCCCTCCACCATTAATCCCTGGAACCTGGCTCCTGCACTTACGTCTACTGCACTTACTATCTGTCTTGAACAGCAGTCTCCAGCTCCTGCATCTAACACGTGTAAGAGATCACAGGCAACAACCCTATCAGCCATCTCCCGTGTCCCTCGACCGCTAGTTCCCTTTCTTTGCTAACTGAACCTTCCTATTCCCTCTGCGTGTCTCCCTTCCCCGCTTTCCCCACCACCACAGCTGCTGGAGGAGCTGAGACAGCTGGCGCTGAAACGGGCGGGTATGAGTGCGGAGCAGGTGCAGGGGATGCTGGAGCAGCGCGACGAGGCGAGGAAGGCCAAGGACTTTGCGCGGTCGGATGCGATTCGCGATGAGCTGGCGCAGGTGGGGATCATGCTCATGGACACGCCTGCTGGTACTGCCTGGCGGCCTGCTGCCGTTGCTGCGCAGGATGATGCTGATGATTCTGCCGGGCTGGTGTGATGATAATAAGATGGCGATATGTTGAGATGGCGACTGTCAAGAAGCTAGGCTAGGTTAGGAACCTAGGAGAGTGGCGAGAGAGTGGAATGTCGAGAAAGAAGGGGGGTTCACTATAGGCTCGAGGGTACAAATAGGAGACAAAGGAGGTGCACCACCAATACAAAGAGTTTATAACTACACTAAAGCTACAGCTACAGGCAGGTACATAAATATATATTCTAACAGCGACGTGGTGAGAGATATGGAGATGGAAGGGAGTTGGAGATATGGTGGTGGATGGAGCAAAAAGGAAGGTCGAGTCAAATGATTTAGATCCGCCTATGGGGTGATTCTAGGATGATTCTTGGATGTGATTGTGTGTGAGTTCTAGGGAAAGTGAAATGATAAGAATGATTAGCTGGTGATTGTTGGATATCTGTGAATAATGGTGGTGTAACATTTACGAAGTCGTGCGTCAGCAAATTGCCGTCCTTCACTCATCGCCGTGAGGTGTCATCTGCGAGGTTCGTTCGTTCACATTCGCACCGTTCATTGCGGCTGCGTCAGCAAGAGCAGCTGCAGCAGCATGCTCGTTCCCTCGCTCCCACCTGTTTAGTTGCGCCTGGCCTCGTATCTCGCATCCCGTTCCGAGTCTTCTCATTTCTCTCTTCTTTCTCGTCTCTACCATCCCTGCGCCGGAGGGACAACGAAAATCTACGTAGCCGCTGACTTACGATTCAAGGATTCGCTGAGCGAACAGGTCCGATTACTATACCTTCCGCCAACGATTATCCCCCTCCAAGTTCCAACTCTTTCCCAACTCCGCCGCTCCTTCCGCCATGTGTCGGCCGCAAGTGGACCGGCCGCTAGCGGCGCTATCGCTGCTGCACCACCAGCTGCAGCAGCGCCGGCAGCCGTGGCTTGCGCCCGACTGGTCGCCGCCGGAATCCGTGCCGGACGAGGCGGAGGCCGCCGCGGCGTGGCTGCGCTTCCAGCGGCGCCGCGTGCGGCTGCTGACGCGGCGAATGCGCTTCCTGCTGCTGCTGCTGCTGACGCTGGGCGTGCTGCAGATCTTCCTGGGTGCCTATGTGTCGTTCTGCTTCCACGTGGCAGTCGCTAAGCACCGCGCGAGGTGACTATTGGCGGGTGGGACGCAGGAATGGGAGCGGTGGGTTGGGTGGGGGTTGAAGGGGGGGGTGAGGGGGTGGTACGGGGAAGGAAGGCGGGGATCATGGGGGGAGGGGAGGGGAACAGTGGGAGACGAATTTTGAGGCGCCTCAGAAAGGGGAGGGGAATGGCGGGAAACACGCTCGGTCACGGGCGTAAGCAATCAAGGGCGGGACAAGTTACAGCCCACATATATCTTTTCTTAAGAGCCTCAAGAATTTATATCTGGTCAAGTGAACAAGGACTATCATGGAACGAGATAGACAGACAACAGCACACATCCAGAACCCATCCTCTTGCCATCAGATCATCCCCTCCCCATGCTTCTTTTTTTTCCGCTCGGTGCCATGGTTCCCATCATCCCGTCCGTTCAGTTCACATCATGCCCACGGCTCTCGACTGTCTTTTGAGGTGCCTCAAAAGTCAGTTCACATTATGTTTATAGCTCTCGACGGTGCGTGTGTGCGTCCCCTTGCAGGAATCAGGAGCTACAGCAGGGGTGCTGGAGCGAGCAGGCACGGGGAGGTTTTTGAGGCGCCTGGAAAATCCCGTCCAATCTCTTCATGCCCACGGTTGTCGCCTCGCCTGTGCATGCATGTGTGTGCGCTGCCCTGCAGGAACCAGGAGCTACAGCAGGCGCTGGAGCGGGCAGGGGAGGCGTGGCAGTGGCAGCAGCAGTGGTGGGCACGGAGCAAGCGGGAGAGGGCGAGGGGGAGAGGGGCAGGGCAGGCCATGGATCGGGGTGAGGAGGCGCTGGGACTACCTACTGCCCCCCGCCCTGGCAGGTCCCTGCTTGCTATAGAATCCGCTCTCAATGCCGTGCAAATGACGCTACCTGGGGATTATGCTGCTGCTGCGACTGCTGATGGTGATGTTTTTCAAGACGATGCTGATGCCGCCGCCACCTCCGCCACCCCCACCCCCACCACCACCACCACCACCACCACCATCACCACCACCACCACCACCACCACCAGCAGCAGCAGCAGCAGTTGCAGTGCGAGCAGCACGGTTCAGACCGTTCACATGCATTGTCAATCCCTAGCAACATGCCCTGTACCTGCCAAACCGACTCTCACCTCTCTCCTCTTCCCGTCTCCTCCTCAACTGCCGTACACCCTATCGTGATGCACACTTGCACTGAGCCTGCGGCACGAGCCATTGCACATGAGCCATGTGCATGAGCCATGTACCATGTGCATGAGCCATGTGCATGAGCCTTGTGCATGAGCCATGTGTAAATTCCACGTGCATGTTCCCTTGTCGCAACACATACTGGTAGGCTATAGATGATAAGGCTGGTTCATTACCCATGTACTTTAGGCTAGGGAGCACAGTCCTGCACCGGGATTCGCATACGGTTATAGTGTATGTTGTACCACCGTACGTGAAAGCAAGCAGGTACTTTTACCTGTAGTGTGATCAAGCAAACAGGTGCCCCACGCTATTTCCAACTCATACACGGTAAAAGCAGTAGAGAAATGAGACCAATACATACACCCCTGCCATGAACCATCAGAGCCTCGATTCTACACCGCCTGCCATGGTAGTGCAATGAGCAGCGCCTTTCATTGATAAGCCGCCACCAACAACCCTCCGTGCTCAGTGCTGTCTGTGCTCTTCCCTGCCCACCCCCACTAGATGCGCCCCGCCCCGCCCCGCCCCGCTCCGCTCCACCCCACCCTGCCCCACCCCGCTCCGGTCCGCTCCACGTCTAGCTGCTGCCATTCTCGACCCCAGCTTCTCCATTCCTTTCCTGCCGTCAATTCCCTTCAAGAGCTTGTGCCAGAGCTGCGCGCTTGAAGTGACTTTTGAGTCGATTCAAAAGTCAACCCTTCCCGTGTTCCCGCTGCCGTCAAGTCTCCTTGGGAGCTTGTGCCAGAGCTGCGCGTTCAAAATCAGCAGCAGCTGTTTCCGTTTCCGGGACGTGCAGCATGCGGGCCACTATGGCCGGGGGCAGGGCGAATGTGTCCACGCCTGCTGCTGCCAACGCTGACACCTCTTCTGGTGCTCTCACACTCGCCACCAGGACTCGTGTTGCACTGCCTGCTGCGTTCACCGCTTGCTGGGAGGGACGGTAGTGGGAGGGGGGAATGGGATGTGGGGAGAGCGGAGCTTTGTGTGGGGTGGCAGGGCTGGTGGCAGGGCTGGTGGCAAGAGGATTGATCTGTGTGCTGTGAAGTATCACTGCATGCTGTGGCTCATGGCATGGCATGGCATGGCATGGCATGGTATGGCATGGCATGGTATGGCATGGCATGGCATGGCATGGCATGGCAAGGCATGGCATGGCATGGCATGGCATGGCATGGCAAGGCATGGCATGGCATGGCATGGCATGGCATGGCACATACTTGCATGGCGATGATTTCAGCCTTGCCGTCTTTACCCAGAGCGTCCATTCGCCCAAGGTACGGTGCTGCGTACTGTGCCCCCACTCCCTGCGCTAGCAGCACCTGGTGTATGATGGGGTAAGGGAGGAAGGGAGCGGGAGTGGAGGGGGTGGCAGGGGATGAGTGCATGTGCTCATGAATGCGTGCATACACATGTGCATGGAGTGACGACGTATGGGGAGGAGAAGGCGTGGATAGTAGACCCAAGGCTGGTGAGTGTGAGTGTGAGAGTGAGTGTGTCGGTGGTGGTGGTGGTGGTGGTGATGGTGCAGTGTGTGTTGGATCAAGTTTCCAACACACATGCTGGATGATGAGCAGCAAGCCAAGGCTTGCTCGTGATCATCAAGAGTGTGTGTTGGATCAAGTCGCCGGCGCGCAGTCTTGTTGATAAGCAGCAAGCCGATAGCAGAGAGCAGTGTGCGGCCGTACAAGAGGGGTGAGTGGAGAAGACACAATTTGACAGGAGGTGCATGCGAGTATGTGCATGCGGGAATGTACATGTGGGTATGTGCACGTGTGCATGCACGACATGGAACCTGGTGAGAGGCATAGAGAGCAGTGAGTGTGACTCGGAAGCCCCATGTGGAGATGAGCTGACGTGATGCCTGGATGCCAGTGACCGTGGCTGGAATCTTGATCTGCCACCCAATCATCCCCACAAACATGAAAGCCACACAAACACAGAGCCATGGCACCAGCACTCAAGTGAAGGAAATCCGCCCAGGCGAATGACGAGTTCAGATCGAACCATGCTGTGCTGCTGCCTGGATGCCAGTCACCGTGGCTGGATTCTTGATCTGCCTTCTATCCATCCCCACAAACATCAACCAACGCTGCCGTCATGCACAGAGCCACGCGGCGTTCGCAATTGAGTAGCGTAGACTTTCCCAAGGCGCATAAAGACTTCAGACGGAGAACATTGTTGGCAGGGAGGACAAGAAAAGCATCCCATTAGGATGAAATGCCAGATATTGCAGTACAAGGCCGGCCGAACGATAGTGTCAAAACAGCAGCCAGAAGGCCAGAAGGCGGTGAAGTGAAGTGAAGCCAGACAACAAAAATGTCACAGCTGCAGGGCGGCAAGGGGCAGGGTGGCAGGAGAGCAGGAAGGACAGGGTGGGCAGGGAGGCAGGGAGGCAGGGCAGCAGTGGGGATGCGTGGAAGGCTCACCACGACGCGGGGATCGATGATGCCGAGGCGTTTCCCCGTTTCCACCATTTCGTCCACCGTGGATCCCCATGTCTGTAGCTGTATCTCCTGCGCTCCCTGCTCTCCCCCCACCCGGGCCCCCCCACACACACACAAAAGCCACATGCAGGGCGCCGAGCGGGCGAAATAGGGAGAAGGGCGGTGGGGAGAAGGTGGAGAGATGGAGGCGTGGGGGGTGGGCAATGAGCGAATGAGGATGAGGGAGGGATGTGGGGTGGGTGGGGGATAGAACAGTGAAGAGTGCGGCGTGCAATGAGCGTCACTCTTCACAGTTCTGCGATGAAGCATGGCGTGCGGAAGACGACGCACGTATTCGACAAGGTGGAGAGGGCAGACCGTAAAGAAGCGAACGGGAGAGGCGGCGGGGGCGAAGGAGGGGTCAGGATCTAGAATTAAATATTACGATAGAAAGAGAGCGAGAGAGCAAGTGAGAGAGGGGAGTGAGGGAGCGAGGGAGGCGGGGTGGTGAAGAGAGGAGAAGAGCGGGGTGGGATTGCACGGTTTGCTTGCGTGTGACTAACCAGGCCAAATGCGGTGTGAGCCAGCTCCGCTAGTGCGTCCACAGAGCATTCCCTCCCTGCCCGCTCCAGAAGCAGCGGATTCGTTGTCACTCCTGAGTGGGGGCGGAGAGGAGCGAGCGCATTGGATTCGGATTACGGGGAAGGAGACGGCAAGTTGATGGGAAGGGGAGAGGTAGTGGGGGAGAGGGAGGAGCGGGGGAAGAGCAGGGGAAGGAGAGGGGCGAGGGGGGAGAGGGGAGGGAGAAAGGGGGAGGTATGAGAGGAGAGGGGACACGACAAGCCCCATTCTTCACTGATCGGAGTGGGACCAACCAACAGAAGAGAGAGAAAAAAGCAACAGAACAGAACAGCACAGCACGAAACGGAACAGAGTGATGTGTGACCACTCTCGCCACTCCAGCCGGAACACAGTGACATGCGTCACTCACCCTCGCCTTTCAGCCCACGGCTCACCGTGGAAGATGCCCGTCGGGAGCCATTTCTCCCATTCCGCCACGTCAGCAGTGTCCAGGAACAATCTCAGCCGCCCCCTGCCCAGCGCCAGCAGTCTCTGCCCTAGAACCGACCGATCATTCGCGATTCCGCCGCCGCCAGGCGCAGCAGCGGCGGAGGCGGAAACGTCGAGGGTGGTGCGGCGGTCAGCAGGGGGGGAGTCCGCCATGAGTGCGGGAGGAGCGGTGGGGATGAGCGGGCGGGAATTGCGGAGGCGGATGCGGGTCAGCCTCCCTCGTGGGCCGAAATCCTGCTGGTATTGCTGTGTCCGCTGATGAGAAGCGAACGGCGCTGCAGCTTTCGGAAGGGAGCGGTGCGCAACAGCAACAATGGCAGCTCCGGGAAGCACGGCCATTGATGGGCGAGCAGGAGTGAAAGGGAAACGTGGGACGGAGCGGCAGACAATCGGATCGGATAACATCAAGGCGAGAAGAAAATGATTGGTTAGGCAGTGAGGCAGTGCCCGTTAAAGCCCAAGACCTGAATTACAAAAAAAGGAAGGCAAACTGTGCACAGTTTGCCTTCCGAGCCCACAGTTGACTTCCCGAGCCTCTCTGGTTACCAAATGACGCCCCGCAAAGAACCAGAGAGTCGTAGAGCAGCACAAAATTGGTTTGCGAGAGTCCCAACCGCTCCCTCTTGAAGGGAGTAGGGGAAGGCAAGCTGTGCGCAGTTTGGAAATTGTGGTAATTCAGGTCATGCTCGACCACATAGTATCCACGTGAAACTCCTAGGTAGAACAGAAAGCCAATAGAGCCCGAGCCCAATAGTTTGGTAGGAAAAAAAACACCAAACAGATTCTATGCGATGGCGCCACTTTTCACTCAGCGTCGTCGTCGAAACCCTGCGCGACCGCGAAAACGTCAGTTTGCGGCGCATGCATCTCCTCTCCGAGGTCGATATTAGGTAATCGTACGGTCGATCGCTGCCATTTCCCGCGCATTCGCCCTATGTTTGCCTCAGCTATGTTCCCCCACCGTCCTTCCTTGTCGGCGTCACACCCTGCCACACACGCTTCCCCTCGTCGACGTCGCCGTCCCCCACGCTTCCCCCCACCGTCGCCCGCGCTTCTTCCCGCTGTCGATCACACTTCACTCCGTCGTTGACCACGCTCTTCCTCCCGTCACCCACGCTTCCCCCCACTGTCGCTTACGCTCCCACCCACCGTCGCTTTTACACTTTCCCCCACCGTCGCCCTCGCTTTCCGCAACCGTCGCTCACGCTTTCCCTTACCGCTGCTCACGCTCCCTCCTGCCTTCCCCCACGCTTCCCCACACCGTCGCTCGCGCCCTCCCCCACCTTCCCTCACGCTTTCCCGCACATCACCCACGCTTTCCCCCACCGTCGCGCTCGCTTCCTCCCACCGTCGCCCACGCTTTCCCCCACCGTCGCGCTCGCTTCCTCCCACCGTCGCCCACGCTTTCCCCCACCGTCGCGCTCGCTTCCTCCCACCGTCGCCCACGCTTTCCCCCACCGTCGCCCACGCTTCATCTCACCGTCGCCCACGCTTCCTCTCACCGTCGCCCACGCTTTCCCCACCGTCGCCCACGCTTCCTCTCACCGTCGCCCACGCTTCCCCTCACTGTCGCCCATGGCAGGTGGTGGTGCGGCTTTGGAGCAGAGTGTTGGGCGCACAGCCAGGGCAGCGCGTGCAGGCGGGCAGCAAGGAGTGCAGTGCTGCAGGGGGCTGGTTAGGGGAGGCGGAGTGGGGGAGGGGTTAGGGAGAGAGGGTGCAGGGATCCTCCTATCCCCCTTACCTCCTGCCACACTCTTACCTCCTGCCCTCCTCCCTTACTCCGTTCCGTGGGGCCCCCACAGTCGTCCTCCTCTCCCTCTCTCTTCCTCCCTTCCTCCATCTATCCCACACTCTCTGCCTCACTACCCTCTTTCCCCTTTCTGTTGCCCGTTCTCCCTCCCTTCCTCCCGCCCTCCCTTCCTGCCATTCTCCCTCTCCTCATCCTCCCTCGATCCAGTCCCCCTTTCCCTTTCCATCTCCCTCTCGCCCACTCCCTTCCTCACGCCAACCCTGCTCCTCCGTTCCACCCATCCTCTCATCCGCCCATCCTCTCATCCGCCCATCCTCACTCCGTCGCCCTCACTGCCTCCCACTCTCCCTACACTCCCTCCCACCGTCACCCACGCTCCCCCCACACCCTTGTACCCTTCTTTCGTTCTCTCTGATTCTCCATTCTCCCCGTTCCTCCCTTATACCCTGCCACACTTTTACCTCCCTCACTTTCTCCCATCCGCCCTTCCTCCAAGCCTCCCTCCTCCCTACCACTCTCCCACCCACTCTTTCTTTCATCCTCCTGCCTCTCCACCCTGCTGCCCTTTTTTTCAAGCTGCCATCTTCCGATATTCCTATCCTCCGCCTTTCTGTCTGACCCACTTGCCTACTCCCTCGAATTTCTCACATCCTCCCATCCACCCTTTCCCTTCCAAGCCTGTACACTCCTAGCCTGTTTGTATATTCAAGGGGATTGCCCTTTGATTGTTATTGTTTTGTACGGTCTCCTTCCCAGCTGCTCCAACATATGACACACAAAATTTTGTGGTTCGTGTTTGTGCAGGTCTGCCATGCACCCAGATGTGAGGTGTTCGTTGTTTGATGATAGTGGTATGACAAATAGGTTGCCATGCCATGTATTGACGCTTATGCTTTTATTAATAAAACCTTCTCTGCTTCAGAGCAGCCATGCACATGGCCACTACAAAGAAGTGGAACAAAGCATAATATTGTTTATGTAAAAGTTGTCATCAATAGACTACAGGAACACATTCATCACATTCCTGTTGGGACTCATGGTGCTGGGCACCTGTAACCTGTTCAAGCATGGTTCCGTGATAGAACGGGAAGGGAAGAGGGGGTATGGCAGATAAGCGAGGGTTGGATGTGGACGGGGCAGAGGGGTGAGCAAAAGGGGAAAGAGAGTGAGCAGGGGGGAGAAGGGGGTGAGCAGGGAGGAAAGCCAGTAAGCAGGGGAAACCGAGGGGTCTGAACAGGGGAAATAAGAGTAGTGTGGGGAAAAAAGGTTAAACGAAGGGGAATCGAGAGTAAACAGGGAGGAAAGGCGGGTGAGTCCAGAGGGAGAGAGTGAGCAGAGGGGGAAAGAGTAAGCAGGGGGGGAAAGAGTGAGCAGGGGGGGAGAGAGTGAGCGGGGGGGGAGGGAGTGAGCAGGAGGGAAGAGAGTGAGAGAGTGAGCAGCGGAAAGAGATCGAGGGGGGGAGGGATTGAGCAGGGGGGTAGAGAGTGAGGCGAGGGGGAAAGAGAGGAGTGAGAACAGGGGGAAAGGGAGTGTACATGAGAGAAGAGAGTGAAGGGTGGGGAAGAGAGTGAGTGGAGGGCAGAGCGTGAGCTGGAGAGAGTGAACGGCAATGGGAGGGGTAGTGAAGGCGACGGGCGGGAAGTGAGTGCGACTGGCGGGAAGCGAGTGCGACGGGCGGGAAGCGTGTGCGACTGGCGCGGTGTGCGACGAGCGGGGGAAGCGAGAGCGACGGGCGGGGGAAGCGAGTGCGACGGGCGGGGGAACGGAAGGCGCCGTTCGGGAGAAGCGAAGGCGACGGGCGGGAAAAGCGACGGGAGGGGGAATTGAGCGCGACGGGGTCGGGGGAAAGAGAAGGCGACGGGGGAGGGGAAGTGAAGGCGACAGGCGTGGAAAGCGAGGGCAACGGGCGGAGCGAAGGCGACGGGCTGGGGTCGCGAAGGCATCGGAAGGAGGTCTTGAAGGCGACGAGCTGGGGAAGCGATGGCGAAAGAGATTGAAATCGTGGGGCCTTGGGAAAGGAAAACGACGGCAAGGAGAGGTTCATGCTTTGGCGAAGGGTCACGCTACGATATTCCGTGCGAGTATACGCATCAGTTGCACTAAACCTGCATTTCGACACCAACGAACACTATCTTTGCGCGTCGTCATCGAAATCCGCGCCACACACATTCGTAAGGCGCCTCTGATTCCCCGCTATCTCTACAGGTACGCTCCCTGCCTAGTTATCTGCGTGCTATCTCAGACTGTGCACAGTTTGGGATCTACGCCCTTTTCAGGTTGTGGGAAGGACCCCACCTAGCACTCGTATTCTTGTACGCGAGAAACTTTTGTCGCAAATTGGTTTCGCGAGTGAAAGTGCTTCGCACCCCAACCGAACCTCTGTCTGGTTGCCTTCCGAACCTATTTTTTTCCGTTGACTTGCGTTGAGTAATTCAGGTCTTGGGCTTTAAGAAAGGCTCTGCCAATGAGTATTCGTCACGCACACATGAGCCGTATATGCAATGTAAACCGCAGTAGCACATATGTCAAAATAAAAGAGAACGACTTCGTCACGCACACGTGAGATGATTAAAATCAACCATAAACATATGCTCATGATCATTACATATATCTTGCTATATCTGTGGGAATTTTCACTGGAGTTAACCTAACATTGTATCGATTTATTAGTGAATGCAAATCGGCATTGTTACAAACGAGATTTGTTGCGAAAGCTTGATGGGAATATGAGATCGACCACCGTGAGAGCTGAATGAGATCGCGTCATACGTATCAAATTCCTATCAGGTCGATGGCATGGCGTCCAGCGAGGCATAGGCCAGCTGGAGGTTGACAGAAGATGGCACGCAAGGTGAGTGGGCGCCGTGAAAGGTTTACGCACGTAGCGCATGCCGATTGGGGAAGTCCCCGGCCGACCAATCGACGCAGATTTTGGAACCGTCGATTGCGATCTTTTCCTCTCCATATCAAAGCGCACCTGATTTGAACTTGTAAATATGTTGCACTTCAATCGAGATACATCAATCTTTTCTTGAGGTTGTCAGCTACGTTTCTTGGAAAGTAGCTGCCCCTGTTTGCAATTTGTCTAACCCAAAACTCGAGGAGCACTGCACAATAGAATTCCACCGGAAAAAAAAAAAAAAAAAAATATATATATATATATATATTAAAAAGAAAACAACAACAACAACAACAACAACAACAACAACAACAACAACAACAACAACAACAACAACAACCAAATGAGCGCCATGTTAGGCATATACCCTGCACACTCGACTCGTCTCCCAACACTATGCTCATCGGCCTCATGATATGATAATTCTATAGAATTACCGCTGGTGAGTCACAGTTTTAGTAGACACTTAATTCATTCATGAATCTCATCTAATGCATCATAAAATATATGTATTGTAGAGGAAAAATGCACACCATTGTGTCACCTTGTTATATGTTCCATGTTATTTAATGTTTCCTTCCTCCTTCCTACAAGTATAAGTATAAATCAACGTGGTTATTATGTAATCGATATATTGTACAATATTTTAATTTCAAATATTTGTGCATTTATAGGCGTGAATAACGAAAACAGAAAAAGCCAGAATGCTGGATGTTCTTGCGTGATTCAGCCTTTCTAATACCAAAATGTACTTCTATGTTTGTGAGATCTGATGTGCTGAACATATAGTACAAGAATTATTTCGCAGGCTCACACTGAACTACAGATGTTCCGGGTTAAAGGCCATTGCTAGATGAGTCCATTTTCCATCTTGAGTAGAATTTTCCGATATTGCCTAGGGTTGTCCCGACCCCTATAGTCACATTTTTGGTGGGAAATTTTGAGGCTTGACCGAATCATTGCACGAATCAGCTCCGCAGCCAATCAGAGGCTCCAAATTGAACCATCCCAACATTCGGGGAAAACGATCAAGAAGGGATCATCGATTCGATGAATAACTTCAAAAATGTGAGTAATTGTTTTTCTTGACCATGATTAGTCCTCAATTCTGTTGCGAGGTCTCCAGTGCGCTCGAGGATGACATCACATTTATCTCGTTTACAGGGTAAAACAGAAGTTATTTCCTTCTATTCGATCTTCCAACCATAATTGATTTTGTTTTTTATGCCCGTTGGTCATGCGAAAGTTCTCAGCGCGTTGAACCGTTGCGACGAGAAGTTGAAGCAAGCGCGGTCCAAATCTAAGCAAAAGACAAAAGGCGAAAACTAGTAGAAAACAAACCACTGTGTATGCATTTTTCCTGAAAGGGACTATAAGTATCTCGTTTTGCCTGGGGTTTGAAGGTTTCTGCATACAGTCCGCGCGCGGCGGCTCAACCCGTAGGACTACAGATGTTCTGGCTTAAAAGCCCTTCCTAAAAGAGGCCCATTTTTTCCTTGAGTAGCTTTTTCCCATAAGTCCTAGGTGTATCCCCTCCTCTACAGTCCCATTTTTGGCGGGAAATTTTGTATCTTGACTGAATCTTTGCGCGAATCGGTTCTGTAGCCAATCAGAGGACGCAAATCGAACCAGCCGAAAATTGACGGAGAATGATCGGGAAAGAAGTTTTGTTTTAAGATTTACACATGCAACTGTATTAATTTTTTCTGCTTGACCGAACTTGCGCCTAAATCCTGTCGCACGGATTCGAGGGAGATCAACGATAAACGATCGAACAATTTTTTTTTTGCTATTGTTAAGGCCTAAAAATAATCAGTTTGTATATTTTTCTGCCCGTCAATCATGCGACATTGATCAACTCGGTGAACCGTGCTTCGGGAAGTTGAAGCAAGCGCAGTCCAAATGTACGTGGAAAACCGTTTCTTATGCAAATTTCTTGAATTTGGGACTGTAAGGTCGCATTTGCCCGGGGTTTTGGAATTTTGACACATAGTCCGAGCGCGGCGTGTTTTCCCGTCGGACTATAAACGAGAACATCTGTATAACCCGAAACACTTGAAAATGCAGATCGTGTTGTAGACGGTTAGATACGATCTGGATTAGATTCTATGCTGGATAGGGTTGCTGGTCTTATGCGAGAAGCAGTTGCCCGTGCGGTAGTCAATCCACACGATGCCATCCTACACGATTCCCTAATCTCTAGCCTCTGCTAAACTGTTGCATCTGTACACTCCCCCGTCAAACCCCGAGACACGACATCGGCGGCATTCCGCCTTGTGCATGAATTTATTCCTCCTCCTCCTCCTCAACCCTTGAAGATTCGCAATCAGAACAAGGGTTCTCGAACCAGCAAGAAAAGTTCTTCGGGTCTATTCAATCCGCTTACGAAAGTTTGAGGTCACGTTTTTCTTGTCTTCCCACGATTTTACTTCTACCTTCCTAAACAGAGAGAAGGTATCGTAAACTTTGGGCGGTAATTACATGATACAACCACCAAGTTTTTTTTTTCGTGGGTTGGTGACTGCTTGGCATACGCAAGTTCACCACCATTGTGTCAGAATCACGTACTGTATCAATCGCGTTTGTGAATTTCTTTTGTGAAGCACCCTCGGTCCTTTTTTGCGCCACCTCTGAAGTGCTCTGCTCCATAATTCTGGATCTCCTTCCACAAATCCACTATGTCAGCGGCAGTTGCCCTCATTGGTCCCGTCCCGCCCCCGCATGGACCACAACACACCACACCACACCACCGCATTTCTCTCCATCCACATCAAGTTCGGTTCGGGAAAACCAGCGTTGCCAGTGCCACCCACTCAACTCAGTGAAACGCAACCCTTACCTCACCTCCTTTCTCCGCGGCCCCTCTGTACCCCCCAACACTGTGTTCTCCTGCCACCACTCTGCGTCCACGCTATCTTCTCCAGGAGCGGGGTAGGGCAGAGCATTCCTCCTCACCTCACTTCTGCTCACAGCTTTCTCAACAACCCGCATGAGCTCTCCTTGGCTTTCTGGCGGATTCCATTCATGCCTTCAGGCCAGACTCTCTTTGCTCTGTGAAGCTCATTTTCCTCTCGTGGAGCTACTAGTAAAAATCGAAGATTCTTCTGCTGGTACTAGTACCAGTGGACATATCCCTATTCGTGACCAAGCTAAGCTACTTCGCAGCGTTTTGAGCGAATCACCGCGCCAACATAATATTTAACCTAGTTACTTTTCTTGTGGCGTTACACATTTCGTTCAGCCCAGAGTGTATGAGTGTTGCCACGCACCTACAACTTAGGTATAGCGTGCCGTGGCTCCCTATTAGTAAGCACATCGCGCCGTCACGCCTCTAACAACGTCTTCCATTTCGTTTCAATTAGTAACCCGTCAGGTTTTGCCACCAGCGTAAATTGATTGTTGCCAGCCACATCGCGAAAGGTCTCCGCACACCGATATACACGAGCACTGCCATCCGGCACCTTAAAAGTCCGTCGTGCCATCAGTGCGAGCACTGGTAGTAGCAGGCCGTCCGTGGCCACCAACTGGCGGCGGCGGCGGCGGCGGTAGCAGAATCAGCGGCAGGAGCGATGGCTGACTACTAGGGATCTGCCCGCCCGCGGCCGCAAAATCATGAGTTGTCGTTGGCCCACCTGCAGCATCATCCGTATTGATATTATTACTGGTAACGCGGAATACTGACGCGGTTTAGGGTGCGACGGCACGCATGACGAAGTCAGCGCCGCAGTCGCCGGCGAGCGGCATTGCCGCGATCGCCCATTGATCTGACGCCGCATTGTCTCTACTGCCACTGGCGAAAGCGCTCTTAGGTTTCCGTCTGTGGGGCCACCTGGAAGGGCAATGACTTATTGCCGCCTAGTCGGCCGCCCTAATTCAGTTTCAGTCGGAATAGGAATACCAGAACGTACCAGGTCGCGGCGGTAGTACCAAGGGTGCTAGATCGCGGTAGTCACAGTAAGCGTTCTAGACCGAGAAACTGCGACCTAATACAAAGGCAATGAAAATAGCGACGTTACTCGATACTACACGGCAACCCTAACCGCGAGAAAGCGCCGCGCCGAGAAGGGGCCGCGCGATAATGGCGGTGTCGCGGGCGGAGATGGAGCGGCTGTCGAAGGAGCAATTGGTGGAGGAGGTGCTGAGGCTGTCCGCTCTAGTGGAGGAGCGCGAGAGGCACCAGAAGCAGGAAGGTACGCGCCCCACGGCAAGGCACTGCATTGGCAGGAGGGCGGGGCACTGATAGTAGTAGTAACTCCCATGAATATGAAACAGTTCTTTCCTTCTGGATGCTTCCGAGGGAACCGGAACGGCTTGTTGTTGGAGGGATGATTGTACGCTAGGAGGAAGGAATAACTCGGGGTGCTTAGGCTTGCTTCCCGGCTCATTATCCCCCTGTCAACGTTGATGCCCTTTTCCCTTCCCGTTTTCCTATCCCCCTCTCCTTGGCTTTCTCAATTGACCACGCACCGCCACCATCCAAGTCTGCCCGCCAAGGCTGTCGCTCTGCACGCACGCTTTACACATACAATTTCTCACTCTTTCTCAGCCCCGCTTCCCTCACCCCTTCTCCTCTCTCGGCGTGTGCGTGTGTGTGTGCATGTGTGTGTGCGTGCGTGTGTGTGTGCAGTGGATTTCCAGCGTGATTTACTCAAGTCTGTGGGTCAATCCATCATAGTCACAGATCTAGAAGGCCACATCACCTATTGGTACGCCATGCCAAGTCGCCCACCGGAATTCACGCTGGCTAGAAGTCCGTCATTGCACCTCTTGTTCTCTCACGTCGCTTACAAATGCGCCGTGGCGTCCCTTTTCCCATACCACATTACCTGCTGCTAGGCCAATGGCTGTTATGATGGTGCACGACGCAATGCACATACCACAGGATCCAGAGGGGAGTAATTAGGAATTAGCTGCCCTTCCACTTGCCGCGGACAACCACAACACCACCAGATCAGATCAGATCAGATCAGATCAGATCAGATCAGATCAGATCAGATCATCTGCTCTTACACGGGCCACTGTCCTTGCCCCTCCCACTCCTACTCTCCTCTGTCTCTCGTCTCTTTCACTCCTTTCATCGCCGTCTCTTCGACATACCTCACCTCTTCCTTCGCCCGTCCGCTCACCTCCTCTTCCCTCCCTTTGCTCCCCTTGCTCCCCTTCCTCCTCCCCTTCCTCCCTTCCTTCCCGTTCTCCTCCTCCTTTTCGCCCCGTTACTGCTTCCTCCCCTTCCTCCCGTTTCTCCCCTCCTCCCCGTTTTCCTCCTCCCCTTTCCATTTTTCTCCTCTTCCTCTCCTTTCTCCCCTTCCTCCTTTCCCGCCCCTCACCTTCCCTTCCCCTCCTTCGTCCCCTTCCTCTCCTTCCTCCCCTTAATCTGTCACTCCCTTCCTTTCCCTCCCTCCCCTCGCCTCCCCTCCCCCCCGTCCTCCCCCCACTCCCCCCCTGCGCCCCGCAGGAACCGTGCGGCGACGGAGATATACGGGTGGGAGCCGGAGGAGGTGCTGGGGCGGCTACTGGGGCGCCTCAGAAGTCAACCCAACCCCCCCCCCCCCCCCCCCCCCCCCCCCTCACTTCCCCTCCCGTCCCCAGGAACCGTGCGGCGACGGAGATATACGGGTGGGAGCCGGAGGAGGTGCTGGGGCGGCTGGTGTTCGAGGTGATGGCCCTGCCCGCTGAGGACATGAGCGAGTGCGGCGTGCAGATCTTCGCCGCCCTCTCGCGCGGCGACAAGTGGTCGGGCGAGTGGTCCGTGCGCACCAAGGCGGGGGACGTCATTGACATCATGGTGTGTGTGTGTGGGGGGGGGGGGGGGGGAGGAGGAGGGAAGGGGGGGCCGGCGGGGCGTGGGGCATGGGGGGTGCCCAGGCGTGGGGTAGTGGGGGGAGCAGGGCGAGTGGTCTGTGCGCACCAAGGCGGGGGACGTCATTGACATCATGGTGTGTGCGTGTGCAGGGGGTGTGTGTGTGTGGGGAGGGGGGGGGGGAGAGATGGGGTGGGGAGCAGGTGGGGGCGCGGGGCGTGGGGCAGCTAGGAATTGGGGGAACAGGGCGAGTGGTCTGTGCGCACCAAGGCGGGGGACGTCATTGACATCATGGTATGTGCAGGGAGGGGGCCGCCGGGGGAAGCGGGGAAGGTGGGGAGCGGGCAAGCGGGGAAAGGGGGAAGCGGGGAAGAGGGGGAGCGGGCAAGCGGGGAAAGGGGGAAGCGGGGAAGAGGGGGAGCGGGCAAGCGGGGAAAGGGGGAAGCGGGGAAGGGGGGGAGCGGGCAAGCGGGGCAAGGGGGAAGCGATGAACGGAGCGAGCAGGGAAGCGGGGAGCAGGCGGCTGGAGGTGCTGCTTGGTGGAGAACTGGCCTGTGGGATTGGTGACTGCGGTAGAGAGGTAGAGAGGGAGGGAGGGAGGGAGTACTGGCAGGGGGGGGTGCTTCCATTCTCCCTCACCTCACCATGCCATGGCGTCATGCGCTGTGGTCTTCCCTCACCTGCTCACTTGTTACTTACTCGCCACCTTCCCCACAACCCCCTTCTCATGCCTTTCCACAAGTGGCGGTGGTGGACTCGCCAGGGCTTCACTCATCATCTTCCCGCCCCTCTCCCTCCCCGCCCCTCCCCTCTCCCTCCCGTCTCCCTCTCCTCTCTCCTCCCCTCTCCCACTCCTCTCCACTTCCCTTCACTCACCTCCCTCGCCCCTCTCCCCCCTCTCCCCTCCCGCGCCCTGCGCTCCCCTCCCTCTCCTCCTCTTCCCCCCCACCCCCCCACCCCCACAGGTGGTGGACACGCCAGTGATGGACGAGGCGAAACAGCTGGTGGGGGTGATCGGCGTGAGCACGGACATCAGCGAGCTGAAGCCCTCCCACTGTGCTTCATCCCCCCTCTCCCTGCCCTCTCCCTGCCCTTTCCCTGCCCTCTCCTCCTCTTCCCCCTTCCCCCCCTCCAGGTGGTGGACACGCCAGTGATGGACGAGGCGAACCAGCTGGTGGGGGTGATAGGCGTGAGCACGGACATCAGCGAGCTGAAGCGCAAGGAGGCCGAGATCCTGCGGCTGAACGCGGAGCTGGAGCAGCGCGTGGCGGAGCGCACGCAGCAGCTGCAGGAGAGCAACCGCCTGCTGCAGGAGGAGGTGCAGGAGCACCTGCGCGCACGCGAGCACCTGCACCGCGTCGCACGGGTGCGTGTGGCTTTTAGGCGTGTTCTGAGACGTCTCATAAGGCGCCTAGAAAATAGACGCCTGCTGCAGGAGGAGGTGCAGGGGCACCTGCACCGCGTCGCACGGGTGCGTGTAGTTTTGTAACTTTCTAGGCGCCTCGAACATAGACGCCTGCTGCAGGAGGAGGTGCAGGTGCTCCCGCGCGCACAGGAGCACCTGCACCGCGGCGTCGCACGGGTGCGTGCTTTGATCTGTCTGGATGCACCGATTTGCTTGCACGGGTACGCGGGAGGGAGGGAGGGATAGACGATGGGAACCCGACTGCCCACCCGCAGTGAGAAACGGACTGCACCGCACGGCTTTCCTGCGCTTGCCGTTCCCTACTCCAACATCCCACCCAACCCCTTCCCCACCCATCCGTTCCCGACTTCCTTTTTCTCCCCCCCTTCCCTCTCCATGCCAGCAGGATCACGGTCCAAGGTCCTAATGAAGGCAAACCGCCCTTCACTCACACCTGCGCTTGCCCTTTCCCACTTCATCCCTCTCCCCTCCACTCCCCTTCCTCTCCCCCCTCTCTCTCGTCCATGCTTCAGGACATGGAGGCATCGCGCTGGAGCAGGCGAACCAAACGGCACAGCAGCCTTGCGCTTGCCCATCCCTAATCCAGCATCCCTCACCTTTCCCCTCCCCTCCACTCCCCTTCCTCTCCCCCTTCTCTCTCGTCCATGCGTCAGGACATGGAGGCATCGCGGTCCAAGATCTTGGAGCAGGCGAACCGGCTGGAGAAGCTCGTGGTGGAGCTCAGGGCCGCCCGCCTCGAGGCGGAGTCCGCCAGCCGCCTCAAGAGCCAGTTCCTCGTCAGTTCCCCGCACTCCCCGCTCGCTGCTCCCTGTTGCCCGCTGCCCGCTGCCTGCCCATAGTTCCATGCCAACTGCTCCCTGCTCCTCTTTCCCTCTGCTCCTCATTCTGCTTCCCGTCCTCACTCCTGCAACATACTCCCACCTTCTTCCACCATCTCCCTTCCTCACCCCCCCTGCTCCCGCTTCCTCTCTCCGCCTGCCCCCCGTTCCCCTTACCCCTGCTGCCTCCCCCCCTTTCCCCAGGCATGCATGAGCCACGAGATCCGCACGCCCATGAACGCGGTCATCGGCATGACGAACCTCATCCTCTCAACGCCCCTCACGGACGAGCAGCAGCAGTACGTGCACACCATCCGCACGAGCGGCGACGCGCTGCTGGCCATCATCGACGACATCCTCGACTTCAGCAAGATCGAGGCGGGGGAGCTAGCGCTCGAGCGCTGCCCCTTCTCCCTCATGATGTGCCTCGAAGAGGCCGTCGACATGTTCGCTGTGAGTGGGATGGCCCCTGTGTGCAGCTTCTGTACAGTGCCCCCCCCCATGCCATCTACCCCCCCCATGCCCCCATGCACTTGTGAGCTCGCGCTCGAGCGCTGCCCCTGCCCCTTCTCCCTCATGATGTGCCTCGAAGAAGCCGTTGACATGTTCGCTGCGAGTCACCGAAACACGCTCCTCTGTCCCATGCTCACTCCCATCCCATCCCATCCCATCCCATCCCATCCCATGCCATCCCATCCCATCCCATCCCATCCCATCCCATCCCATCCCATCCCATCCCATCCCATCCCATGCCCTGTCCAGCGTCTCCTCCCGCCGCCCCTCCCCGACTCCTCCCCCGTCCCCCCGTCCCCCTCCCTGAACCACCCCTCCCCTCCCCTCCCCTCGCCTCACCTCCTGCGCCCCCCCACCACCCCCCTCTCCTTGTGTGCAGCTGAAGGCGCTGGACAAGCGGCTGGAGCTGGTGTCGTTTGTAGACCCCTCAAAGTCTCACCGCCCCTTCCTCCTCTCCACCTCCCGCCCCCTCCGTGAACCCTCTCCCGCCACCACCCCCCTTTCTGCGTGTGCAGCTGAAGTCGCTGGACAAGCGGCTGGAGCTGGTGTCGTTTGTAGACCCCTCAAAGTCTCACCGCCCCTTCCTCCTCTCCACCTCCCGCCCCCTCCGTGAACCCTCTCCCCCCACCACCCCCCTTTCTGCGTGTGCAGCTGAAGGCGCTGGACAAGCGGCTGGAGCTGGTGTCGTTTGTAGACCCCTCCGTGCCGCCCATTGCCCAGACCGACCCCGCTCGCGTCCGACAGGTGCGTGCGTGCGCTCTGTGGCTGTTGGGGGGGCGTGGGGGGCCGTGGCGGGCCGTGGGGTGAGGGACCATGGGAATGATGAGTGCATGTGCATGTGCATGTGCATGTGCACGATGCATGTAGGCTAGGGGCGCGCTGATGTTGACATAAAGCCTGACTCTGTTACCGTCGCGTCTGCATGTTGCCCACTTTCCCCATCCTCGTCCGTTTGCCCCTTTTGACAAGTCTCAAAAGTCCCCCCTGTCCGTCCCATTGCGCCTTCCTTTCCCTTCCGCCCCCACTTCCGCCCCCACTTCCTCTCCCACCTCCCTTTACCGCCCATGTGTCCTCCCATCACCATGTCCTCCCCCCCACACAGATCCTGGTGAATCTCATATCAAACGCCCTCAAGTTCACGCACCAAGGGGAGATTGTTATCCGTGCCCGTGCCTCCCCCTGGCCCTCCTCCCGCTCCTCCGCGCACCCTCCCTCTGCCCTCTGCTCCACCGCTGCCCCAGCAACCGCAGCTGCCGCTGCCGCTGCCGCTGCCGCTGCCGCTGGCGCTGATACTGGTACTGGCACTGGCACTGCCACCATGGGTCACCAGCCAGGGCTCTTCCCTTTTAACCTTTCCGCACCACCCCACACCGCAGCAGCCGCACCCGTCTCCATCTTCTCCTCCTCGTCCTCCTCCTCCTCCTCAACCACCTCCCTCTCCACGCTCGCGCCCAGCTCGCCCTACCTCTACACCTCCTCCTCGCTCCTCTCCGACTCAGCCCTGCCGAGCCACGAGCTACACGTAACAGTCACAGACACGGGCATCGGTATTCCCCCCGATCGCATGTCAAGGCTTTTCCGCCCGTTTAGCCAGGGGGATGCAAGCACCACGCGGAGGTTTGGGGGCACGGGGCTGGGACTGGTGATTTCGAAGCAGCTGGCGGAGCTGCTGGGAGGGCGCATGTGGGTGGAGAGCGCAGGGGAGGACAGAGGCTCCACGTTTCATTTCACTATTGCGCTCTACCCCCCTCCGCCTACTGAGCCTGTATTAGCAACGCCTGCCCCCGTTGCTGCTCCTGCTCCTGCTCCTGCTCCTGCTCCTGCTCCTAGCCCTTCTATTGTCGCTGCTCCTGCTGCTGCTGCTGCTGCTCCTGCTGCGTGTGCCTCTTCTGCTCTTCCGCCTCTGCCTGTTCGCGCTCCTGCGGTCGCTGCTTCTCTCGTTGCTGTGCCCACCGCTGTCCCTGCCACAGCTAGTGGTGCTACAGCTACTGCCACAGTCTCTCCGCTGTGTTCCTCTTATCCATCAGCAGTACCATCCCAGCTTCCCCCTCCTGCATCCACACCCACCACACCCACCACACCTGGCACAGCAGCTATAGCACCAAGCTTTGCGGCCATGAGCACTGTTATCACCACCACCATCGCCACCACCACCACAAGCACTTCTGCTCCCGCTGCTCCCGGTGCTCCCGCTGCTGCTGTTGCTGCTGCTGCTGCTGTTCCTCCAGGTGTTACGCTGGCAGGAAGCAGCACTGGTGCTGCTGCTGCGGCGGCTGCTGGTGCAGCTGGGGCGGACAGACGAGGTGCAGGGGGAGCGTGGGGAGGGCGAGGGCTGCGAGGGGACAGAGGCTTGGGAGGAGTGGGTTCAGCAGCTGCAGCAGCAGCAGGAGCAGCAGGAACGGCGGCAGCAGCAGGGACGGTGGCGGTGATAGGTTCTCATGCGAGGGTGGAAGCAGAGTGGGAGGAGAGGCAGAAGCTACGGTCGTCGCTGTACCGGCAGCGGCTCATGGAGGGTGCTGGGCTGGTGGCGGTGGCAGGCGCGGCACAGGGCACTGCTGCGGAGGGGGGTGTGGGGAACTGGGAGGTGCGGGAGGGTGCGACTGCAGTGATGGATGCAGGGGTGGGGCGAGAACGAGACGTGGGAATACGGGCAGGAGCAAGGGAAGGGGCTGGGGCAGGGGCAGGGGCAGGGGCAAGGGAAGGGGTGGGAGCAGGGGCAGGGGAAGGGGCAGGGGCAGGGGCAAGAGAGAGCGAGCAGGGTGGGGTTGGTGATGGCAAGGCAGGGGAGGTGGTGGGGGGAGAGAGGCGGGGTAGCAAGAGGCCTAGGGAGGCGAGTGGGGAAGGGGAGAGGGGCGAGGATGATGGAGGGGCAAGGCGAAGGCCAGTGGAGGAGAGTGAACGGGCCGTGGTGGGAGCTGTGGGGAGAGAATCTGGTGAGGCGGTGGTGGTGGTGGCACGTGGGAGAGACGGTGGGGGAGACGGTGAAAACGAGAGAGCGTTGCAGCGCAGCCAGGCAGAAGGCTCTGCTGCGTCTGACATGGATACCGAATTGGGGGGACAGCAAGCAGGGGGACAGCCACGGGAAGGGCCAGATCCCAGCAACCCCCATCGCTTCACTTTTCCACCCGCGGCTTCCATGCCTTTGCCACATACCTCCTCCCAACAACCCCCACAACCCATTGGTCACCACCACCCCCACCACCCGCACGACACTCAACCCGTCCCCCAACCTTGCCCCTCTCCCTCTCCCTCGCCCTCGCCCTCTCCCTCGCCCTCACCCTCGCCCTGCCCCTGCCCCTCCCCACGCGTTACCCACGCCGCTCCGCGCTCCTCCTCCCAACAAACCACCCCTCGCACGTCCCCACCCCCCGCTCCCCGCTCCTCACGGCACATCACACCCCCCTTCCCCCTCTCCACAGAACCCCCCACAGAAACCCCACCTACATACCACCCGACAGACGCCCGCACACTCGCCCTCACAGACCCACCACCAACCTCCCCTGCGCGCTCGCCAAAGCAGTCCCTGCGAGGGGGAGAACATATAATGGATCCTGCAGTGAACCCCGCAGCTGTGGTGACCCTCCGCCCGATCCGGGCCGTGCAGGGGCGGACAGCCCTAGTAGTGGATGATAGTGCGGCGGTGCGAGCTATGGTATCGGCGCACCTGCAGGCGCTGGGGTTTGCAACGAGGGAGCTCACGAGTGGGGAGCAGCTGCTGGAGGAGGTGGCTGCGTGCGATGTCACCCGCGCTCCCAGCCTCGTGGTCGTCGATACTGAGGTGAGGTGGGGGATGCCGAGGCGAGGGAGGGGAGATACCGAGGCGAGGTCAGGGCCTGAATATGAGTCTATTCGATTCTTGTATTTCTTTGTCTGTCCTTCATTTGTCCATGTAAGAATCTTTTTTGGGGGGGGAGGAGAGCGGGAAGGTGTCTGATTTTGCTCCGTCCCTTTCCTTCCTTCAGTTCCCTCCCTTCCCTTCCCCGTGCCCCCCACTGCCCTCTCCCACGTATGAAACGTCAGATGCCGGGAATGGATGGGCTGACAGCGGTGAACAGGCTCAGCGCCTTGCCACAGGCAGAAGGGCTGCGCGTGCTGCTGCTCTGCCCCTACGGCACCGCCAACCAGGTGCGCTGCGCTATGCGCGTCTCACACCGATATCGCGCAAATACATCTCGCACATGCCTCGGATCATCTCGTCAAATCGGGACATTGCTCGCTCCGCACATGCCCATATGGTTCGAGAGGTTCGAGTGGTTCGAGTCGCATAGGGTTCGAGTTCTTACTTCCTCTGCCTCCTCTCCTCTCCTCCTCTTGGGCGCTCAAGTTCTTTGTATTTACACACGCCCTTCCCTCCCACTCCTCCCCCACCAGGTGCGGGTGACAGCGCCCAGCATCAGCATGGCGGCACTAACCAAGCCCCTGCGCCAGTCCCTCTTCACCCGCGCACTGCTCCTCGCCTTCCCTCCCCTCGCCACGCCTCCGTCCCCATCTCCCCTTACCGACCTGCACCAACTTACAGCAGCTGCCTCCCCCTCTCCCGCTCCTACCACTACTGCCTCTGCTCCTGCGTCTGCTCCTGCTGCTCTCAGCCTTACCCGGTCCAGTCATCACGGCGTCGTGCCTCAGCCTCTCTCCGTGCCTGCTTCCTCTGCCGCTGTCTCTGCCTCTGCCTCTGCCTCTGCTGCTCTAACGTCGGTTGCGATTAGAACCGGCGGCAGCGATGGCGGTGGTGGAGAGAATGCCGCGATCACCTCCTGTGGTGGTGACGGGTCAAATGGTAGGGCTGCTGTGGATGGTGGTGGTGCCGCCGCCGCTGGTGCTGCTGCTGGTGATGCTGCTGCTGATGGTAGCGGCAGCAACGTCAGCAGCATTGGTGTTGTCAGCCCTCGAACGCGAGCAGGGCGAGGAGGAGGAGGGAGAGGAGGAGGAGGGAGAGAAGGAGGAGGGAGAGAAGGAGGACTAGGGCGGGGAACGGCGGAGCAAGTTGGAGCTGTAGAAAGGCCTAAGAGGAACAACAGCTGGCAGAATCTGATCGCCGTGGGGGTGGCGAATGAGCGCACGACACCTGGCGGGTTCATAGTGGGCCTGGCAGACAAGCACCCGCTTAAGATACTTCTTGTGTGAGTTGAGACGTGCAGTGGCTTGGGGGGTGCGAGGAGAAGTGTGGGGGCTCCGGGAATGGAGAGGAAAGTCAGGTTGCGGTGGGGTGGGGGCGTTTGGTTTCCCGGAGTGGGAGGTGAATAGAAAGCGGGGTTTACAGGTTGCTCGCGCAGCCAGTGAAATTGCAGCTGCTTGTGGAAGAACACTTTTCACACATGCCCCCGTCAACTGACACTTGTTCCCGGTTTGACCAGCAATAACCTGGCCCCGACTACCCTTCCTGTTGTGCTCGCTGCTCCGTCGTCCATCTAATCTCGCTTGCCTCGTTGTCCTTCCCCTACTCCCACCGCCATCCCCACGCCCGCCCGCACCCGCACCCCGCACACACACCCCCGGTCGACGCTGTGCGTTGCGCAGCAAGGACAGCCTGGTTAACCAGTGCGTGGCGACGACGCGCATGTTGAGCAACATGGGTGGGGTACACGCCGAGGACCTGGTGTGCTCGCTTGCCCTGTTGTCCTTTCCCCCTGACCCCACCCCTACCCCCACTCCCACCTTCACACATTCCCCCGCCCGCGCGCGTGCTCTGTGCAGCGAGGACAACTTGGTGAACCAGCGCGTGACGACGACGTGCATGTTGAGCAACATGGGGTACACGGTGGATCTGGTGTGCTTGCTTTTGAGGCGCCTCAAAAGTAGCAACGTGGGGTACACAGTGGATCTGGTGTGCTTGCTTGCCCTGTTGTCCCTTCCCCGACCCCAACCCCACCTTCTTCACGCCCACACTGCTCGTGCTCTGTGCGTTGTGCAGCGAGGATAACCTGGTGAACCAGCGCGTGGCGACGCGCATGTTGAGCAACATGGGGTACACGGTGGATCTGGCGGCCAACGGGCTGGATGCTGTCAACGCGCTCGCCACCAAGACATACGACCTCGTCTTCATGGACATACAGGTGCGCGCGACTGTGTGTGTGTGTGTATGTGTGTATGGCTCTGCAGATTCGGCTTGTATGTGGGGTTACCCTCATGGGGTTACCTTTGTGGCTGGATGCTGTGAACGCGCTCGCCACCAAGACATACGACCTCGTCTTCATGGACATACAGGTGCGCGCGCGCGTGTATGTGTGGGTATGACTGTGCGGAGTGGGCTTGTATGTAAGCTTGACCATTCAGGTGCGTGCATGTACAGTTATGTACTCCCGCATGTGCACACACACACACACACACACACACACACACACACACACACACACACACACACACACACACACAGGAAGGCATACACGATCTCTGTTGCAAACTGTTGCTCCAGAGTAAGCTTCATCGTTTTCCTCTGCCGATCATTCCTCCTCTCTCCATCTAACCCCCGAAAATTCTCCCTCTTCCTTACTGCACCCATCCCCCGTCCCCTTCCCCTCCGACCATCTCTCCCCCCTGCCCCCCCCACGCAGATGCCAGTGATGGATGGCATAGAAGCAACGCAACGGATCCACCTCATGGCACAGCAGGAGGGGCGGGTGCGGCCGCGCATAGTGGCAATGACAGCCAACGTGCTGCACTCAGACAGGCAGCAGTGCCTCAATGCGGGCATGGACGGCTTTCTTTCCAAGCCTATCCGCGTTGCAGACCTTGTTGCTGTGCTCGAACGCACCCCCTCCGCCACCTCCTCTCTCCCTGCTGCTTCTCCAGCTGTTCCTGCCCCCGCTGCTACTCCTGCTGCTGCTGCTGCTCCTGCTCCTGCCGCTCCTCCCGTTTCTGCTGTTGGTGATTCCGCTGCTGCTGCTGCTGCTGCTGCTCCTGCTCCTGCTCCTGCTGCTGGTAGCGCAGATGGCAAGTCAGGGAGTGAGAGATGGGTGAAGGGAGGCAGTTCTTTAAGCATGGAGAACAACCACTGGTCCACGACCAGTAACAGCACAGGGCAATCACCTGATGGCTTGAGTAAGCAAGAATAAGCAACTGGTCTTCTTTCCACATAGGAGGTGCTGTGCTGCAAGTGGTGGCGTGATCCACACTTCATTCAGCGGTTTTCTTGGCCGCAGTTTTGGTTAGGTGAGGAAAGAGGCACGCTCACTTGATGGCAAAGCGCGACTCACCTTTCAGAAGAACAGCAATTGTTGGGGCAGGAGGGGGTGCACCAGTAGCAAGTTCCAGTCCAGTGTCCAGTAACCATCTGTACTGCACTGATGTCTAGGTATTTTTCACAAATTTACACATGAAGTCATTTCTCCTTCCTGGCCTCTACATGAGAGTTCCAACCAATCCAACCAAGCTGTGCCGGGTTGCAGCTGTCGACAGTGTTCTCTTAACCTAATAAAGACACAGCAGCCCGCAAGCTACGGTACCGTACCGGTCCGGTGGTACTGTATGACTTTCGGTGCTCGAATACAACTGGTGCACTGTGGATTTGCAAATCTGACATCTGAAACTGTATCACGTCCCTGAGAGACCTTGACCCAGCCTCTTACCACATACTAGTATTGGTTGGTATCAGTGTACGGTATACAATCGCTTGAGTATATACTTTATCCTGTCCAATGGCAGAACTTCCAGGTGGCTAACTTCCTGGGAAGTTAACTCCATGCTATTCCCAGGTGGCTAACTTGCTATAGTTGATTGAATTAACTGTACGTAGCTACCGTCATCGCCCGGATATAAGACATATATGTCTTATCTCGTACACGGGAAAAAATGCTTGAGTTATCTTGTAAACGGGATGCTTTAGGGTGTCTTATAAATCTTATAAATGGAAACTTTTTAAACTACTTAGAAATATTTTCCGTACTCCTTGAAAAAGAGTTCCTCATAATGAGTGTGGATGTTGCGAAGGTGCCACTTCGGCAACCACTGCCCGGGACGTCATGGAGAACACCTGCAGAGGCAAATTTGGTAGGTCCTGGGTCAGCGCGTGGAGAAATTCGCGCTTCGCAAGGGTAAAAATGTACGCGTTATTTCAACTTTCGCTATAATATATTGAAGTTTCGATTATAAGACATATATGTCTTATCTCGTACACACAAATAGGTGTCTTATAATGAGGCTAGCCTGTTTATAAGAGACACCCGTATAGTAGACAACCCCTGTCTACTATTCAACACTGTCTTATATCCGGGCGTTTACGGTAACGTTTTCCATGGAATTATACAAAAGAAGTTTCAGTTCGAGGATTTTCATCATCTAGCCCGCTTTTCTGCCTCATAGCGCATTTGCCACTCGTCGCCAAGGGCAGATCGGGATTGTTTGCACTGTAGTTTAGTGGTAGTTACACTTTATTGCTTGCATCGATGATGGATGAGTAGTGAGTTTACTGTCAAAAGTCTGGTGAAAGGGCATAGAGTGCTTATTAGTGATTTCATGAGACTAGGAAGATTAGAATGGACTGATATGGAGTGGAGAGTAAAGGTGGATATAAAGTCAGGAAGTCTGGCGTTTTCCATTTTGACGGAATATGTCCTCTCCTTTAACGAGGATAATGTGTACTCCATGTGCTTCCCCCCCAGCTGTGTCTTGGACCACCAAGAGGCCATCGTAACCTGCCGTCTACAGCTCTCACGTTGTCGTCTAGGAACCACTGCTTGGGTTACATCCAGGCTGTGCCACGCCTCCCGCTGCAAACGAGAAAAATAACGATGAATTGCCAGTGAGGGTGCCGTTAGAAGTGTGTGCACAGTTGTAGGTTACAAATCTGGTTCCTGTCAAGGCCATCATGCTTCGCAACCACGTTCCACGCATCCTTCGAATCGCGTACCCTTCCCCAGCAGTCTGCTGCTGGAGCGAAGGGGATCTTCGGATTCGAATTGTTGGTGCTGTTTCAGACCTCGAAAAGACTTTTCGAGACAAGGCGAGCTGGTGGGAGGGTATCCGCGGGACTTCTAGCAGAACTCAGGCAAAGAAATTTGCTGTTCCGTACACAGGAATCCCGAGTCCTGGTCACCCATCTCTTCACAGAAAGCTGGACCAGGATTACACTCCTCCCCCTATGCCCAGTTTTCGCCTTCATTCGGTTTGGATTTACACCTAGCCCGCGCTATTTTCACGCCCTGCAACTTGTTTCGGCAAGCACCCTGAACCCGATTTTGGCTTTTACCAGTAAACTCCCAGAATTTGAAGATTACAAACCACTCAGCCAAGTGTCGAGATATTAAAAACAAACCGCACTCTTACCAGGGCGACTCGACCATTGTTTATTGTGACCCGTTTTCACTCCCTCTAACTCGTCAGAGATGTCTGAAACGTACCCTCTTTAAAACGAAAGCATTCGGAACAGCCCTTTAATATCGGGTAAATCAGAAATAATTACACAGGGGGGTGAAAATGGCCCTAGTGAATTTGGCGCGGGCTAGGTGTACGATCTGAGGCTTCGCTTTGATGAGCTGTTGCGCCTCCGCTCTATCCGCCGCCTGCTGCTAAAACTGTCAAACAGCTCGCACCGTCGTTTCTGCCGGATAAGCTAAGGGCTTTGCTTCGCAGTAACGTCGAGGCGACTTTGACTTTCGCACCACCCTACTACGGTAGTTGTCTTATAGAATCCATTTTTTTGCGTCGAATCATGCGTTCATTGGTTGCATTTCACCGCCATAGCGTCGACTTCTTCTATCTGAGACAATGCGAGCGGCGTTTTGTTTTGAGGCTACTACATGCGATAGCCCATGCAGAAAGGTAGCGGATGGGTCGAGGCCAATATTTGATGATCCCTTCACTGGTCCTGCTGTGATTACACCCGTGAATATGCTTCCTCCTCGGATAACCGATAGAGGTACTACGTTGGACAGAGCAACGATTGCTATCGGCCTGTGTGAAAGCACTGGCATCGCCGCTCAGGTCGGTCTCACAATCTCTCCAACAACCACCGTGACATCTATCCGCTTCTGCAGCGACGGTCGGATTGTCGACGAGTCATCAGCGGACGACGCAGATTTAACGCCCCCTAGCATGATTCGCACAATCATAATCACCAAATCGGCCGTCAGCGCCGGCAGCACCTCAGCCGGCTCAGGGTCTGCGCACGGCGACATCGAGGACATGGTGAAGATGCGCCGTGGCGCGCTGGTTTCCTCGCGAACCCTCCCCGTGGCGATTATGAACGGCGGGTTCTACAAGCGCTACGCCGTGCGCGAAGTGCTGGGCGTGGGCGGGTACGGGGTGGTGCGCCGGTGCTGGGACAGGAAGTCGCGCACGGAGTTTGCGTGCAAGAGCATCGCCAAGAGCAAGGCGCTGCGCTGCAGCAGCGGGTGGCTGGGACGCAGTCGCTGCGCGCTGCGGCGGCAGGCGGAAGGCGCGAGCGGCGTGTGGAAATGGCACACGGAAGTGGCGGCTCTGCTGCGACTGAGAGGCCATCCGAACATTGTGCAGCTGTACGGGGTGTGCGACGACGCGTACTCCTTGCACTTGCTCCTCGAGCTTTGCTCTGGCGGAGAGCTCCATGCCGCGCTTCACCGATACACCTTAGAAAATCCCGTTGCCTCCACTGCCGGTGGGGTGAACTACACCCGGAAGGTCCGCGTGGATCGCGGAGACATGATCTTTCCCAACGCCTTGAGTTTGGGTGATGAGTACGAGGACGTGATGGAAGACGAGGAGGATATGGAGAGCTTCAAAGCTCTGCCTGAGGCTGTTGCTCTTGGTATCTTCTGGCAGCTGGTGTCAGCTGTGCACTCGTGTCACGCATGCGACATCGTGCACTGCGACATCAAATTGGAAAACATTTTGCTGTCACAACCTGCAGCATCAAGTGTGCCCGGAGGCTTGCGCCTAGACGAGCAGGTCCCCTTGGTGAAGCTTGGCGACTTTGGCTCTGCGCTCTGCCTCGACCAGACTCAGCCCGGCAGTATCTTGATGGCATTCCGGAAGGCGGATTGCTATAGAGAGGCGACGAGCTTGCACAGCATGTACTTCCAAGCCCCGGAGGTGGTACGAGGCGGAACTGCTGCGTGCAGCAAGGAGTCGGACATGTGGAGTGTCGGCGTCATTCTTCACGTCTTGCTGACTGGCCAGCTTCCGTTTGTTGCTGGATCCACGTCTTTGTTGTGGAAAAGAATCAGGAGGGGACATTTGGATTATACGATCTCATGGTGGGACGGGGTCTCACCCGAAGCAATGAAGCTTGTACAGAGACTGCTGGTAGTAAACCCTGCAGCAAGAGCAACTAGCAGCGAGCTCATGGCGTGCAGAATGAAGTGATACATTCTTTCTGAGGTCCGAGTTCCACAAAGGGTTCCCTTGACCAATAGAATAATTATTGTATTTCAGTGCAAATAAGGGATATATTGTGTAGCAGCTGTACAGTCTGCATTGGCATCGGTGATATCAAAAGAAATGTTTAAACGAGAATCTTGGCGGGAAAGAAACCAATTCCCTGTGAAGCACACTTCCGTGTGAGTCAGAGGCCCATTACCGCTGAACACCGTAACCAAACTCTAGGTATTCTTGATACACCACCGTAACACTTTCTGAACCGCACACCGAAACCAACTTCTAGGGTACGCTGTGAACCCACAGCGCAGATGCTCGCCTCGGCCCTAGCCAATGACGCCCAGCAATGTTTCCTGAAACCTCCCTCCCAACTATGCGGGTGAGTGATCCCCACAGGGTAGCGTGCCCCATACTACCATTGCTTTCTCACGAACACCTCGTTCCTACACGAAGAGCAACGCGGCTGTCATAGCGACGCAGTTCCATATCGACGTCCGTAGCTTGCGATGGACTTCACACTGGTAGAAGAGCCTGTGCATTTGAGGTGACGTTTGTTCACGGCACAGGATGGCGGTCCCTCAGAGAAGCAATCCCAACAACGGGAATCACAATGGAAATGCAGCGTGTTCAGTGGCCATCCGAAGCTGGCAGGGTCTATCGGACGATGATTACGAGGAGGCCTTTCACGAGTTCATTGTGGAATCACACACTCGCGACCTCCCTCGCGTACCGTCTGCCGGTCCTTTCGCCCTCGTCGTCGAGTAAGGCAAACGACGACGCCAAAATCCTGCCGAAATCGCCTGACATGTTCCTATTAGTTCGTTTCATGGCTATCCCTGACATGCTTGTGTTTCCCCCTGCTACTGACCTCTTTCCCCTTGTGGTCCCTTATCAGGTCCGCCGAGGTACTGAATTCTAACCCTTCACTGGCACTGGAGCTCCAAGCCAACGCCAGGCGCCTGTTACCCCTGTTTGACCTCGCACTTGCTCGAGCCATGGTCAGTGGAGCGGCGATTGCGAAGGTCCTTCGGGAGTCATGATTCTTAATTGAGCATCTGAGATCTTATGTGGCTGACATCTCAAAAGGTTTACTGACACGGTTCATGCGTTACATTCGTTGCGTGGCCAACGTTTCTTCAGGAAGAGCTATGGGTGAAACAGGCTGAGCAGGAAGAAGCAGCTCAAGCGTCAAAGTCAAGAGCAGCTGGTGCTGCGCCACCATCATCATCAACAGCAGCAGCAGAAGCAGCAGCAGGAGCAGGCGGCAGAAGCGGAGGTAAACGAGCTCGTCAGCATCTACAGTACGCAGTGAACGCATGTGTGCGCGTGAACACGCTGGGATCCGCGTTTGCTTGCGGAGAGGCTTCCCCAGGCATAGGGGCTCTGCGAGTGAGGCACGAGGGGCAGCTGCTGACAGTCACAGGCACGGTTGTGCGCACAGGGACTGTGCAGATGCTGGAAGGGCTGCGCGCATTCACCTGCACCACATGCAAGAGAACGTAAGACTAAGACATATGATCATCTTTCTTGTGTTGGCACTCCATGAAGCTTTTCTGTCCGTCTCCCTGTCGCATGCGTAAGCCAGTGCCACCATCCTTTCCCAGCTTCCTTGTCCTCCTCCCATTCCCCTGTGCTTTTGCTTCCCACTTTTCTTGCCGATTTTCGCGTTCAGATTTACATGCTCGCCAGAACCAGAGGAGGGGTATGCAGTGGAGGTGCCATCTGCCTGTCCGTATGTTGACAGCAAGGTACGCATGCAGGCTCCATGCCTGTGAGCATGGACCCATCCACAGGTGACAAATTAGCGTTGTGGTTGTCTCAGAAACGACTTCCGCTTTTGGTGAATGTCCTGTACTTTTGGCACAGCATACCCTCTGTTGGACCTAATTTTCTTCTGCTTTTTGACAAAACTCATGTGTGTCATGTAATGTCATTTCATAGTAAGCAGACTTACACTTGCATCGCGTGCCACTGAACGGGAACACCAGTCCCCATTGGCACATTTGCCATCATTCCCTTCCCCTGTTCTTCCATCACTTATCCGTCGCTACAGAGGCGAAAGCGGTGCAAAGGGCGGGTGTTTGTGCCAGCTGACAGTCAGCGCAGCAGCAACAGCAGCAGCGGCGTAGCTGGTGTGGGCCGCGGTGCATGCATGGACTTCCAGGAGGTGAAGCTGCAGGAGCACGTTCACGACCTGCCTGCAGGCCGCCTGCCTCGCTCCGTGCGGGTTGTGCTGTCCAAAGACCTTGTCGACACTGTGCTGCCTGGCGGTGAGATGCCATGCATGCGTTGTTCTGCGTCCCGTGTGCACTCATTGCAGTGTCCTTTGCTATCCTTTCAATCTGTCCTTTGGATAATATCAACCTTACGTACATACAAGTCGAAGGCTTCTTTTTTCATTTGTCACGCTGTGCCCTCCTTTACTGCGCCATTCGCTCATTCACTAAACCTTGTTTCCGTAAATCCAAACCCCCTGCGCTCCCTTTGACCGTTTCGTGACATGCCTTGATGCAACCAACCAAGAGGACGTGGTGGTGGTGGGTGTGATGGCTTGTCGCTGGCGCTCTGTTGCTCCTGGCGCCCGTTGCCTGCTTGAGCCCATCCTGTGCGCCAACAACCTCTGGTAGGTCGGAGAGATTGCATCCCTTGATCCCCGTTCATCCCTGCTCTGGGGTTCGGACATTGTGTCTGGATTTTCTCAGAGTAGGTGCGTATTCACCATGTGTGTGTTGTGTTGTGCTTCCCTGCTGTGCATGCAGCCGGAGCAACGCTCAGGAGTTGGACGAGCAGGGGGAGGAGGACGAGGGGGAATTCGAGGATTTCTGGTGCGCCCATGCTAGCAATCCCCTCGCAGGTCCGCACGTGTTTCAGGGCGAGAGGGGGAGAATGGGGAGAGGAGAGTGGGGAGGGGGGAAAGGTGGGCTTAGGAGGACAATTGTGTGTATAAGCTGTATGTATGGCGTGTGTGCATGCATGCACAACCTGAGTGAACCCTCATACCCTATCTACATGGTCCCGTATCTACCTGTGCGTGTATGTATCTATCTCCCAGGCAGAGACATCATCCTGCGTAGCATCTGCCCCCAGGTGTACGGCCTTGCTGCTGTCAAGCTCGCAGGTATGTACGCTCACAACCTCAGGCTGCCTCCCCCACTCGTCCTCCCAACCAACCCTAACCCTCATCCCGCCTTCACTTCACCCCTTTGATGTTCGCAATCTCCTATGCTCCCCTGCCCCCATACACGAGAAGATCCAGATTGCGAAGCAGCCTGTGTTTCTTCCTTTCTTGCGCGTCCTCCATACCTCTCCTCCTTACCCCCTCCTCCCTCTCACATCATGCTCCCTCCTCACGTCCCTCAGTGGCACTGATGCTGATAGGAGGAGTGCCACACACAGATCCATCTGGCACCCGTGTGCGTGGGGAGATGCACCTGCTACTCGTTGGGGACCCAGGTACCTCATTGCACACATGCAACAATGCGTTGAACTGAGATCCTATCCTAGTGTGCGAATGCTGTGTGCGTGCATCCAATTGCCGCAATTTCGTGCCTTTCAAATCACCTCCCCCATTCACTCCCCTCCACCTTTCTTATCCTCCCTCGCACCCCTCACCTCCTCCCCGTCCTCCACACCCCTCTGTTTCCCTCTGCACCATGCCTCCTCACCCACGCATCCCAGGCACGGGCAAGTCTCAGTTCCTCAAGTATGCATCGAGGCTGTGCCATCGTGCTGTGCTCACCACTGGCCTGGGAAGCAGCTCCGCAGGTCTCACTGTCACGGCTGTCAAGGACGCAGGTGAGGAGGGGTGCGGCGCTGTTGCACCATGTGTGCATGCTTAGATGGATCAGGGAGGCGGAAGCATGCTGGGGTCGGCTTTGAGGTTGGAATGCGCCCAATGGTGGAACAGTGTGGGAAGAGGTTTGGGTCTGTGGAAAAGGAAGTGATCTGGATGGAGAGTGCATTCTGGTACAGCTGAACCTGTATACACCCGAGGACCATTCCTACCATTCCTCCACCTCCCTTTTACACTGCGCCCCTCACCCTTTCCCCCACCCCCTCCCAACCTCGTCCTACTGCTGTGTTGCTCTTCCCGTTGGTGTACTGCTTTGTAGGTCAGTGGATGCTGGAGCCAGGCGCTCTTGTGCTGGCAGATGGTGGGCTCTGCTGCATCGATGAATTCAGCAGGTCAGGCTTTCCCTCACTCTCTCCTGCACACTCTCACTTTTTCTCACTCACTCTCTCACTCACACTCTCCCTCGCCGCTGCACTGTCTATCTGTTTGGCGCTTTGTAGCTATGCTGTGGCACCAACCCTACACCTCTGAGTGTCCCCTCTCAACAAATCGTCCGCATAATCCCACGTCATGCTGCTTCTCTGTCTCATACCATTCCTGCATGGCACGTGTATGTGTGCACGTGTGTGGTGGTGCAGCATTCAGAAGGACGATCAAGCAGCAGTGCATGAAGCCATGGAGCAACAGACAATAAGCATTGCGAAGGTCCGCCTCTCCTCTCTCTTCGTCCATTTCTCACACTTGCCCGCACCCATGTATGCATGTTCAGAAAATCACATTAGAGACGCCTCCACCCAACCTCCCCTCTTCTCCCTCCTCCACTCCCGTTTCTGCACCTGACAGGCTGGCATAGTCACCACTCTACCTTCCCGTTGCAGCGTCTTTGCAGTCACAAATCCCAAGGGTGCATACGACGCTGACACTTGTACGTTCTTCCTCTCTTTGTTAGCACCGTCAATCACACCTGCAGTCACGCTTAACCCTATAGCTCTGACAATCCAATCACATACAGAAATACATTGAACAGCCAGGGCACAGTGCGCAGCTCAATCTGTTGTGTATTCTCGTATCCCAACCCGCCCACACCCGTCCCACCCTATTCTAGCTTCCTGCATAACCTTTCCCTCGCACTTTCCTTTCCCACTACCTTCTTGCCTCCCTGCTCCCTGTGTTCCTGTCTCCCGTGCTGCACGTGCAGCTCTGGTGGTGTACACAGGGATTGCCAGCCCCCTGCTGAGCCGCTTTGACCTCGTGCTGCTGCTTCCAGACACCTCCGAAGCCTCGTGGGATGAGCGCGTGGCTCAACACATCCTTGCTGAGGTATGCTGCATACCGCGCACTGCTCTTGCACTCTGCACCCTGCACACCACTACTCACCTGCCGTCCCAGTCCCAGCTGCCATCTACCTTGCCATGCCTCCGTTGCTCCACTTTTTCCCATTGTCACTCTCCTCGTCCACTTCCTCTCTTGCTTGCATTGCGCCGCACCATCTCCTCCTCATCGCCATTGCCTCTCCACCTTCCTCTCTCTCTCTCTCTCTCTCTCTCTCTCTCTCTCTCTCTCTCTCTCTCTCTCTCTCTCTCTCTCTCTCTCTCTCTCTCTCTCTTTCTGTCCCTCTCCTTCCCCACCACAGCACACAATCGTCTCCTCGACTCCACCCACTGACCTCTGGTCAATACAAAAGCTCCGAAGGTCTGTCCACCCGCCCTACTGCAATTTTTCATAATTCGAATGTTGCATCACTTGAATGCTTCGCTACTTCAATGCTTCATCACTTCAACCACTTCGCCCCTCCCTGCCCGTCTCAACCTCTGCCCTCCTCCTGTCACTCAAGTGGCCGTGTTTCCCTTCTACCATTATTTACGCTCTCCGCATCAGTCTGACCCTGCATCCCAACTATCACCCTTTCTGCTCCTCAACCCTATCATCAATCCCCTCTGCTACCTCCGTCCACTACCCGATACCCCTCAACCTCAAACTCCAATCCTGGTGTGGCACTCTCCTACCCCCAGCTACATCCGGCGTGTGCGCCAGTCATTCTCCCCCATGGTATCAGAGGAGGCGCAGGCTGTCATTAGCGCCTACTACCGCCAGCAGCGGCGCGACGCAGAGGACAATGCAGGTGCGCAACGGAGGGATGGGTGGCCTTTTGCCTCTGAGTTGTGGGAGTGTTGATGAGGGGGACCTGTTGGGGAGGGACGTGAGTAAGATTTGGAAATAAAGGAGAGGAAAAAAAGGGTCAAAGAAAGAGGGGCTGAGAGGTGAGGGTCAGGTGGCCATTTACCTTTGCAACCATTGCATCTCTGTTGTTGCATCACCACTGCACCATCTCCACTGCTTCACATCCACTGCACTGCCACAATCGCTTCACCAACGCACCACATGCTGTCTCAGCCTTTATTGACAGCCGTTGCAATGTGCGCTGGCCCTGGCTCTCTGTGTTCCCTACCTACGTGTTTGCTGCTTGGCTTGGCTCCCTTGCAGCACGCACAACACTCCGCATGCTCGAAAGCTGCATACGCATAGCTCAAGGTGAGCTCTAAAACCTCCCTCCGTCTTCATCCACTTCTTTTGTGCGTTCACCCTCCTTCCCCTCCTTCCCTCCCCTCACCCTCCTCCTCCCTTGTCTCCTCGTCAATCAATCACTCCTCTTTCTCCCATTCCCTTGGCTTTCCCTAACTTCATGCCTCTTGTCGCCTGTGACATTGACTCCCGCCCGGTCCATCCCACCAGCGCACGCGAGGCTCATGTACCGCACGACAGTGCTGCGACAGGATGCAGTGGTGGCAGTCACAGCAATGGATGCTTCCATGTCTACCTCGCGCCTATTCCCCTCCCATGCCCCCACCAACGCTGCCTTTCCCGACGACCCTGCTGCTTCTTGTAAGCTTCCATTCTGACTTAAATGTGACTGCCATTACGCACTAAATGTTTGCCGTCTCTCCCTCTCTCATCCGCGCTTGTCTCGCCTTGTTTGTGAACCTTCCATTTGCTGTATTTCGACGCTCCTTTGCACTTGCAAGGTTCTTCCACAATCTCTCCCCATCATGTATCTGCACATATGTTCGTGCGTGTATGCTCGAATGTGTGTTGTTCGCATGTGTGCTCGTGCGTGTGTGCCACCCACAGACTGTGACATGGAAGCAATAGTGCTGCAGCAGTTGGGCCTCTCAACCATAGACTCTGACACGCCCACTCAGCCCCCCTTCTCATCCACCCCCTCACCTGGAGTTCCCCCCAACACGCCTCTCACCGCCAACCAACACCACCCGAACGCATACTCCATTCCACGTGCTACGGCACGTGGGGGGTTTGCACCAGGCCAAAGGCACAAGGCCCCACCAGCAGCAGCGGCAGCAGCGGCAGCGGCACCAGAGCCAGGGATGCGGGCAGGAGTACGTGGGCATAGTGTGGGTGGGCCCAGGTTGCAGCCGTGCTCGAGAGGGAGAGCGAAGTGGTCGGCACGGCGAGAGCCGGGTGAGGATGAGGGAGGCGTGTAGGCGGCCAGTGCATGTGCAGCGACGACAAGCAATGTCCTGGTTGAGCCTTGCTGAATGAGGACTACCTACCGCTCTGCAATTGGGACCAGAGAGGAACCTGCACATGGAGAGAGGAGATGTTAGGTTCGGATGTTTCCAGCACTGTTTGTCGTTGCTATGTTGAGAATTTGCCACCACCCTGTTGTGTGCGTCTTTCAGGCTCTTGATTGGCTTCTGCTCGTTGAAGGCTCACCGCAGGGATACATAGTTGGGTGTGTATATAGTCCCAGAAATCCCACAACTAGTGCAGGCAAACGGGTTGATCCATGTCTTTGTCATTCACAAACAAATGCCTATCACACGTCTGTACTTGCATGTACCGGTAGCAGTGATCGAGGCAGAAAAGCAGAAAAACGACCAAAGAAAGCTTGGAATTAAAGCACAGGTGGCGGGTGGAATAGATGGAAGGTACAAGCCTGACAAGGCACATACTAGCAATGTGCACATTAAAGCTCGTCGTTCATCCCTTGAGCACCTTCCACAGGTGAAGCCAGGCCCATAGACTCCGCATCGCCACTACCACCCCTTCCGACCGGGAAATCCTGCTGCTTCTTCTGGAGCCGGGTCAGCAGCAGCTGAGCGACGTTTTTCGCCGCCACGGCGGCAGTTTCGAGGGCGCTGGCGGCACTCTCGAACGTGCTGGTGTAGTACAGATGGTGGTCGTCCAGGAGGAAGGGCGCAAAGGCATCGGGCGGCACGTAGTGCGGGTATGCAGGCCAGTCAATGCTCCTCGTGAACGAGCGGTTCCTGAGACGCAAGGCATGTTGCCGATGGGTTGTTGAGGCGGTTGGGGAGGAGTGAAGCAGTGAGCAGTGGATAGGAAGGAGCAAAGTAGCGGTGGTAGGCACGGTCTCAGGAACCAGATGGAGAAAGATCAGACATCATAAAAGCCCCAAGCCCCGTGCCCCGTGCTCTGTTCCCAGTGCCCCATGCCCCGTGCCCCGTGCCCTGTGCCCGTGCCCATGCCCCGTGCCCCGTGTCCGGTGCCCCCTGCCCCATGCCCCGTGTCCTGTGCTCGGAAGAGCATTGAGCCATTGACAGCTGACCTGAAAAGCATGTCGAGGGTGGTGTCGGATAGGCGTTGCCGTGAGAACACCTTGAACACACTGCTGCCATCTGGTGCCCCGGGGGCCACTCGGCTGATGCTGCTGAAGGGAATGCCTTCATTCTCCAACGTCCCTATCAGCCCTGGCAGGGACGGTTGGTCTGCTGCTCCGAAGTAGGTCTGGCAGGGGAAAAGACAGCAGCATTAAGAGCAAAGAAGCTTTCGGGGAGGGGTTGGAGGGTCAGGCATTAGGGGAGGAGGAGGGGGGAAAGGGAGCAAGTCATCAAAAGAAAGACACAGGTGGCAAATCATCTATCTCTTCCTCTTACGTGGTTGAGTGTTGCACGCACAAAGGTCACGTGCGTGTGCTGGTATGTGCGCAGAGGCAGGACAGTCGGCACAGGGTGAATGGCAATGCCGCTCTGCTCCATTGGGGTTGCGACGATCACAGAATCACAATACACCCCCTCATCTCCACCACCACCACCACCATCGGCACCATCAGCACCATCAGAAGCACCACTACCGCCAGCACCATCACCTCGTCCTTCACCTCTATGCTCCCCTCCAGCCGCCTTGCCCTGCTTCCCGTCCTTTGGCTGCATGTGAAGCACATAACCACCACCCGCTGCGCCCTCCGTGCGCTGTGTAATGCGGGCAACGCGCGAGTGCAGGTGCAGCGATGCGTTTGCCAGGCGGATTGCGCCCTCAGCCAGCTGCCAGTTGCCTCCTCGCACTTTCCACAGCTCGCTGCCCGTCCCGCACAGCCCCACTGCTCCGGGCAGCCCTGAAATTGTTGCGTTCTGCCCGTACTGCACTCGAGTGATCATCTGGTGCGTGATTGCACGGAGCGGAGCCAGGCAGGGAGGGAGGGAGGCAGGGAGTGAGAGAGGGAGAGAAGGAGGGAAGAGGTGAGTCCATGAAACAGAGGATTCGATATGATAAGACCGCAACACGTACGCCATGCCATGCCCTTATGCAGCCCACCCCATCCCATCCCATCCCATCCCATCCCATCCCATCCCATCCGGCCCAACACCACCCAGCAGTCACCGTGACAAGCTCGGTAACGAGCACGGCAGGCAGCCCCTTCTCCAGCAGAGCATCGCTCAGCGTCACCGTAGTCAGCTCCAGCAGCCCCAGCGACCGCAGCAGCTCCTCCGGCCTCTCAAACGCCTCTCCGCCCTCCTTTTCTTCATCGTACAGCCGCATCCACCGCGCCAGCATGTCCGCCACGAACGCGCGCATGCCTATCAGCCCCGCCAGCGAGTAGCGCACCGCCATGCGCGCGCCGTTCACCAGGTCCGCCACCCACCGCATCACCGCCCCGTCGCCCAGCCTCCACTCCTGGAACACGAACCCTCCCCCGCTGCACCCGCTGGCCCCGCTGTTTGAGCCGCCGCCGCCCCCGCCGCCGCCGCCGCCGCCGCTGCTGCTGCTGCTGCTACTGACCGGCCCAGATGCCAAAGTCCATGTCAGCGGGAGGCGCAGTTTCCAGCCCCAGCTGCTCCGCCAGTCGCACCAGGTGCAGGTTCTTCCCGTGGATAATGCTCGCACCAGCTTCCACCTCCACCACATCGCCCTCCGCCTGCTCTCCCTTTGAATTTTCCCCCAACGGCACCTTCAACAGCAGCGCCCGCCCGCCCACCCTCCCCGCGCGCTCAAACACGTGAATGTCGAGTTCCGGAAGGGAAGGCTGAGCGGTTGATTCAAGCGCGCGGGAGACATTACGGAGAAAATACGCGGCCGAGGCGCCGCCAATCCCGGCGCCCACGATGCAGACCCTGAACGGGCTGCCCTGCGCCGGCGGCGGGGGAGGAGGCGAAGTACTGGCGGAGGCTAGGGGGAATAGGAGAATGATGGAAACGAGGAGGCCAAGGAGAAGAACAAAAGGGAAACAAGAGCGATGACGCAGCCATTGGTGCCACTGGGAGGGAGACATGTTGGCAGGACAGAGCTTGAATCTATTAATGCTTGGGGCTGGATTGAGAAGGGCAAGTAGAAGGAATATTGGCATTCATGATCTGTTATAAACGGCCAGCATATTATCGCAATCGTTTGCATGCTATGACAATCCAAATTACCCACACTCACATGAAAAAGCCCCCACCCCACCCATGCTTACCGACTCATCAATCTAGACGTGAAAATGCAGAATAATTGCAAACATACGGGTATTTTTTCAGAAGAAATTATAATTTCCTATTTAGGCTTCACTGTGAAAACAGTACCATGTACACAAGCCTTGTTTATGTTATGAAAGGACTCCTTCAGAAGCGGGATATTATATCGTTGTGTCATTCCATAAGTAAAACAACCAGCTAAGGAGAATGTTGCATCGCGTATAACATTTCCAAGGTTGCTTCTTCTCCGGATAATTTCGGATGAAGTACCTCGAACTTTTCGGCAGGAAGACTTGTAAAATCGACGAGTTGCCTGCACCTCCGACAAGCCCAAGGTTTCATCCTAAGACCAGCTTGAGGAGGATTCTCAGATATACAAATTCATAAGATTTCACGCCGTCAATTCCCGGTGGCGTCGAAATGTCGAGCGTAAGAACAGCTCCGGTACCATCGTGCACACTGCTCCTGGTCTTGCTCTTGCTGTCGAGTAAGCACACACACTCGTTTTCCTGGTTCTCGTCGACTCTTCGCGCGACGTCCCCACCAGCACCTTCAACGCAGTCAGCCGTACCGCCATCTCCCACAGACGACGGAACGCGGCAGAGTAGCGGTGAACGATCAGATGCGTTCAAGGAGCAGCGAGCAGCAGCACGGCGAGGGAGAGTAGAACGAAACGCAGTCGCACCGTTCGATGCGGAGAGTCTGAGCATCACGGCGAGAGGCGGCGAGCGGAAAGGCCGCGAACTGCAGGAGCGCGCGGAGGGGGTTCGGCGCGCGGACGGCAGTGTCGAGGCGTACGAGCCGGGCAAGGGGGAGGGGGATAACTGCTGGATGACGGCGTATCAGCAGCTGATGGGTTCGTGTAAAGAGGTACTCCGTAACGAAGCATGGAAAGCACAGCTGGCGCTTAGACTCACCAACTGCTTCCTCGCCTCGTCTGGTCGCGCGCCCGTTGACTGTCGCTCCAGCAGCAGCAGCAGGAGGAGAAGCAGCGGATTGCAAGTGTACATGCAGGGACGAGCGGAAGGGAGTGAGAACCAGGAGCAGGGGATGGAAGAGGAGGAATGCATAAAAAGCATGAGCGATCACGAGCACTCAGTGTTTCTTGCGTTTTTCATTGACGCACCCAACATGTGCCACTTCCTGCAGTGAGTTTCCACGCCCGAAAGCGACGCCGTTCCAACTTAAACATGACGCGCGCGTGCAATTCTGGCAGTGGTTGTTATCACCGTCAATGCGTTTGTGCGACGTTTCCGAAGGCCCTTTTCTGCGATTCCCTGACACGCGCGCCTCGACTGTGCTGTGCGTGTGTCTGTGTGTGTTCATGGCTATGGCTGATGCAGGAGCGAGCTGTTCAAGAACGAAGTCGAGACGTCCGTCAACTCCCTCAAGGTCAAACCTAACCCCACTGTCATGTACCTTGCACGAATCTCCGCTAACGTTCGCCTTCATTTCCCTTTCATTCCCCCTTCCTCCCCCGTCCCGTCCCATCCCCTTCCCCTCCCCTTCTCTTCCCTGCGAACCTTTTTCTGGCCTTGTCGTCCTTCCTTCCAACGTCCCTCTGACATTATCATTCTCACTATTCCTCCCGCGCGCCACCGCTCCCCGCTCATTTCCCTCAGCGCACGGCGCACTGGTTGGAGGAGCAGCTGGGGGATCTCTCCGGAAACGCGGAGGACATGCAGGCAACGGCGCAGGCCTCTTTGCACCTGCAGCAGCGCATAGCAGAGGAGCAAGGCGCAGTGCAGCAGCAAGTTGCAGCCCTGTCAGAATCCGCGCACCACGCACAGGCAGTACTGGAGAGCCTCACAGGGCAGCAAGCGGCCATGGCGGCTGAAATCACTCAAGGGGTGAGTCACTTAGAGGATCAGGTGCTGGCTGTTGATGCTGCTCTGCAGCAGTCGCTGCTGCAGCAGCAGGCGGCTGCAGCGGAGCAAGCAGCAGCGACGCAGCAGATGGAGGTGATTTGGCAGCAGCAGGCGGCGGCACTAGACCAGCACAGGCGCGTGCTGCAGGAGCTGTCGGAAATGGCGAGTGCGGAGCAGCACAGCACGGGGAAATGGCAGGCGGAGATGGCACAGCTGCAGGAGGAGTTACTCGCAGGTCAGAGGCAAGCAGCAGGGGAGATGAAATGGATTGCAGAGGAGCAGACAGAGGTGGCTGAGCGGCAGAACGAGGTGATGGGCGAGCTGGCAGCACGCACGGTGGCGTATCATATGAGCTCACAGCGGTGGCAGGCTCGCATGTCGGAGGAGCAGCAGGTGCTGCTGGCGGTGCAGCAGCAGGTGGCAGGGCAGCTAAGTGCTGTGGCTGTGGAGGCGCAGCGGCAGCATAAGGTGCTGGCGACGTGGAACGAGCGCATGGAGGCCACTCAGGAGCAGCTGCTGGGGAATGCTGAGAGAATGCTGGCTGTGCAGGTAATTTGGCGGGATGGGTTGAGGAGTGTGGGAATCGGTGGGGTGGTGCTGTGTGGTTGTGCACGAGGGGCTGTGGAAGTGGGGGTGGTGATTGTGGATTGGATGATTTGGGGTGGGCGGGGTTGTGTGATGATTGCAGCATTGCTATGTGTCAAACTCTAGCAATGCCTCTCTGTTTTTGCATTTCCTCACCTCTGCGTGTATGTTTGTATACGTGTCTCTCCGTGTGTGTGTATAATTGTGTGCGTTGTGTGTGCGTGGGGGGCGAATGTGCGTGAGTGTGCATCTGTGTGTGTGTGTGTGTGTGTGTTTGTGTGTGTGTGTGTGTGTGTGTGTGTGTGTGTGTGTGTGTGTGTGTGTGTGCGCCCTTTTATGTGCGCAGAATGACCTGTCACGGAAGCAGGGCAGCATGGTGCGAACAGTGGAGCAATTTGTCTCGCTCGTGACTGCCGTCAGGAGCTACGCCTCCACCATATCCACCTTCCTCCTTTACCTCCTGCTCCTGCCCTTCTCACTGCTGCTCACCTGCTCCAGCCTCACCAGCCCCGCCCGACGGCCCCTCCTCGCATGTCAGTTCCCACCCTCTTGCCCTCCTCTATCCTCTTTACCTCCTCTTCCTTCTCCCCCTCGCCCCACAGCTTTTTCGCTGCCCGTATCCTCTCTCTGCCTCTGTCTTCTCTCTCTTCTCGTCCCTCCTCTTGTCACCATGTCCCTTCATTCTTCGTGAATGTCTCGTATCATTCCACCATTTATCCAACAACCACCTCATCTTGTTCCCCCCTGCACCATCCTCAGAAGCCACCTGCACACAACCCTTGTCCAATCGCTTAGCTCCTCAACCCTCATCCCGCCCCTCCAACTGCCATAATCTCGTGCTGTAGTGGTGCTTGCAGGGCTGGTTCTGGAGCTCGGGCTGCTGTCAGCCCTCTCCTCCGTTCCTGTGTCTCAAGGCCCAACGCTCAATGTGGTGCGCAGCTTGCTGGCTGGAGCTGCACTGCTTGTGCTCTGCCTTGCGCCTCTCTTCCCCATGTAAGTGGTCTTGGAAATCTCTCGCACCTTTTCATCAGTAGCACTTTTCCTTCCTATCAATCTGTGTTTTTCACATCCCCCTTCCCCCCTCTCTTGCTCACTCTGTAAACTCTTCCTCTATTCCCCTCTTACCTTGCTAATCTCTGTACCTCTGCATTGTTTGTTTGTGTGTGCCTCTGTGTGTGTGTGTGTGTGTGTGTGTGTGTGTGTGGTGCCCTTCCTCCCTCCTTTGCAGGTTCTCCCTGTCATCATCAGCATCACATCCCCACCACTCAGCCTCCATCCCTGCAACAACCTACAACCACGCCCCATTCCCAACCGCCCCCCCTTTCATGCCACCGCATGCACAACACGCAGCACATGCACCACATGCACCAACACACGCCGGTCTTGCTGCTGCTGCCACGGCCTGTTCCCCATCCTCCTTCCACCCACACTGCTCCTGCGCCACTCCTCACCACCCACTTCCCCATAGCTCCTCCCTCTCGCACTGCACTCCCGCCCACCTTGCAACAGCCAGCCCCAACAGCCAAGGCACGTGCCTGGGTGCTCCTCAGTGCATGTCTCTAGACGAAGAGGACAGGGAGTGTGAGGGGCAGGGGGAGGTAGGCGCAGCAGATGCAGGTGTGGCAGGCCGGATATGGGGAGGGGAAGCGGATAAAGACGACAGACTGCCTGAGCTTCAGCCGGATAGACACGCGACGACAGGGGCAAGGGGTGATGGGTGGGAGGGTGGGCTTGAGGGACAGAGTGAGGGGCGCCAGCAGCGGAGGGGAAGTGGAAGGGGGAGCGAAGGGGAGGTTGATAAAGGGGAGAGGGGAAGGCGAGGAGCAGTGACGTGGGCTATGGCACGGCAAGTTGTGGAGAGGAGCTTGGCGCGACAAAGGGCCCGCATGCAAGCAGCTGCTTCAGGTATGGCAGTCAGTGGGCATGGCCTCATGGTTGCATGGAGCAGTCGACGGGTTGATGCTGTGAGCGATTGGTAGGGTGGGGATTTGCTGAACTGTAAATATGTTTGATGGAGCATGCTGTTTTTGTCATCTCACCTGTACGTGTGCTTCCTCCCGTCCACCCCTTCCCGTGTGGTACCTGTATTGTGGTCCCACGTCGCCAGCAGCAAGGCGGTCACAGGAGAATGTGGCCGATCTGCTGGCCTCATGTGATGCAGCAGAGAGTGATGATGAGGCGGATCCAGATTATACGCCGCCTGCTCACATCGGCAACATGCAGCTGACCAGGCAGTACTGCCTCAGAAGCAGGACAGGAGGGTCTACTTGAAGCTGCCCATCACATCAAAACCCCAATCTTCTGGTGGAGTGCAGTGCAGAAGACTGACGAGCTGCAGGGACCATGCTAAGGGCTTGAGACATGGTGCAAGATTCAGAGGTGCTAGCCAGGTTCTGCATTTCAAGCTCGTCAGAGCAGATTCTTTTGTAGATACCGAATGCTTTTAATTGTGCTCTGATGTCAAGTATCCATTGGTGCAATAAGGAACGCACATGCTTTGGCCTTCCCTTGTCAGCATGGTTATCTGATCCGTATGGTGAGGATCGTTGAAGGGAGCGATGATTCGTTCTGCACATACATCGCATTGGTTAATTAGTAATGGCATTTGACGTTTAAAAAGGCCATCCAGCTGCCATCAGGCAATTTAGGAGCTACAATGCCCATTTGATGCCAGAGTGCATAAAGTCCATACTAAAAATTGGAGCTGTAGCAGCAATTTTACCGTACATGTTATTACGCGTTACATATCGATAGCACGTAAGGCGAGGCGAGGTGAGGTAGGGTTGAGTTGAGCGGTGAACCCTCTCGCTTCGCCCTCTCGCTTCGCTTCCTCGTCACGAACCATTTGTTCATTCATCACTCGAGCCTCACCTTCCCTGCTCCTTTTCCCCATCTCATTTCACTCGTCATCGTTCTGCTGTCCTGGGCTGTCCAGGTTTTGTTGCTTCGCATATCTCCGCGATGCTCGATCGTTGATAGACCTATTTGTAAATTTCCTCTGTCGTTTGTCTGCAATTTTGACGGAGCGTTTCGTTTCGATGATTTGGTGTTGGTAGCCCTTGTTGACGACAGGGGGAACGGGAAGCAAGAGCTGCGACCATGATTCCCATTTCCGACTTGGATCAACATGCGAGGCGGTTCCTTGATCCGGATCAGAGTACGTCGCGTCGTAGGCACTAGATTGCTTGAAAGCCGTTGTGATGCAGGCACGGCGTTGCGGCGCTGCTCTGCTCGTTAAAGTTAGATCATAGACCCTCACGCTCGCTGTTTCATTCAAGCTTGTTGTGGTTGGTCAGGAAAGTAGGATCCGTGCTTCCTTGTTTTACCTCAATTTGTTCCAGTTTCATGCGTTTCCCGCGTCATCTTTTCAGTTACGACAGTGTCTCGTGAAAAGCCCTAGCGAGCTTGTCCCTATCGCTCTCCGTCTCCCATTCCCACCCTAATACCCTCCTGCTCCCCCCCTGTGCTCATCCTACACTAATCCCGCGCGCATCCCGCCGTTCGTGTCGACTCGCTGGCATCACAGCGCCGCTGCAGCGCCTGCAGCTGGCGACGGAGGTGCGCGACAGCATCGAGATTGCGCACACGGCGGAGTATGGCAACTTCCTGCGCGCGTACTTCCATGTCTTCGTCGCCGTCCTCCGCCAGCTCACCACGCCGCAGGTACCGTTCTGCGCTCTGCGCTCCCCGCTCTGCGCTCCGCGCTCCCCGCTCTGCGCTCTGCGCTTGTTTTGTCCATGTCGTCTGCTATTCCATCCAATCGTCACTTCAACTCGTTTTTTTCTCCCCTTCTCCGTTGCTCCCTCTCCCTTCCTTTCCCTTCCCCCCACTCTCCCCCCTCCCTTTACCCCCCGTTCCCGCTCCCCCTGTCCCCCGGTCCCCCGTCCCCGCGCTGCCCCGCCCGCGCGCGCGCGCGCAGTTCGCGGACAATCTCGAGCACAAGTCTTTGAGTCGACTCAAATTACCCCGCCACCCTGCTTCCCTCCCTCCCCATGCGCGCAGTTCACGGACAATCTCGAGCACAAGTTCCGCAACGTAGTTCTCGAGGTCCTCAACCGCCTCCCCCACAGCGAGGCCCTACAGCCCTACGTTTTCGACCTCCTACGCGTGGCGCTCACAGTGCTCGCCTCGGACAACGAGGACAACGCCATGGTGGCGCTGCGCATCATCTTCGACCTGCACAAGAACTTCCGCCCCAAGCTTGAGCACGACGTGCAGCCGTTCCTCGACTTCGTCTGCAAGATCTACCAGTCCTTCCCCACCACCGTCAGCTTCTTTTTCGATGAGGGCGGCGGCGGGGAGCAGATGCGCCGAGCAGCGGGGATGGGGGACGGCGCAGCAGGGGGGCCCGCCAGTGCTGGCGCTGGGGCAGGGGGGCTGGGGGGAGGGCCTGGGGGGGTTGGCGGCGTCAGTGGTGCTGGGCTGGCGGTGCCGAGTCATCTGAATGCGTCCATCCGGTCGTTCCGGGTGGTGACGGAGTGTCCGCTGATAGTGATGTTTCTGTTCCAGGTGTATCCACGGTACGCGGGGCACAGCATCTCCGTGCTGCTGCCGCTCATGATGCAGTGCATTGCCATTGTGGGGCCCTCGCCGCACCACCACGTGCCGCCGCGCCTCAAAGCCGCGTATGCTGACCTCAAGGCAGCTCAGATCAAGGTGCGTGGTGGGGGTGGCACGTCGTGCCATGGAGTGGTGGCGGTGTTGTGTGCCGTGGCGTGGCATCACGTGGCTTGTCATGGCCTGCTGTGTGCATGTGTGCATGTAACTCTGCTCCCATCCCCCTCTCTCTTCTCTCCCTCCCTCCCCCATCTCTCGCCCATGCCACTCCCTCCCGCCCCTTTCAGACGGTGTCGTTTCTGACGTATCTGCTGAGGGGCTATGCGGACATAATCCGCCCGCACGAGGCGAATATCGCCAAGAGCATCGTCAACCTCCTCCTCACATGCCCCGACGTCGTTGCCACTCGCAAGGTGCACCCTCCTTCCTTCCCTCCCGGCCTGCCTGCCTACTGCTGCGTGCTACCTGACCTCGCCTCCTGCTGTCCCTCCACTCCATATGCTTGTGTTGAGTACGTGTGGCTCTCGCTCACCTCTCCACTGCATGATGCACCTTCCTCCTTACCACGACACGACCCCTCCTCTCTCCCATCTCGCTCGTCTCCCTCTTTCTGCTCCTCTCGCCTCGTTGCCCGGCTGACAGGAGTTACTAGTGGCAACGCGCCATGTACTGGCCACGGACTTCAAGAGAGGCTTCTTTCCGCAGCTCGACACTCTGCTCGACGAAAGGTGCTGCTCTCTCTGCTGCTCTCTCTGCTGCTCTCTCTGCTGCTCTCTCTGCTGCTCTCTCTGCTGCTCTCTCTGCTGCTCTCTCTGCTGCTCTCTCTGCTGCTTCTTGCTGCTCTGTGCTGCTATGCTCTGTGCTGATTCTTTTCCAGTCCCTCCCCCCCCCCCCCTTTCTCCCTCACAATGTAGCCTGCACCACCAGCATCTTTCGTGCCAACGACCCTTACCAGCCCCCATCTCCCTTCCACCTGCCTGCCATAACGCCACTGCCTGTTCACACCGCATCTTGCATCATCCCCCTTCTTCCCCACCTGCCCTCGGTTCCAGAGTCCTGGTGGGCACGGGCAGGGCGTGTTATGACACGCTGCGCCCCCTCGCCTACTCTCTGCTTGCGGAGCTCATTCACCATCTCAGGGACGAGCTCTCCCTCATCCAGGCAAGCCGCATGCTCTCTCTTCACTTCTCTCCGCCCACGGCATGGCACCGCACTGCACCCCGTGTTTTGATTCGATTTAAAACACAACCTCTCGCCTACTCGCTGCTGCGGAGCTTCACCATCTCAGGGACGAGCTCTCCCTCATCCAGGCAAGCGGCAGCATGCTTTCTCTTCTCCCCGTCCAACGCACCGCGCCGCATTGCACTGCACCCGTGGATTGCAATGTCCGTTGTTATGCTGCTGGCTTTCGTAAAGGCGTTGTTGAGTGCTGCTGATGTGTTGGAGATGATTTGCACCGCTGAATTCTCAATTGAGCACTATTACGACCCGCTTCTTGCTCCACCACACTTACCACCCGTCCATTCTCCTGTGTGCTGCCCTCCTCACCCGCCCTTCCCTTCCCGGCCGCTTCCCCCCTCCCTTCCGTTCCTGCTCGTGCCGTACGTTGCAGCTTTCGCGCATTGTGTACTTGTTTTCGCGCAATGTGCACGATGCATCGCTGCATCTGTCGGTGCAGACAACATGTGTTCGGCTTATGCTCAACTTGGTGAGTAAACTGCGCTCTTTGCACTTTACTCAGCCATCCATTCATCATTGCCTCGCCACACGCCACACGCCACCGCCGTGCCTTGGCCCTCCTTAAAGCGTTCACTGCCTCGGCGGCATTCTCCCTTTTCTAAAAGTTACACAGGCTTTCCATTGATGCCCCCCTATACATGCCACTGCCCTGCTCTGCGCCTCATGCCTCTGTCCCTGTGTGTTACCCTGCGTTCATCAGGTGGAAACCATCTTCAAACGCCGCCTTGCCCATGAGGATGGCCGCGTGCTGCTGGTCAGTGCCCCTTCCCCCTCCCTCCCACACCCCCCAACCCCCGTTTCCCCCCCCCCCCCCCCCCTGCCTGCCTCCCTCCTTTGCGCTTCCTCGCCTCTCGTTGTCGCGTTCCCCTGATTCCTCTCTCACCTGTCTCTTGCTGCACTTTGGCTTGTATTCCGTCCGTTCCTTCCTGCTACGAGCGCTGGCAGCTTGTGGTAGCATGCAGATTCTCTCACACCGGGTACGAGGCCTGTTTGTTTCCCAACATAAGGATCATTCAAGCCGTAGTTACCGCAGCACTTGGTTTGTATCATGCATGCACCACCACCATGGGACCGCTCCTGCATGTGGATTCTCTCTTCTCAACCGCCCGTTATCCTCTGTGCCGTCCCCACCCCCACCCACCCACCTCCCGCTTCCTCCTCCTGCTCGCTCTCCACTGTGTTACTGCATGCATACCACATCATTGGTTGCTGGCCGTGGCAGGATCGCATTCTGGATGCGTTTGTGAGCCGCTTTGGCACCCTCAAGGAGAGCGTTGAGTCGGTGAGCTTGCATGCACCCGTGCTCACGCACACGCACTCACACCCACCCACCACACATACAGACACGCCTCTCTGCTTGCCTCGTTCTCCCTACTCTGCTGCGTTGCTGAGGCTCTTATGTCACTGTTTTGTGTGTGTGTGTGTGTGTGTGTGTGTGTGTGTGTGTGTGTGTGTGTGTGTGTGTGTGTTTGTGTGTGTGTGTGTGTGTGTGTGTGCGTGCGCATGTGTGAGTGTGTGCGTGTATGTGTGTGTGTTTGTGAGTGTGTGTGGGTGTGCATGAGCGCGTGCGTGCGCGAGTGTGTGCATGTGCATGGCAGCAGTTGATGGAAGAGGGAGGGGCGCCGGATGCAGCACCAGAAGAGCGCCGTAGTCTCAGAGCCCGGCTGGAACTGCCAGTGCAGGTCCGTGTGTGTGTGTGCCATAGCCCATGGCCCATAGCCCAGGGCCACTGCTCGCTCCGACTGCGCATCAGCCCATAGTTACCCACCCAACTGCCCTCTCTCCTTAGTCTAATTCTGCTCCTCTTCTGCCCACCTTTTCTATCTCTGGTGCTGCCTGTCCTGCTCCTTGTAAACCACTGGCGTCGGTGGTGTGCGATGATGTGTGGCAGAGTGCGTTGGCAGGCCATGTGGCCATGGACCATGCCAAGGAGGTGGCGGACTTCAAGCAGCTCATTCGCACACTCATCATCTGTAAGGCCAGGCCCAGCCCAGCCCAGCTTAGCTTAGCCACTTCACTGAATGTGCCCCAGCTGGTGCTGCTGTGGTACCACAGCATCTTGAGACCTCGATCCTTTGTTGCTAGTCGTCCTTGGGATCTGTCCGTTCCTTGTTGCCACGGAAGTCATTGTTAAAAATTTTCATTCCCGCATTGCCGTGCTCTCACCATAATCCCTGCCGCTCTGTATCCACGTGCCACCCCCCGTTGCGTCACCAGCTATGAAGAGTCTGCTGTGGAGCATAACGCACTTCTCGAATGCAGCACCGCAGCAGACACACCCAGCCATGCCCAACACGCCCCAGCTGTCAGGCAGCAAGGGCATGCGCCAGGAGGAGGTATGTGCCTCTTTGGGATTTGTTTGTCTTTTTAATAATAAATAATCGTTCACAAGGGCTTGCACAAGGAGGTGATGTTGAAAGGACCTCCAGGCACTGCTGCGGGCCTGGGTAACTAGGGTTTGCCATGCTTGGCTGGTTTTCATTCTGGTGTGAGCTGGGAGATATGATGCAGCGTATGTTTTTTGAGAATTCTAAAAAAAAAATTAGCTGGGGTTCTCTTGCCTCTCTCCCAAGCCATCAATGGAGGATCACAAATCTCTCAAGCCTCGTTATTTGTCGAGCTACCGCCTTTCTCTCTTGTACAACTCCCCCCGCTGTTCTTAAACCATTTCATTCTATCCAACACAACACTCCGCGTGCCGTGCGTGCGGGTCCGTGCGGCGCGGCCACCAGGTGCTGCTGGCGAGTGCGATGCTGCGCAGTGGAGTGCAGTGCCTGGCGGTGTTCAAGGAGAAGGAGGACGATGACACGTTCCTGCACTTCGCGTCCGTGTTCACAGTCATGGAGCCAAGGGACCTCATGGATATCTTCTCCCTCACCATGCCCTCGCTCTTCCAAGCGCTGCTCAACAACTCGCAGCTACTGCAGGTGGGTGGGTGGGTAGGGTGGGGGTAGGGGAGGCACTGCCTGCCTGCCTGCCTGCACTGCTCTGCAGCACCTCACTGACTCTTCGCTCGTCGCTGCTCCTTGTGTTCATGTGTAACAGTGGCCACACGCGGCTGTTGCTATAAGGTCTTGGTTCCCTGTGTTGTGATGTTCTGTGGTGTATACTCGCCTGTGTTGTGTAATATTCTCTCCTTTCCCCCCTTCCCGTTCCTATTTCCCGGCCCCTGCCTCCTTCCCTGCCTCTCTCCATTCGTCTGTCCATTCTGTCCGTCTCCCCCTCCGCCCGTTCCCTTCCTCCCTTACAGGTCTTTGCAGCGCTCCTACAGAACCACAAGGAGTGCCGCCACTTTGCCGAGGTACCTTTCCTGAGATGTCTCAAAAGTAGTAAGAAATCCTCTCCGGCTCTCCCCCCCCCCCCCCACACGCAGGTCTTTGCAGCGCTCCTGCAGAACCACAAGGCGTGCCGGCACTTTGCGGAGGTGCTCGCCAGCTTCCTCGTCACCTCGCGTCTGGACGCCCTCCGCACGCCCGACACGCCTGTAGCCGGCCTCGTGCAGCAGCTCTTCCGCCTGCTCTTTGGCGCCGTCGCCAAGTACCCCAACGACTGCGAGCGCGTGCTGCAGCCCCACATATCCGCCATAATGGACGCCTCGCTAAAAGCCGCCACGGACCTCGAGCGCCCGCACGCGTACCTGCAGCTGCTGCGCATGATGTTCCGAGCGCTCTCGGGGGGGCGATTCGAGCTGCTGTATCGGGAATTCGTGCCGTATCTCCTCCCCTGCACCAACACCATTCTCTCGCTGCTCGACGGGCCGTCCGGTCCGCAGCTGAACGACCTCCTGCTGGAGCTCAGCCTCTCTCTCCCTGCGCGCCTCTCCTCGCTGCTCTCCCACCTCCCGCGCCTCATGAAACCCCTGCTGATGGCCCTGCGAGGATCTGAAGAGCTGGTGGGGCTTGGGTTACGCACACTTGAGGTCTGGGTTGACTCGGTCAATCCAGACTTTCTCGAACCAGCCATGGCTCGTGTGCTTCCGGACCTGCTGCTCTGCCTCTGGTCGCATTTACGCCCGAAGCCGTACCCGTATGGCAGCAAGGCGCTGCAGCTGCTTGGGAAGCTGGGCGGGCGAAACCGGAGGTTGAAAGACCCGTTGGTGTTAGAGGCAAAGGAAAATCCGGAGCATGGGCTGCGGCTGATTCTCACGTTTGAGCCCAGCACGTCGTTCCTCGTGCCTCTTGACCGCTGCGTTCAGCTGGCGTACACTGCTGTCATGGCCGGCCCGCTTCCCCCCCCGCTGCCATCCCCAGGAGTTACAACAGCAGGAACTGGTGGTGCGGGCAGCGGAGGAGGAGGAGCAGCAGCCGCAGGAGGTGCAGGAGGAGGAGGAGGAGGAGGAGCAGCAGGGGGTGGTAGCGGTGCAGCTGGTGCTGCAGGGCCAGGCACGATGGGTGGGCAACCGCAGCAGGGGCAGGGGCAGCAAGGGCAGCAGGGGCAGCAGGAGCAGCGAGGCGTGCAGGCAAAGGCAGAACCGCAGGAAGGGAAGGCCGTGGAGGTGAAAACAGAACCAGGGCAGGCAGGGAGCACAGGCGGCCCCAGCAGTGGGCAGGGCGCTGCTGCTAGCGGCCCTGCTGGCCAATCCACCACCTCAGCATCCTCCCGTTCGTCCTCCAGCCCCTCCTCCTCTGGTGCTATTCCCACGCCTCTCGGGACCTTTTCCTCCTCCTCGCCCTCCTCCTTCTCCAACCCGACCCTCTCGCTGCACCTGAGGCGACAGTCGCTGCGGTTCCTGCGAGTGTGCCTGCTGTCGGTGCTGAACCTGCGGGGGAATGTGGATCATGAGACGGGGATCAGCGCGCAGCAGCTGGCCTCTCTGCTGCTGTCTCCTGCTGATCGCAGCAGGCACCGGGTGGAGTTTGCTGCTCCGAAGGTCAGTTGCAGTCAGTAATCTTTATCACTAATCAATCGGTATTTTGTTTTTAGGCGCCTTAGAAATGGTGTTATTAGGCCTGCTGCTCTTTATCCTTTGCTGTTGGGCGATTGGTGGATGAAAATTTTGCTGGGCTATCTGTAAGTGAAGCTGAGTGAAAGCACACAGCACACAGCAATGGCCATTGGCGCTGGTGGTGCTGCTGTGTCATGTCAGCAATACCGTCACTACTGCTGCTTTTGAAACTTCTGCTATTGGGTTTTTCTTCTTGTGTCGCCAACAGGTTGACATTGGGGCGAAGACAAAGACTCAGCTGCAGGCGGAGCGAGCACTGTTCAAGCAGCTGCTCTGTGCTGTCATCGCTTCCTCCTCTCAACCAGAGCTCCAGGTGTGAGAGTTTGCAAGTCTCATAGTCGCAGTAATTGCAGTTGCAGTCATATTCACAATCACAGTCACTGTCAAAATCACAACCAGCCAGCACACGTGTCTCAACTCACCTTGTCATGATGTCCCTTGGGATGGGATGGGATGGGACTTGTTCGTTTGTTGTTGTGTGTTATGCCCCCAGGATCCGGACGAGGAACTGGTTATCAACATCTGCCGCCACTTCGCCATTCTCTCCCACCTTGACAACAACCAAGCCAACACACCCCTTGCAGCCCCCAGTGCCACCACTGGCACCACACCTCCTCCTGCTGCCTCTCCCGCCGCCACTGTTACTGCTGGGCCTAGTTCTGCAGGCAGGGCAGGGGGTGGAGCAGGGAGTGTGTGGCAAAGAGGAGATGCGAGCGCTACTGATGAGGTGATGGGGGATGCCACAGCGAACCAGAGCGGACAGCAGCAGCAGGGAGGCATGGCGAGGAAGAGAGGCAGGGAGGAGGAGGAGGCAGGCAAGGTGAAGCAGGAAGCGATGGAGGTGGATGGGAGGGGTCCGGTAGCGGGAAGGGCCGTGGCAGTGGGGAAACCTGCTGATGGAGAGGGCGGGGAGCAGGATGGGCCTGATAGGAAGCGGCGCTTGGTAGGGCAGCAAGGGGGTGCGGAGGGTGCGCAGCAGCAGGTGGCTGTTCGGCCAGCTGCTGCTGCTGTTGCTGTGCCAGCAGCAGCGCCAGGAGCAGCACCAGTGGCGGTGGCAGTACCAGCAGCAGCAGCACCAGCAGCACCAGCAGTACCAGCGGCGGCGGCTGCGGCGGCGGCAGTGGCAGTGGCAGTGGCAGCAGGGAAGGCGTCACCGTCAGGCATTGCTGTGCCAGCAGCGGCACAGAGCAAAGGTGTGGCTGCCTCGCCCCAGAAAGGCCCAGCAATGGCACCCCCGAGAACAGGACTAGCTCTTGGCCAGCAACAACCACTGCAGCAGCAGCAGCAGCAAAGACAAGCACCGACACAGGCACAGGCACCGGCACAGGGACCGGCACAGGGACCGGCACAGGGAGCGGCACAGGCATCGGCACAGGGACAGGGGCAGGGGGTTCTTCCACCAGGAGTGGTGGTGGCGAGGCCACAGGGGGTGTTGCCTCATGCACAGCCGGCAGTGGGGCAAGCTCAGCCTGTGCAGCAGGGAGCAGTGAGACAGACGATTCAGGGGCAGGCTCAAATGCCTGGTGTTGCACAGGCAGCTGTAGCGCAGCCAGCTGCAGGGCAGGCAGCTGTGGCAGGTAAAGCAGCACCGGTAGCACCAGCTTTAGCGGCACCAGCAGCGAAGGCAGCCATAGCAACACCAACAACTTCAACTGCTTTAGCAGCACCTGCGGCTGTAGCAGCACCTGCGGCTGTAGCATCACCTGCAGCTGTAGCAGCTCGTGCAGCTGTAGCATCACCTGCAGCTGTAGCAGCTCGTGCGGCTGTAGCATCACCTGCGGCTGTAGCAGCCCCTGCGGCTGTAGCATCACCTGCAGCTGTAGCAGCTCCTGCAGCTACAGCATCGCCAGCCACAGCAAGTAGGGCAGCGGTGGCAGGTATACCAGCTCTGGCTGTCCTTCAACTGGGGCAGGCTGCAGTAGCAGTGGCAAGCGCACAAGTGGCTAGACCCTCACAGGTGAAACCAGCAACGGCCCCAGGGAAAGGTGCTGGTGTGGTGGCAGCTCCAGTGGCCGCTCCTGTGCAAGCATCAGCACAGGGACAGGCGCAGATTCAGACACAGGCACAGGCACAGACACCGCAGGCACAAACACCAAGTACAAAGGTACAAGAGGAGGGACAGTCCGGACAGAGCAGACAGAGCACAGGAGCTGAGACCAAGGGAAGTGAGTCCAGTGAACATTTGGCCGCACAGGGGACCCAGGTGCAAGTGAGCAAGGCCACTCAGTCAACGGCTGAGGAGAAACCCAAGGAAAGCGTGGTGGTGGAAGAAAAGGGTAAATCTGCAGGGGAAGCAGATATAGCAGGGCAGAGCAAAGAGGGAGGTGGAGGGGTTGAGGAGGGGAAGAAGACGAGTGGAGTCAGTGAGGTTGGGCAAGGGAAAACTAATGCTGAGGGTGAGGAGAAGGAGAAGGTGGACGAGGGAGGTAAGGACAAAGTAGAGAAGATGGAGGAGGGCAAAAGTGAAGGGAAAGGAGGGCAAGGTGATGGAGAGAAAAAGGAGACGGTGGATGGTGGTACGTCTGATAAAGAGGAGCGGGAAAAGGCTGTGGCAGGGGATGTGAAGCAGAGTGGAGAGAAGGCAGGGGAGGGTGGTGCTGCAACAGCGGCGGTAGCTGCTGAAGTGAAGCTGGAAGATGGCCAGGACAAAAAGGAGGAGGAGGAGAAGGAGAAGAAGGAGAAGGACGAGAAGGAGGAGAAGGAGGAGAAGGAGAAGGAGAAAGAAACGGAGAAGGTGAAGGAGGAGGGGGATAAGGAGAAGGAAAAGAAGGAGGACAAGGAGGGCGCAACGAAAGGTACTGGTGGGGCAGTGGAAGATGCAGAAGTGACGGTGGAAGGAGAGGGTGCTGAAAAGGGCTCTTATGCTGCTGCCACTGCTGCATCTGCCGCAGCTGACTCAAATGTTGAAGGAAAGGAGACAGGGGCAGGAGATGCGAAGGACGGAGGGGTTGGTACGACGGATAGTGTGAAAGTTGAAGGGACGGGAGAAGGTAGGGATGGTGCAGGAGGAGAGGCTGTGGCAGGAAAGGTGGTGGCAGGTGAAGCTGTTGCAGGAAGGAAGAAGCAGGAAGGGGAGGTGGAGGAGGGACGCGAGGGCACAGAGCGCATGGCAGTAGATGCGAAGGACGCTAAGGGTGAGAATGAGGGTAGGGACCAGGTGGGAGGGGAGGTGAGGAAAACTGGTGATGAAAAGGAGGGTGGGGGAGGCGTGGGAGAGGTGAAAGGAGAGGCGGGCAAGGGGGGTGGAGGAGGAGAGAGCGGGACGGAGAGGGGAGAGGAGCAGGCAGGGAAGGAGGTTGAGGAGGTGAAGTTGAGTACAGAAGAGGCTACTGTTGAAGGAGTGAGTGGGGCGGGTGGTGAAACAAGGGAAGCTGGTACAGGAGAGAAGGGAGACGTGGAGATGGAGGAAGGGAAGAATGAAGTAGTAGAAGGTGAGGGGGGGAAGGGCGAGGGGGATAAGGTGGAAGAGGGTACTGGGGAGGGGGGAGAGAAGGGGGGTAAGGAGGAGGAGGCTGTTGCTATGGATGTAGAGACAGAGGGGAATGCGGTGAGTGGAGCTGAGGATGCTGGGACGGCTCCAGTGGAAGTGAATGAGACAGGGAAGGAGGAGAAAGAGGAGAAGGAGAAGGGGGAGAAGGCGGAGAAGGCGGAGAAGGCGGAGGTAACACAGGAGATTGGAGCAGAAGCTATGGAAGTGGAAGTCGAGAATGTGGAGGCAGGTGAAGTGAGGAATAAGAAGGCGGAGGAAGGGAAGGAGGAGGGGGAAGAGGAGAAGGAGGGGGAAAATGAGAAGGAGGGAGAAGGGGAGAAAAAGGGGGAAGGAGAGAAGGAGGCTGTTGTAGAAGGAGAGTGCGAAGCAGGGGATGGGAAAGCTGGTGGGGAGGCTGAGAAGGTTGAGATGAAGCAGCAGGGTTGTGATGAGGGAAAGGATGAGAAAGCAGAGGAGGAAAAAGATGGGAAAGAGGGAAATGAGGGGAAGGAGGAGAAAGAGGAGAAAGCAGAGAGAGAGGAACAGGGGAAGGGGGGTCAAGGAAAGGAGACAGAGGATGGAGAGAGAGTGAAGAGCTCAGAGGAGGAGGAGAAACATGGAGAGGAGGGGGCGAGAGGTGGTATTGCGACAGGGCAAGAGGAGGCAGCTGCAGGCATGCAGGTGGAAGGGGAGGGTGAGGGGGATGGGGCGGGGAAGGCAGGCAAGGGGGATGCAGAGGGAGAGGCAGGTGAGGAGGGGATAGTGCAGGAAGAGAAAGTTGAAGCGAAGATGGTAGTTGAAGAGGAGAAGGCAGAGGAGGGTGCAGGGGAAGAGGAGAAGGCTGGTGAGCCGAAGGCTGAGGGGGTTGTGGAGGGCGAAGGAGAGGAGAAGGGCAATGAGAAAGAGAGTGAGGTAGAGGCACAGGGAGGGGATGCGCGGCAAGAGGAGGAGAGAGGAGGAGAGGCGGCAGTGGAGGGTGGTGCAGGCGAGGAGCACACACATGGTACAGAGGCAGCAAAGCAGGAACCGGAGGAAGGTGGAGGAGAAGCGAGAGCAGAGAAGTTGGAGGGAGAGGGGAAGGGAGAGGAGGGTGATGCGGAAATGGGGAAGGGTGAGGAGGGCGATGGAGAAGTTGCTGCAGTGGAGGCAGGGGGGGATAAGGCGGAGGGAGGGAAGGAGGGCGAGATGGAGGTGGAGGAGGGAGGGCGGCGTGGGCCTGAGGGGCGGGAGAAGGGAGAGGGAGGCCGGGAGGAGGAAGGTGTGGAAGTGGGAGAGAGGCAAGGTGATCCTGTGGGTGCTGCGGATGAGAAGGAAGAGAAAGTGTTGGAGGAGCAAGGGATGGAAAAGGAGGAGGGGAAGGAAAAGGAGGGGGGGGATGCTGAGGGGGAAAAGAAGGATAGTGCGGATGGTGGTGTGGTCGAAGTAGAGACAGGTAAGTCGGGCGAGCAGCAGGAACAGGAGGAGCAGGGCGGACAGGGGGAGCAGGGAGAGGAGCAGGGTGGAGTTGATGGTAAGGAGGGGTTTGAGGAGGGGCACGAGGGTGGGAGTGAAGGGAGCGGGAAGGAGAAGAAGGAAGGTGAAGAGGGTGCAGGTGCTGAGGGGATGGGTGAAGAAAGCAAGGCGGAGGGGGGTGATGAAGGTGGTGCAGAGAAGATGGGTGATGTGGAGAAGGACGGTGTTGAGGGGGGAGAGGTGGGAGAGGGTGGGGCAGGAGATGGCGAGGAGAAAGGCGAGCATGAGGAAGAGAAGGGAGGTGAGGGTGTAGCTATGGAGGTGGATGCGGCTGGAGGGGAGAAGGAGGATGGTGGAGAAGAGAAGACAAAGGATGCTGTTCCTGCTGCTGCTGCTGCTGGAGGAGCAAGGTAAGGTGGAGCAGGAGGAGGAGGGGAGAGACGATGGAGGACAGCAGGACGATAGTGTGACAGGAAAGGAGGTGGCAGAGGTGAAGGCGGGAGGAGCAGCTGATGAGACAACTGGTGCCGCAGCTCCTGATAAGGCGAACGAGGTCGAAGAGAAGACAGAAGGGACAGGGAAAGAAGGGACAGCAGAGCTGAAGGAGGTGAAAAAAGGGGAAACGGCAGAGGGGGAGGAGCCAGCGCAGGGTGCAACGAGGTTGGAGAAGGGAGAGGAGGGAGTGGAGAAGAGAGTGGAAGCAGAGGCGAAGGGGAGTGAGGAGGCGGAGGCTCGTGAGGAGGACAAGGGTGTGGCGAAGGGCACGGGTGATGAGGGTGCAACGGGAGAGGGTGCAGCAGAAGGTGTTAAGGACAAGGAAGGCCCTGATGCACAAGGGTCCGTAAAAGGAGAGAGTACGAAGGAAGGGGCAGCCGTTACAACAGATGCAGCTGTTGCAGAGGTGGGAGTGGTTGCAGAGGTTGCAGCGACAGGGGATGGGAAGGGTGACGGGAAGAAAGACGAGGGGAGTGCAGAGGGTGGAAGGAAGGAAGGTGAGGGACTGGACGGTGGAAAGGGGGAAAGCGGCCAAGCAAGGGGAGAGGAGAGCAAGGAAGTGAAGGGCGGTCAGGTGGAAGAGGTGGAGGGTAAACGGCTCCAGGAGGAGGGAGAGAAGAATGTAGGAGAGGAGGCTGAGGAGCAGCGTAGGGATGGGCCAGATGGTAAGGCGGATTCAGAGAAGCAAGTAGCTGATGGAGGGGCTGGTGGTGGTGGGGGTGAGTCAGGTGGTGGTGGGGGAGAGGCAGATGGTGGGAAGCAGAAGGAGTCTGCGGGGGAGGAAGGGAGCGTGGTGGGTAAGGGTGGAGAGCAAGAGGGGGTGGCGGAGGGGAAGGAGGTGAAGGAGGAGGTGGGTGTAAAGGGAGAAGAGAAAGACAGTCCTGCAGGTGCATCAGGAGACAGCGGTGGGAAGGAGAAGGCTGCAGTAGAGGCGAACAAGAAAGGTGCGGATGAGGGGAGAGTAGTGGCTGAGGTGAAGGAGGAAGAGAAGGGCCAGCAGATACAGGCAGCAGCGGTTCAGTGCAAGCCAGAGGAGACAGGCGCTGCTGCAGGCACGGTGGCAGAGGAAAAGGCGGGAGTGGTGAAGGCAGGAAAGGAACAAGAGGCGGGAGCAGGTGGGGTTGCAGGAGAGAAGGAAGTTATTGATAAGATGGAAGTGGATTCAACAGGTGCTGGGGCAAAGGTGGAGGCAGCAGAAGGGAAGGCGGGTGGAGAGGGAGAGGGGCAAGATGTGAAGATGGAAGATGTAGGAGAGGGAAGTAAGGAGGTGAAAGCTGAGCAGGTGGTTGCGCCGCAGCAATCACCTGTCAAACCTGTGCAAGGCCAGCGGCAGCCGGCACAAGCACAGCAGCCTGTGCAGCCGCCATCGGCAACACCTGTGGCACCCACACCGTCACCGCCATCGGTACCAACCCCAGCAGCATCCGCAGTGCAGCCAGCGCAAATCGTGCAGAAAGCACAGCTAGCATCAGAGGGGCCTAAACAGCCGCCGCCACAGCAGCAGCAGCAGCAGCAGCAGCATGGTGGCACAGCAAGGTACGGTGGTGCAGCAAGGTGGAGGCGCAGCAGGGGCACAAGGTGCAGTGCAGCAAGCGGCAGGGGCACTAGTTTCTCCTTTGCAACAGCCCACTCCGGTTGTGACAGCACAGCCACGGCCACCACCAGCACTGCAGCAGCAGCAGCAGCAGCAGCAGCAGCAGCAGCAGCAGCAGCAGCAGCAACAGCAGCGGGTGACCCAGGCACAGCAGCAGGCGCAAGCAGGGGTAACACAAGGTGCAGCAGGGGAGAAGAAGGTGTTAAGCACACAGCCGGCAGGGGCCCATGCGGCAGGCGCAGCGAAAGCAGAAGCAGTGCAGACTAGCCCTGGGACAGTGGGGCCGCAAACCACTGCAGTAGGCCAAGCACAGACGCAAGCACAGGCGCAAGCACATGCGCAAGCTCAGGCGCAGGGACGGGGACTGGCACAGGCACAGGGACCGGCACCGGCACAGACACCGGCACCTCCGCAAGGCGTGAGTCGGCAGATACAGCAGGGCCTAGCAACTCAGGCTCCTGGTTCTGGCCAAAGCCCCTCACAGTCCACCCAAAGCCCCGCACAACAACAACCCACTCAAAGCGCTGCACAGCCCACGCAAGGTGCTGCTCCGGTTGATTCGCGGGTGGCAGTGCCTGGGCGGCAAGCAACGCAAGGAGGGCAAGGAGTGCAAGGAGCACAGCAACGAGCAGCTGTGCAGGTTCAGCCAGCACCGCAGCAGCTTGCCGGTCGGCCTTCTCAGGGCCAGTTGGTGCCAGCTCAGCAGCAACAGCAGAGACAGCAGCCACAGGCGCAGCCGCAGCTTCAGCATCAGCAGCAGCAGCAGCAGCAGCAGCAGGCCTCGCAGCAGCAGCAGCAGACGCAGCAAACGCAGCAGACACAGCAAACACAACAGCAGCAGCAGCAGTCCTCGCTACGAGTCCTAGACCCCATCATCTTCATAGACGCACTCGTATCCGTGCTCATATCAGAAAACAGAGCGCACGCCCGCGCTGCCGTCGCCGCCCTCACCTCCTTCACGGACTCAGTCATTCTCATGGCGCGCTGCCGCCAGGCTGGCACCGCTATCCCTGCCGTGCTCCCCACGCCGGGCACCCCGGGAATGGTTTCGTCCCCGTCCATGAATGTGGTGGCGCCGGCGCCTCCGGGTTTGAGTGTGCCGGTGCTGGAGGAGCTGCTGTCGCGCCTGCTGCACTGTTGTTATGGGCTGACGTGGCACGAGCAGATTGGCGGGGTGATGGGGCTGGGTGCGCTCGTGGGCAAGGTGCCTGTTGACATGCTGAGCCTCTTTCAGGTGATCCGGGAGTGATGCGTGCTTTCGTGCCTGCCTTTCTTGCTTTGCCTGCCCGCCTGCCTGCACGTTGCACCCCTTGCACCGCTCTTTGTTCGGCGCGGTACGCCTTGCGTTATTATTGACGAGAATGCAGCACAGCGTCTCGCGTGTAATGTCCCCACTTGGCCCAGTTACCCCACCCATCTGTGTGCCCCTCCTCATCTCCCCACCGCCCTCCCCTTCCCTCCCGCCTCCCCCGTCCAGTCCCGCATAGTGCGTGCTCTTCTCTTTGTGCTTCGAAGATTACCCCAGCACTCGGTCCGGGAGCACGAGGAGACAACCCACGTGCTCACCCAAGTACTACGAGTGGCCAACAGCATGGACGACACGGCATCAGAGGAGCGCACAGCAAGCTTCCGCTCCGTGCTGGAAGTGCTAGCAGTGGAGCTGTTCAACCCCAACTCGCCCGCCATTGTGCGCAAGAACGTGCAGGCCAGCCTGGCGCTGCTGGCGTCACGCAGGGGCTCTGAGGTGTCGGAGCTGCTGGAGCCCACGTACCAGCCGCTGCTTGCTCCGCTGCTCAGCCGTCCGCTGCGGTCCCGTCACGTGGAGCAGCAGGTATGTGCATGCGTGGGTGCGTGCATGTGTGCACTTGTGTGTGAATATGTGCGTCGATGTGTACGTACGCGTGTGAGTGTGTGCTGCCTGCAAGCAGAGTGTCGCTTTGACCTGCATAGCGGCCTGCCTTCCTGTATATGCTTACACATCTCGGGTGCTGTATGGCAACAGATCGTACACGTCTTCCCCCCACAACCACTCCTCTTTCCCCTCTTTGCGCAACCCCCCTCGCCCCCACCCTCCTCCTCATCTCTCCTCTCTCCCCTCTCCTCCCCCCTCACCCCCTAATCCCAGGTGGGCACGGTCATGTGTGCCAATTTCTGCCTGGCCCTCCGCCCGCCGCTCCTGCGCCTCACCCCGGAGCTCCTCACGCTCCTCCAAGACGCCCTCAGCGTAGCAGAGGCAGACGAGGCGGTGCTCCACGCCAAGTTCCTCACAGGCCGGCAAGCCGCCGTGCTCACGCGCCTCCGCTCCGCGTGCATCGAACTCCTCTGCACCGCCATGGCGTGGGACGAGTGCAAGGCGCCCGGCCACGCGGACATGCGGTCGCGCATCATTGCCATGTTCTTCAAGTCGCTCACGCTGCGCACGCCCGAGATTGTCAGTGCGGCCAAGGAGGGTCTGCGGCAGGTGATCATGCAGCAGCGTCTGCCCAAGGAGCTGCTGCAGTCCAGCCTGCGCCCCATCCTCGTGCACTTCGCCCATTACAAGTCCCTCAACCTCCCGCTGCTCCAGGTATGATATGATATGCCTCCTTCCGTCCCCTCTACTTCACCCGCTTCTCTTTGTTTTCCAGTTTGACCCCCTGCGCCACAAATTCTTCCGAATGTTTGCCAGTTTGACTAGTTCCTTCTCACCCTCCTTCCACCTGTGACTCGCACGCACAGGGCGGCTGCTGGAGCTGCTGTCCAACAACTCTGGGCGACAAGCTCAAGATCTCTTGAAAGACGTCTCAAACGGCCCCCTTCACTGCCCCTTCCCCATCTGCTTTCTCCGTCCACCCATGTCTTGCACAGGGCCTGGCGCGGCTGCTGGAGCTGCTGTCCAACTGGTTCAACGTGACCCTGGGCGACAAGCTCAAGGACTACCTGGCGAAGATGCTGGAGCCTGACAGAGGCCCCGCGCAGGGGCAGAGAGCGTGGCGGCCAGGGGAAGAGCCCAAGATTGCTGCTGGTGAGCGTGCCGTGCACTGCCTTGCTTTGTATTGTGCAGCAGTAGGCCCCGCCCCGGTGCTATCCCTTGGCCGGTTCTTCCCAAAACCCTTCTGTCTCCTGCCTCCCATCTCCTGCCTCCCATCTCCTGCCTCCTATCTCCTGCCTCCCATCTCCTGCCTCCCATCGCCTGTCTCCTGTCCCTGCTATCCAGCTTTATTCCCCTTGCTGCTGTCCCTGCCTCACGCGTACCTGTAACCCTCCTCTCCCACACACCCTTCCCTCCGTTTTCCCCACTCCATCTATCATCCCCTTCTGCCATCCACAGCGATCCTGGAGCTATTCCACCTGCTGCCATCGCAAGCCGTGAAGTTCCTAGACGACTTGGTCCACCTCTGCATGCAGCTGGAGGCCGCGCTCCCGCCAACCTCCCTGCTGTCCGACCTCAACTCGCCGTACCTGCAGCCGCTCACCAAGTTCCTCAACCGCTACGCGCACGAGTCCGTGGATTATTTCCTCGCGCGCCTCAGCCAGCCGGCCCTCTTCCGCCGCTTCCTCGCCATTATCCGGTCGGACACAGGCGTGCCGCTAAGGGAGGAGCTAGCGCGCTCGCCCAATAAGATCATTGCTGCTGCTTTCCGGTCCGTTGCGCCGTCGCTGGGGCTCACAGACCTGCCTCAGCCCGCCCACCCGCTCACTCCCGCCCAAGGTGGGTGAGATCGTAGCCATCTTTTGAGAATTCTCAAGGACGCAGTCTCCAGTCCTGTCTATGGCCATGCCATCGCCTGCGCTTCTTCCCTCCCTCCCCCTTCCCTTTCCCCCCTCCCCCTTGCCTTTCCCCCCTCCCACCTCCCCTAACCCCATTTTCCCTCCTCCTCCCCATCCCCTTTTTCCTCCCATCCCATGTACTGCTTTTCTTTTCCTCCTGCTTGCACTTCCTTTCCTGCCACTGCCCTCTTCCATCCCTGACCACCAACCCACCCCCCTCTCCTCCCTCCCTCATCTCTCTCCCTTCCCCCTCCCCACCCGCATCCATCCACTGCTTTCCTCTCTTCCCACTTGCTCCCATGTGGTGGTTGGTGCGTGCAGAGGTGGAGGTGCAGATGAACGGGATAGCGCTGGTGCGAGCGCTGGTGAAGCTGCTGCCGGACTGGCTGGGAGGGCAGCGGCAGATCTTTGAGGCGCTGCTGCACCTCTGGCACTCGCCCGCACGCAAGCAGAGGCTCATGCGCGAACAGGACCTGCCGCTGCACATGGTGGGCTATGGGCATGCCTGGGTGCATGCTGCATTTTCTGTTGTGTGTGGCGCATGCTGCATGCTGCATTTTGTGTTATTCTTGATGCATAGTGGATGGTGTGTGTACGGTGCATTACGCATTGTGTGTGGTGCATGGTGCATGGCGCTTGGTGTGCATGGGTTGTCATCTCGTGCTGGCGATTGCGCCTGTTGCTTGGTAGGGAATGCTCGTATCAAAGACTCCAAGTCCTCTTATCTAAGCACATGCGTGCATCTGCTGGTGCTGCATGTCATGTCATGTCCTGGAAACATAAGGCAGGCTGAACTGAAGTCTGTTTGGTGTGTGCGTGGGCATGGCGTTGCTTGGTGAATGTGCGAGGCCCCCATGTGTGTGGATTGCACATGCGTATGTGCGGGAGGGAGAGGGGGAAGGGGGGCGGGGGAGGGAGGGGGTTCTGAACTGCGGGACTGGGGGGCTGGGGGGGTTGGGGATGGGTGGAAGCGAGTGGTCATGTATGTGGGGGTGTGTGTGTGTGTGGCTGAGTGACTGTGTGCTGAGCAGGTGAAGGAGAGCAAGTGGCTGGCCAAGTGTTTTCTCAACTACGTGAAGCACAACCGGGAGGAGGTGGACGTGTTGTTTGCGCTGCTCGCCATCTTCCGCCAGCGCACGCGCATCGACTACACCTTCCTCAAGCGCTTCTTCATGCTCCAGGTCCGCTCCGCCACTCCTGCTCCCATCCCATGATCTGCCTCGTGACTTTTCAGAAGTTGCACAACGCCTCAGCGCATTCAGTATTGCCACTTGCGCAAGTAGGACGGCATGCATCATGTGTTGGTGCTGCGGTGGCTTGTATTATCAGCAGTATGACGCCGTCTCTGTGTGTGTGCTTCGGTGGGACGGCTCCATATGGAAAGCATCCCACCCTGATGCTTACTCCACTCCTCTTCATCCCCCTCCTTCTTCTCTTGAATTCGCGACTCCTCCTCCCAACCCCTCCCCTCCCCGGTCCACCCCCTCAGCTCCCAGAGACGTACACACCGCAGCAGCGCAAGCTGGTTCTCCTGCGCTTCCTCGTGCTGTACCAGGGCGGAATCCTCACTAACCCCGCACAGCCGCCAGCAGGCCAGGCAGGGGGGCAGGCAGCAGGAGCAGCAGGGGCAGCAGGGGCGGGGGCAGCAGGAGGAGCGGTGAGCCAGGTGATGCCGGCAGCGCACCAGGAGGCGATGGTGACGGCGCTGCAGCTGCTCATCATACCCATGCTCTCGCACTCCCTCAGTCACGGGCAAGGCCCTGAGCTGCTGGATGCTACTGTCATCCGCACCATTGTCGACCGCTTGCTCGACCCGCCAGAAGAGGTGAGGGCCCGAGGGGTTACACGGGGTAGAATGGATGGAGAGGAGGGAGGAGGGTGGGCGGGTGGGATGAGAATGATTGGGTTTTGGAAGAAGAGAAAGGTGGGTTTGGGAGAGATTGATCATAAGCTGGGGGGTGGGGTTTGAGGGGTGTTCTGTGTTGTGGTTTAGGGTTTAGGGTTTAGGGTTGGCTTTGTGTTCTCTCTCTCCGCTCTTTCTGTATCCCTCACACGCGCACGCAAGCACACAGACACACACACACACACCAACGTCACACACCTGATTACCCTACCCCTGCCTCCTCCCGCTTTCTCCCCTTTCCACCCCCCCGGCTCACGCCTTCTTTCTCCCTCGTCCCCATTCCAGCTGAGCGCGCAGTACGACGAGCCGCTGCGGATCGAGCTGTTGCAGCTGGCGACTCTCCTCATCCGCCATACGCCCAACGAGCTCAAACTGCACCGGCGCGAGCTGATCAAGTTCGGGTGGAACCACCTGAAGCGCGAGGACAGCAGCAGCAAGCAGTGGGCCTTTGTGAACGTCTGCCACTTCCTCGACGCGTACCAGGCACCGGAGAAAATAATCCTGCAGGTGTTTGTTGCGCTGCTGCGCGCGTGCCAGCCGGAAACCCGGCTTCTCGTGAAGCAGTCGCTCGACGTGCTCATGCCGGCTCTCCCCAACCGGCTGCCTCAGGGGGATCAGAAGATGCCGCTGTGGATTCGCTACACCAAGAAAATCCTGGTGGAAGAGGGATACTCAATCGCGCACCTGGTGCATATTTTCCAGCTGATTGTGCGCCATGCAGATCTCTTCTACCCCTCGCGCGCCCAGTTCCTGCCCCAGATGGTGCACTCGCTGCAGCGCCTCGCGCTGCCGCTCAACAGCTCTCTGGAGAATCGGCGCCTGGCAGTGGACCTTGCTGGGCTCGTGGTGAACTGGGAGAAGAAGCGCCGCGGCAACGAAGCTGCTGCCACCGCCGCTGCCGCCGCCGCTGCTGCTGCTGCTGCTGGTGCTGGTGGTGGGGCAGCGGGTGCTGGTGGCGCGGGTGGCGAGGGCGGCCAAGGGGGAGCAGGAGCCAAGATGGTGCTAGGGGGGGGTGAAGAGAAGGAGGAGGGAGGTGGTGGTGGTAAGCGGATGAAGGTGGAGGAGGGGCATGTGGTGAGGCCAGGTGCTGCAGCAGCAGGCAGTGCACCCGGTGCAAATGCAGCAGCAGGAGCAGCAGGGGACGATGATTTCCGGCTGCACACGGGCATGGAGGACATGGTGCTCAATTTCTTAATCCGCTTCGCATTCGTGTCGGAGCCCAAGGACAAGGACACCACGGCGCTGCACCAGCAGGCGCTGCAGCTGCTGGAAGAGGCGCTGGAGCTCTGGCCCTGGGCGACCATCCGCGTGAATTACATCGAGCGCCTGCTCGCGCTACACCAGCAGCAGACAGCAGCCCAGCAGAAGGCCCAGCAGTCTGCTGCAGGAGAGGTGCGCACCGTGCCTCCCAGCAGTCTGAAGATTCTCTCGGAAAATGCCTACTCCACATGTCTCGTCCGTGCTCTTTTCTTTTCATGTGTTGTTCAAGCTTTTTTCTCTCCATGCTTTGTACAAGCTCGTTTCTTCTCAGGCCCTCTCCTTGCTGTCTCCACCTGCGCATGCCTTGTTCAAGTTCCCTGCCCATGCGGTGTCACCCGGCGTGATGTGATCTCCCCATGCCTCCTTTTTTCTCGGTCTGTGTGCCTCAGGGTGGGGACGGCAGTCAGCAGGGGCAGGTAGGAACAGGCAAAGCAGCGCAGGGCGCAGGAGCAGGGGCAACCAAGGACCTGTCACTGGCACTGCTGACAGGCATGGGGGTCATTGAGACGTGCTTGCGCAAGAGCCCCCTCTCCTTCCTCCGCCACAACTCCGTGCATGTGCTTCAGGTGCGGTTTCTCCACATGCTCTCTGCCAAGTTGCCAACCTCTCTCTCACCCTACCTTGAGGGTCCATAGGTGCTATGTTTTTTGCCTTCTCCATCTGCATTCATTGTGTGCCCTTCGCTGCCACCTACCATTATGTTCTGTTCACACACACAGCCTTTTCTGCTGCACTGGAGAAAAAGGTGTTGCCCTTTTCGTTGTTGCCTGCCTGCATGCTCGACTCGACTCTGCTCTCCCCCCGTGCAGATCATAGAGCCATGCATGAGGAGTCGCTCCAAGGAGGTCATTGCCTGCCTGTGCCGCATTCTCCGCACGCTCTTCTCTACCGCTGCCTCCCTCTCCCCTCCATCCGCCGCTCGTGGTGCTGCTGCCGCCGCTGCCGGGGGCACTGGCGCTTCCGCTTCCCCTGCTGCTCCCTCTCCTGCTGCTCCTGCTCCAGCTGCCGCTGCTGCAGCAGCAGCAGCAGCAGCAGCGGGGGGGGGGGAGGGGGCTAAGGGGCGAGAGGACGACCCAGCAGCAAAGGAGGTATATCTGGAGCAGGTAGCAGCAGTGGCGCAGAGGGTGGAGGAAGTGACACAGAAGCTTCTCATGTCCATTGTTTCCCCTCAGCCCTCCGCCTCAGGCGCTGCTGCTGCAGCACCTGGGCAAACTCCTGGTGCTGCTGGCCCAGGTGGTTCTGCTGCTGGCGCAGCAGGATCAGGAGCCATGCCACCGCCTCAGCAGCAGCAGCAACAGCAGGGAAGAGCGGGAACACCAGGTCTCCCTCCCTTGGCCTCCCGTCCTGGTGCTGCTGGCGCTGCTGGCATTGCACACGCGGCAGGTGCTGCCACACCCCAGGGAGGTGCACCTGGTGCAGGTACACCTGCTGGAGCGGCAGCTGGCATGGCCCGAAGTGCCACTCCCACTCTGCCTTCGGCTCCTTCTGCTCCGGCCGTTCTATCTGCCGCCAACAATGCGGCTATAAGAGCGTCGCTGGCAGTGCTGCACACACTGGCAGCAACGGAGCAGCAGCAGATAGTGGACCGGCTGCTGCCTGTGCTCGTGCCCACGGCCCTCCACCTCTCTCGCAGCATTGCTGCTGCAAGCCCCTCTGCCGGCTTGGTGCGTGCCAAATGCCGGCTGCCCGCCCGTCACACTGCTGGCTTGCCATCGCATTTGCTATCGTTGCCTTCTTTCGTGCAGCGCATGCTGATTCCTTCACATTCTCTATCGGGGCCCTTCCCTCTATCGCATGCGCATTCCTTCACACGCTTTCCTTCCTCTATCTGTTCCGTGTCTCCTGTCCGCGCTCCACTCATTTCCTCCCATTCCCATTCGTCATCCCCCACCCATCCCCATACTATCATGCTTCCAGACGGGAGATCCACAGGCGGATGAAGCAGCAGCGGGCGGGCGAGGGAAGCCACCCTCCCCAGGCCTGGCAGCCCTGGCAGGAGCAGGATCCGGCAGCTTCAGTGCCGCAGCAGCAGGAAGCGCAGCTGCGGGTGCAACTGCTGCTGGCAGTGGGGGTGCTGGTGGTGCTGGGGGGGGAGCAGGTGGGACAGGCGGGGCGGGCGGCGAGGAGGAGGGGCCGGGGTTGATAGCAGCAGGAGTGGATAATCTGTGTGACGCTCTAGAGCTTCTGGGGAGGCGTGTGCTGTATGTGACAGATTGCCGGCGCCAGTTTGGGCTGCTGCTGCAGAGCCTGCTCACGGACAGAGCCACGGACCCGGCTGTGCTGCTGTCGATTCTGGAGATTGTGTGCCGATGGGTGGATACAGAGTTCAGGTGCGCACTGCTGCTGCTGCTGCTGCTGCTGCTGCTGGCCGCGTGACCTGTAGGCATTTTTTCTGCACCATAGGATTCGTCTCACTTGCTGTCCATTCTGGAAATTGTGTGTCGATGGATGGATACAGAGTTCAGGTGCGCGCTGCTGCTCCCAAATGTGACTTCCCGTGACTTCCCCCTTTCCTCCCCATTCCCTCCCTTGGCACATTCACTCTCACGCACCCAATCCCACACCCACTCGTTCCCCCCCGCTTCCCTCCTTCCGTCCCCCCGCATCCCGCTTTCCTTTCCCCTCTTCCCCTCTTCCTTCCCCTGCTTTCTCCCTTCTCCCCCCCCCCCACCTTCCCCTTCCTTCCCCCGCCAGGGTGGCGGTGGTGAGGGGGGCGCAGCAGCAGGCGGAGCTGGTATACACGGGCATGCTGAACGCGCGCGACGTGGTCAACTTCCTGTACAAGCTCGCGCTCGTCACCAAGGAGCGCCGCCTCTGCCACCTCCACTTCGCGCCCTCGCGCTCCTCCCGCGCCTCCTCCGCTGCTGCGCTCGCTGCCTCCACCGACTCCCCTGCCCAGCCGACCGGGGTGAGTGGGGAGTGGGGGAATGGGGTGTGGCGCACAGGGGGAGAATGGGGGAATCGGGTGTAGGGCATTCGGGGAGGGGAGGGTGGGGAGGAGGAGCGGGGGGTTGTGGGTGGGGAGGGTGGAGGGGATTGGCTGAAGTTGGTAGTGAGCGAGTGGGGTGCGGGGGACCGACGGGCAAGGTACCGCACCGCACGAAATGATTAATGGGTGCGAACCTGTCATCACCTCTCATATCCTCTCATCACATCTCATTACCTACCATGCGTGCACTTGTCCCGTGCCCCCTCGTTTGGTCTGTGTTTCTCTTTCCCCCAGGCCCAACCCACTGCAGACTCCTCCTCAGGGTCACCGTCTGAGCCAGCGAGGGACTGGGAGGGCAAGTTCCTGGGCCTGCTCTACTCCCTCTGCTCCGATTCCTCCAGGTCACCCCTGCCTCCCTCCCTGCCTCCCTCCCTGCCTCCCTCCCTGCCTCCCTCCCTGCCTCCCTCCCTGCCTCCCTCCCTGCCTCCCTCCCTGCCTCCCTCCCTGCCTCCCTCCCTGCCTCCCTCCCTGCCTCCCTCCCTGCCTCCCTCCCTGCCTCCCTCCCTGCCTCCCTCCCTGCCTCCCTCCCTGCCTCCCTCGCGTCTTCCCACACCGCCTTCTGTTTCTTGCGCGCCTCCAATGCACACACTCCTGCCTCCCTTGCGTCTCCTCTAACTGCATTCCTACTGCTGCCCCGCATTCAGCTGGAAAAAGGTTCGAGAGCCAATTGCACTGCTACTGCTGCATCGCATCACCTATCAATCCCCAATAGGCAACCCTTCTCTCTCTCTCTCTCCAATCCAATCCAACCCCTCACCCCTAGAGCCTCGTCGCATCCGGCTGCCCGTCCATCCCCTTCCCTTCCCGTTCCACTCCCTCGTTTCACTCTCCCGCAACAACTCCTTCCTCCGTACTACAATGCTTCACAATTCCCGCCCTCCTTCTCCCCCTCGCTCGCTCTCTCCCACCCTCGTACACAACCCAACCCCCCCTTCCTCTCCTCCCTCCCCCCGTCGTTTTCTTCCCTCCTTATCACCAGGTACCCCACGCCCATCCGCCAGGAGGTCTTCCAGAAGGTAGAACGAGTCTTCATGCTTGGCCTGCGCTGACTTTTGAGTCGAATCAGAAGTCACCCGCCCCTGTCCCCCCTCTCTCCCCCCACACCCCTTCCTCCTCACCAGGTACCCCACGCCCATCCGCCAGGAGGTCTTCCAAAAAGTAGAGCGGGTCTTCATGCTGGGCCTGCGCTCGCGCTCTCCTGCCCTGCGCGCCAAGTTCTTCTCTCTCTACAACGACGCCATAGGGCGGCAGCTGTGCACGCGCCTGCAGTTCATCATCCACGGCCAGAGCTGGGAGGCCCTCGCAGACTCCTTCTGGGTCAAGCACGCGCTGGACCTGCTCCTTGCGATTCTCATCGATAAGGACAGCGTCACTCTTGCTCCCAACTCTGCGCAGCTGCCCCCGCTCATGCCTGCTGGCGGCGTGCCTCTCCACGCTGCCGTTGCTGCAGGGAGCTCCGGGGGAGTGTCCGGCGGCGGAGGGGGAGGAGGCGGGGGCGGGGGCGGGGGCGGGGGCGGGGGCGGGGGCGGGGGCGGGGGAGGAGGAGGGAGTGGAAGCGGAAGTGGTGCCGCGGAGGGAGGGGCTTCCGAGGAAGCAGAGGGCGGGCGGTTGTCATTCAACTCTCTCGTGGCAAAGCACACCAAGTTCATTAACGACTCGCTCCGCCTGCAAGTCTCCGACCTGCTACGCCCCCTCCAGGAGATGTCAGTAGAGGAGCCCATGGTGGCATACCACCTGTGGGTGCTGGTGTTTCCGATCGTGTGGGCGTCCCTGCACAAGGACGAGCAGGTGCAGCTGGCCAAGCCCATGATCGCGCTGCTGTCCCGGGAGTACCATTTCCACCAGCTGCACCGCCGCCCCAACGTCGTGCAGGCGCTGCTTGAAGGCATCAGGTGGGCCCCGGGCGCTTTTTAGAGTTCTTGAAATACCTGCTCTTCTGGTCTTCTGGTGTGGGTGGGGATCAGATCAGATCAGATCAGATCAGATCAGATCTGTGTTCCGTGCAATAGAGGGATTCTTCCAGTCCGGTCTGGTTACCTGTCCGCCGTTTTCCCACCTGTCTACTTATGGTGGACTCATCTATTGCCGCCACGTGCCCCGTGCCCTGTTGCGCAGTTTGAGTCAGCCGCAGCCGAAGATCCCATCGGAGGTGATAAAGTACCTAGGGCGCACGTTCAACGCGTGGCACGTGGCCATTCCGCTGCTCGAGAGCCACGTCTCCATGTTCCCCCAGGACGCCCGCTGCTTCGATGCCCTTGCGGAGCTCTACAGGTGTGCGGTCTTGTATCATCCTCATCATATATGTGCACCTCATGTGCGGGAGGGGAACATTGGGGAAAGCAAGGGGTGCGTCCCATATACACAAGGGAATGCAAGGGGTGGTGTGTGTCCAGGAAAATGCTTTGGGTTTTGTTTTTTGGGGGGGGGCAGTGAGGTGTTGCGATGCGAGCCAATCTCTCATGTGCTGTGCCATGCCGTTCCGATTGGCCCCTGTGACACTGTGAGATTGGCCCCCCGCACCGATGCTGCCCTGCAGGCTGCTGAACAACGCGGACATGGTGCAGACTCAAGGCAGCGCTGGAGACCCACGTGTTATTTTATGCCCCTCCAAAAACGCATGTTCACACTCCCGCCCTCCACTCATCCCATGCTGCACGGCACACACCTCCCTGCACGCTGCTGAACGACGCGGACATGGTGCACGGGCTGTGGCGCAGCCGCAAGACAGCACAGGAGATGCGACGCGCCTATAAAACACTCTCCTTTCCACCGCACCACTCGTCCTGCGCACCCCACACATTTTCCTACAGGCTGCTGAACGACGCGGACATGGTGCACGGGCTGTGGCGCAGCCGCAAGGCAGCGCAGGAAACCCACGTGGCGCTGGCCCTCCAGCAGCACGGCTTCTGGCGCGAGGCGCAGGAGGTCCTCTCCCGCGCCATGGCCCGCTGGCAGAACGGCTCCTTCACCAACCACGAAGTCAGCAAAGCCGAGGAGTCGCTCTGGGAGGAGCAGTGGCTGGCATCCGCCCGGCAGCTGTGCCAATGGGATGTATTATCAGAGTTTGGGCGCGAGGTGGATAACTACCAGGTGTTATTGGATGTGGAGTGGCGGCGGGGCAACTGGGCGTTGTTGAAGGAGACGGTGCTGCCGCGCGCGCAGGTGGAGGAGAGTCCGAGAGTGGCGATCGTGCGGGCGTACTGCAAGCTGCAGGAGGGCACGCTGGAGAGCATCCAGGAGGCGGACCAGCTCATCTCACTGGTAGGCGGGCGTTGGCAATCGCAGAAGGACTCTGGGCGGGTGTTGGGTTTGGGCGGGTTTTTTTGACGACTCAAAACCCGCTGCTGCAGGAGGGCACGCTGGAGAGCATCCAGGAGGCGGACCAGCTCATCTCACTGGTAGGCTGCGTACGTGGAAGAGGGACTTGGGGGGTTTGGGGGTTTGAGCGGGCAGGGCTGGTTGCAGAGGAGGGAATTCTTCATTGTCCAACAATGGCTTTATTCTTTTTTTTCTTTTTGTGTCCGTCTGGACCATTATTAAGGACAAGACAGACCCTCAAGACAGACCCTCATTGCCCACCTCCCGTGCCTCGTTCTCCTCTCCTGTGTTCCCTGCGCGCGCATTTAACAAACTGCTCTTGCCACATGCAGGGGGTGTCGTTAGCACTAAGCAGGTGGTGGCAGCTGCCGGTGGTGGGCGTGCAGCCGCACCTACCCCTATTACAACAATTCCAGCGTCTGGTGGAGCTGCAGGAGTCAGCACGAGTGCGCCTGGACATAGCAGCAGGCGCCAAGCACCACAAGCTCATGGCCATGCACGGCGGCTCACGCGACGCCGCCGCTGCAGCAGGTGCAGCAGGAGCAGGAGCAGGAGGAGCAGGAGGAGCAGGCGGGAGCGGCCCTGGGGGTGGGGCAGGAGGAGGGGCGGGGGCGTCGGCACCGTATGCGTTCACACAGCTCAAGGATGTGTTGGATACGTGGAGGATTAGAGTGCCCAATGAATGGGAGGAGGTGGCGGTGTGGAGCGACGTGCTGCAGTGGCGCAACCACGTCTACTCCTTCATAATCTCATCTCTTGAGGTACTGTTGCTATCCATCAACCACCAACCACTGCCCATATTTCCTCTCCCTTTTCCGCCTCCATTCCTTCTGTGTGTCTTGCATCCACCTCTCCTATCCTCCTCTCTTCTCTCCTCTCCGTGTCTCTCGCCTCACATCATGCCCCCGACCCGCACCTTCACACTGCCTCGTGCCTCATCGCCTCATGCAAAACTTTCCCCTTGTCCCGCCTCTCCCCCCCCCCCCCCACCCCACTCCCACCAACAGTCCCTGCCGGAAACCAGTCCCGACCTGCGCTCCCTCGGCTTCCGTGACAAGGCATGGAGCGTGAACCGCCTCGCCTCCGTCGCCCGCCACCACGGGCTAGGAAGCACATGCGTGCGCCTGCTCAACTCCCTCTACGGCTACATGACCATGGAAGTCCAAGAAGCCTTCACCAAGATCCGGGAACAAGTCAAAGCCTTCATGGAGATGCGGGAAGGCGGCGGGAAGCTACTTACAGGGCTGAACCTGATCAATGTCACGCGGCTGGATTACTTCCCGCAGCCGCTGCAGGCCGAGATATTCCGGCTCAAAGGCGAGTTTTTGCGGCGCATGGGCGATGGGGATGGCGCGCACGTGGCCTTCTCCACGTCGGTATCCCTGTGTAAGAGCTCGCCGAGAGGGTGGCTCAGTTGGGCGTGCTACTGCGACCAGGTGTGGCAGAGCACGGGCGTGGCAGTCTGGCTTGAGTACGCTGTAACCTGCTACTTCCAGAGCATCACCTACGGCTCGCCGCGCGGCCGCACGTTCCTGTCGCGCGTGCTATACCTGTTATCATTCGAAGATGGAGAGGGCACGGTGGCACGTGCCTTTGACAAGCATGCAGACAACGTGCCCAACTGGGTGTGGCTCGCCTGGCTGCCGCAGCTCCTGCTCTCGCTGCAGCGCCCCGAGATGCCTCATGCGAAGGCCATTCTCCTGCGCCTTGCCGCGTCCTACCCCCAGGTATGCATGCTGCCGTTTACCGCACAGGCACAGTGCACATGCGTCTACTGGCTCTCGACGCATCTGCTCTTCTCTCCTCCCTTGCTGCGCCACAGAAGCGAACCGATGCCTCTTTTCGTGGTTTCTTTCCTCGGGGTTCACAAAACAACCCATTCAACCAGATGGCTGGCCCACTCATCACTTGCTTGCTTCCGTGCTTTCTTCCCCTCCCGCGCTCTCTCCCTTGCACGCCAGGCGCTCTACTACTGGCTGCGCACGCATGTGCTCGAGCGCAGAGACGTGGCGCAGAGAGCAGCAGCTCGCCCCCATGCTGCAGCTGCAGCAGCAGCCGCGGCTGCAGCGGCTGCGGCGGCGGCAGGAGGGGCAGGAGGGCAAGGTGCAGGAGTTGGTGCAGGCGTTGGTGCTGCTGGGACTGGGGCGAGCAACGTGGGATCAGCAGGGGGGGCGGCAGCAGCAGCAGCAGGCAGCACCGGTGGTGGGGCTGTGCTGGGAGCATCAGGCCCTGCAGGGACGAACATGGGTGCTAGCGCTGCTGGCGGTGCAGTTGGGGGAGGTGCGACTGGGGGAGGGCAGGGAGGGGGAGCGGGAGCAGGAGGGCCGGGTGCAGCAGGGAGGGCTGTGCCAGCCATGTCAGAGTCGCGAACAGCCGTGTCTGCTGCATCTAATGATGCAGGCCCGCCCTACAACCCTGGGGGCGGTGCGAGGCCGGCAGGAGCTGCTGCCCCTGGCCAAGCAGCAGCAGCAGTGGGAGCAGCAGCAGCAGCAGCAGCAGTGGGAGCAGCAGCTGCAGCAGCGGCGGCGGCGCCAACGACACTGGCAGCAGGCGCACCGGTGGTGGGGGTTGCCCGGCGCTCAGCCGCTGCAGGTGCAGCCGGGGGAGGTGCATCCGGCACTGCTGCTGGCTCCGCCGCCGCTGCCGCCGCCGCCGCTGCTGCTGCTGCCGCTGGTACTGGAAGCAACAGCGCCGGCACGAGCAGCTGGCAGGCAGCAGCAGTGATGGCATTTGAAGCAGCAATGGAGGTGATGGAGGCGCTCCGCACCAAGTACGGCAGCCTGGCGTCAGAGCTGGAGGTGATGCTCACAGAGATCGGCGTGCGCTTCGTGCCTCTCCCAGAGGAGCGCTTACTCGCTGTCGTGCACGCGCTGCTGCACCGCTGCTACCGCTACCCCACCGCGACCACTGCCGAGGTGCCTCTGTCGCTCAAAAAGGAGCTGTCTGGCGTCTGCCGTGCGTGCTTCTCCTCTGATACTGTCACCAAGCACACCGAGTTTGTGAACGAGTACAAGCGTGAGTTTGAACGGTCACTCGACCCGGAGTCCACTGATACCTTCCCTAAGTCTCTCGCCGACCTCACAGCGTCGCTCAAGCACTGGGAGGGGGTGTTACAGCGTAACATCGAGGAGCGGTTACCAGCGGTGCTGAAGCTGGAGGAGGAGAGCCGGCAGCTGCGGGAGTGGAACGTGATGGATATAGAGGTCCCAGGACAGTATTTTAATGACCAGGATGTGCCTCCAGAGCACGCCATCAGGCTCGATCGGATCGCTCCAGACGTGCCAATCATCCGCCGCCACGGCAGCAGCCACCGGCGGCTGTCCCTCGTGGGCAGCGACGGGTCTCAGAAGCACTTCTTAGTCCAGACGTCCCTGACTCCATCAGCGCGCAGTGACGAGCGCACGGTGCAGCTGCTGCGGTCGATCAACCGGGCCGCGCTGCTGAAGCACCGCGACACGCGGCGGCGCAATCTGGCGTTCCACACGCCGATCATCGTGCCGGTGTGGCCGCAGGTGCGGCTCGTGGAGGACGACGTCACCTACTGCACCTTCGCAGAGGTCTATGCGATGAACTGCGCGCGCTACAACCGGGAAGCAGACCTCCCGATCGCGAAATTCAAGCACGATCTCAACGCTGCGATCATCAACCAGCTGTCGGGGGAGCGGCTGGTGGCTCTACGGCTGAGATCGTACCGCGAGATCACGGCCCATCTGGTATCAGAAAATATCATGTCGCAGTTTGTGTACAAGTCGCTACCGTCGTCGTCGCACCTTTGGACGTTCAAGAGGCAGCTGGCGTCGCAGTTGGCGCTGTCGGGGTGCGTGTCGTTCCTGCTGCACATAGGAGGGCGGTCGCCCAGCAAGACCCTCTTTGCCAGGAACACCGGCAAGATCTTCCAAAACGACTTTCACCCAGGTCAGTTTGAGCACGGGTCAACGCTTTGACATGTATCACAGTCTGTGGTAGTCACAACAAGCTGGTCACGGGTCAGGATGCTGTTGTTGGTTTTCTTATTGCTGTGCTTTTGCTTTGCTCGGTTGGTTGCGTTCCTGTATCTGTCCAATTGCTCGGTGACTACCCAACCTAGCCTGTTTCATGCTTCCGCTTGCCTTTTGCCCCCTGCTGCATGCCTGCCACCAGCATACGACCACAACGGCATGGTGGAGTGTCAGGAGCCGGTGCCGTTCCGTCTGACGCGCAACCTGCACACCTTCTTCACGCCCTTTGGCACGCTCGGCATCTTCATGTCTGCGCTCTGTGCTGCCGCCCACGCCATCCTCGCCCCCAAGGTACTGCCTGCGCCGCTGCTGTTAAGGCCCCTCATCGATTAGCTTTCAAGGTGCTGAGCGCACCAAGTAGTGTAGGTACATCCTCACTCCATGCAAGGGTGTTTTTGAGAATTCTCAAAAACACCCTTCAGCAAGTAGTGTAGGTACATCCTCACTCCACGCAAGTATTTCTATCACCACCTCTTCCTTTCCCTGGGATATCTGCACCCGTCCCTCTCTCTCCCCCTCTTTTCCAACTGACGTTTTTACATCCTCACTCGAATCTTTCTACCACCTCCTTTCACTGGAATGCTTTGTCCCTCTCTCGCCTCCGCTCATCCCACGCTCCTCGCTCACCTCCATTCACTTCTCCCTCCGCCCCCACCCCAACCCCTCTGCTACTTCCCTCCCCCTTCCACCAACAGCGCCACGACATGCGGCATCACTTTGCCATGTTCTTTCGGGACGAGCTCATCTCCTGGTCATGGCGCAGACCCCCTTCCTTGGGCCCGCCTGGGGCCGCCAGCAGCAGTGGCAGCATAGCGACGGCGGATCTCAAGGCCAAGGTGGCAGCCAATGTCGAGAGCGTGTGGCGTCGCCTGCAGCGTGTCGCCCCTCAGAGCTACGTGGGAGCCATTGCTGCCGCCGCCGCTGCTGCCAGCGAGATTCTACAGGTGCGTGCGTGGCACGAGTGAAGGCTGTTTGAGCGCTCTTTGTTTTCTTTTTCTTCTCTTTCTTTTCTCCTTTTTTTTTTGTGGAGCTGGGCTAGAGGTTATGTTCTTTCTGTGGTTGCCCATTCTTTCTTTCAAAAGATTTGTGATTATGCTCATTTCATGTTTTCTCTGGTTCCTGCAATCAATCAACCCATTCCGCCCTCGCAGCCGACCTCTCACCCCATCCTCTACCCTGCTCCTTCTTTCCCCCCACCCTCACCCCACCTCCCTCGTTTGCAACACCACCCATCCATCCCCCTCTGCCCCCTCGACTGGTATGCCATGGTGCAGAGCGATGTGCCAGAGCTACGGTCAGTGCAGCAGGGGGCCATGGAGCTGGTGGAAGCAGCACTCAAACCAGAGAATCTGTGCATGATGGATCCCACGTGGCATCCCTGGTTCTGATTATCTCACCGCACAGTGCTATATTTGGTGTTTATTAGTAATATCACTAACCTAGGATCTAACGCACTGTAGCATTACTGCTACAAGTAGCTACTCAACACCACCAAGCAGCTGTCTGGCCTGGTATGTGTCACCTTTCAATGTGCCACTAAAACCACATTCTCGGCGCATGTTTGTATTGGGGGGGCTCTAGTCCTTAAAGCGATGGTACACATTTGCCACCCAAAACCCAGAACCCTGGCGAACTGTTACTGCAGATGAAAAGTGTCTGCACGAAATCCTGGTTTTCGCCAGCCAACACTTTCGCGCTGGTTTGCCTGGTTCAAAAAAAAAACTTCTGAACCCAACACTGCCAAAAGTTGCCCGTCGCTTTAACTGATGGTTTGCTGATTCTGTCGAAGCACTTGTAGCACAAACATTCCTCACTAATCACCCTTCTCAAGCTTTTTTTTTGTGAATGTAAATCTTCTCAAGCTGTGTTCTTTCTCGGCATTCCGGTTTGTAACCTTCGCGGACGCTAGTAACCCTTTCGCCGTAGCTTTCCTTGCCAAAGCTCTGACATGTTTCTTTGCCATCTGAACTGCCTGCTCCCAAACCAACCTGAACGCCCCAACCAACGCCTCCCCTGTTTCTTGTTCGCTTGGCACACCATTCACGATTCCAGTTGAATCTCGGCCGACGCTTGTGCGTCCGAGCTGACCAGCAGCGCGCGAGACAAGATTATTATTGGCAAAAGGCAACGGCGGTTCTCGATAAAAGTATTCGCTTTCGCCTCATATCTCGATCGTCATCGGCCAGAGTTACAGGTGGAACCTACTTGCGAGTCGCAGCAACACTTTGGCTGACGGCATACCAGACGATAACTCGGCGAATGACACAAACCTCTTTCGCAAAGGCATTCCTTTCTTCGCTGTCGGAAAGTACGATGATGGTTCGCTTCACAGACTGTTGAATTCGCGTTCAGGTGCCGTATCTGTCTCAACGCCTCAATCACCGTAGGCTCGTCGTGTCTCTCTTCCAGTCGCCTCCCGCGGACCCCTTACACTTCAGACCCTCTAAATCAGCGGCAACCCGTTCTCTCATCCTCATTCCATCGCTTTCAGCAGCAGCAGCAGCAGCAGCAGCAGCAGCAGCAGCAGCAGCAGCAGCAGCAGCAGCAACAGCAGCTGGGCGAGCGTAGGATCGTGCGTTACCTGGCGCCATGATTGAGGGATTAACTGCGGAGGAGACCCGCACGCTGACGCTCATCAATGTCGTCGCCTCCGCGTTCTCCTTCCTTGGCTCGGGATTCATCGTCCTCTGTTACCTGGGCTTTAAAGACCTCCGGAAATTCTCCTTCAAGCTTATCTTCTATCTCTCTTTGTCGGTGAGAAAGAGCATCGATTTGACAAGCGGTAGCAGGGGTGAGAGCAGGAGACAGAGGAGAGTAGAGCAATGGGCTTTACTCGTTATAATCGTCATCACGTCACACGCTGTCATCGTTATCATCATCATTTTGCTTTAGCGTCATAACCACAACTCATTCCAGTCGTAATTATTGTGGTTAACCGCCCGGGCCGTAACTTATACCACGCCTGTGTGCCATCCCACGCCCTTTCTGTCCTTCAGGACATGCTCTGCAGCCTCTTCAACCTACTCGGGTAAGGCATTTTAAACAAGATTCACAATCTCCCTCTAGATTCCTTTCCATCTATTATTTCACAAATTTCACACCAACTTCCCACAAATCCCTCACCTAAGCTCCTCCACTTATTGCTCCCTCCTCTCCCAAACGCCCCGCACCCACACCACGCCCCACTCCCTCGCACCACGCAGCAACCCGGGCGAGGGCGCGCTGTGCTACATGCAGGGCTACGCGACGCAGTTCTTCTGGGTAGCATCATTCCTCTGGACCACCACCATCGCATACACGCTCCACCGCACGGTCGTGAGGCACAAGGCGGACGTGGAGGGCCTGGGGCCCTACTTCCACGTGTATGTGTGGGGCACTGCCGCGCTCATGACGCTCATTCCGTCCCTGGGCAGCGACTATGGTCCCGCAGGCGCTTGGTGCTGGGTTCAGAATGAGACAGTCATGGGGAAGGTGAGCTGGAGGAAGGGGGGGGAGTGGGTGCCGGTGGGGGTGAGGAAGAGGAACGGAGTGAGGGGTTTGAGGAAGGGAGGACAGCGCGGGGGCAAGTCGCTTTGCTGAATTGGAGGACTGATGCCTTTGCTTCCCCTCTTGTTACGCTCTCCGTTGTATCTGTACGTTCTCACCGCGTTCTGTTTGCACCACCACTCTTTCCACTTCCACCCCTGCCTTCACATATCTTACACCCACCATCACCCATCCCTTATCCATGACCCACACCCCTCCACCACCCACTCAGTGAACGTCCCTGAAACCAAACCTCATCCAACTCCAACCCATCCCCAACCCGTCCCCCTCCCATCCCCCATCCACCATCCACCATCCTCCATGCATTCATATTGCATCACTGGCCTGGGTCCTGGCGTGCGAGCAGGTGCTGCGCTTTCTGACCTTCTACGTGCCTCTGTGGTCGGCCATTCTCTTCAATGGCGTCATTTACTTCCAAGTCATCCGCATGCTATCCAATGCCACGCGGGTAATTCCACAAGAGTAACCCAACACAAGCACGCTTCCCTCCTCAAAGCCTTTTCCACCCCCAACACACATTTTCTTGTTTTTTTTGCAACAAGTACAGCAGTTAGCTGTTTGCGTGTGCAATGACAGAGAAGGTGAGGTAAGTGGAGAGCTAAACAGGTCTTCCAATCCATAACATTACTGTGTGTGCGTGCTTGTATTCTGATGGCAGATGGCAGCTAACATGGCAGATAGGCAGAAAATGGAAGGTCCAGCAAGCTCCAAAGTCTCAAGTGTAAGCTGTTGCACTTTCTCCCTTCATAACCATCAGAGTGCATAAGCTTTCACTGTTTCTCTGATTCGCTGCCTCTTAAAGCTGTTTTTTTTTCAACCTCTTGTCGCAGCCGCGGCACCAGTGAGCAATCATTCTTATACCCTTATTGCATGCATGTGCAATGTTTGGCAGGCCATGAATCGGTGGGGGTATTACCCTCTGATCCTCATCGGATCGTGGACGTGTGGAACGATCAACAAGATCCACAACCTCTTGGAGCCTCACCACCCGCTCTTCATCCTCTACTGCCTGCACATTGGCACTGCCGCTCTCATGGTCAGCTCAACTGCCCCCTCTGTTTATGATGTGCGCTCATTGTGCTTGTACGGCATCCGTGTGCCGCGCATGTACAGTTCGACTATTTTTTTCCTTTTTTTTACTGAAGTCACGACTGATATCCACATTTGCCTGTCTTCCATGATCCTCACTGGTATCCCTCATCAGGGCCTCTTCAACTCCATAGCGTATGGCTTCAATGCAGCTGTGCGGCGCACGCTGCGGGAGAAACTCATGCAGTAAGTTGCTCGCATCAACACATTGATCTCATGTGCATTTGCTGTGGACGAATTTTAGAAATTAGGTGCTTTCTGCCTTACACTAAACAATTAATCACCTCCCACTTTCTCCTTCGTTGCTGCTGTGCTACTCCCATCTGTATATTTCTGTGCGCTTTCTGCTTTCTAGAAACTGGCCTGAGCGGTTGCGGGTGTGGGGGCCAGCCTCACCCACCTTTCTGAGGCTGGAAAGTGATTCGGCAGAGGAAAGTGAGCTGGCGTGCTTGGGAGGCACAGACACGGAGAATGAAACAGAGCCAGAAACTGAACCTTCTTGACATGCAGTTGTCAGCAGCCAAAATTTTATGTTTCAAGGACCTTGCAAGGACCTCGCAATCTCATCAAAATCATCATATGCATTAGTTTCATTGTTATAAAGTCATCATTTTGGGCATATTCTCCACATATGGTACATGTCCTGGCTCCCTTCTCTTAGCTCACCAGACACAAGGTACAAAAACAACATACTTCTGCTTTCATGTGTGGTGTGTCTCTACTACCAATGTTTCGGCCCAACTAGTAGGTACGGTATATATGTGCAGCGAGCACTGTCAATGCGGGTGTCCCTTCACGCTGGCATTCATGACGGGAGGTCCAACAGTTGTGACACAAAACATTGGGAATAAGCACACATCCCTTAACTCACCGCCGCATTTGGAAACAGCTAACCGCTTTTACCAGTGGAGAATTAGGGTTGAGGGGTAAGTCAGGTTATGGGTGCAGATTATACATGGTACCACCACATGTACGTGGCGTTCCCAACACGGGTTATACATCCAAGTTACTAGGTTCAGAAGTAAAAGGATGTGGGAAGCGGGGGAGTGGAAGGAATGGGGTGGGGGGGTGGGGTTGAGAGAACGGAAGCTAGAGGGAGAGGGACAACCCCCTTAGCTCTGTAGCGAGGGAGGGTCTGGGGAGAGGAAGAGAGAGATCAGGAGGAATGTGTGTGTACGAGAGAGAGAGAGAGAGAGAGAGAGAGAGAGAGAGAGAGAGAGGGAGAGAGAGAGAGAGAGAGAGAGAGAGAGAGAGAGAGAGAGAGAGAGAGAGAGAGAGGAGGGGGGAGAGAGGAAGTGAAAGGAGAGATGGGGGAGGGAGAGAGAACGAGAGGGAGAGAAGATGAGGGGAAGGTAAGAGGAACCGTTCAATGCAGATAAGATAAGTGAGAAAATTCAGCAGCAGGGGAGGTTCTCAACAGCAAGGCTCAGAAGAAAGGGAACTTGGAGAAGTTGGAAATCAGAGGGAGCGACAGATGACGAGGAGAGAAGGGGGGGACGGAGACACGAGGGGACGGACGGAGTAGAGAGGGGGAAGTTGGAAAGTCGAGTTAGGGTTTGGGAAAAGGAAGCGAGTTGGAGAGAAGAGGGGGCTATGGCACGAAGATAAAGAGCTGAAAATAAGACGGACAGCATGAGAGAGACGACAAAGACGGAGCGAAGAGGGAAAGATGGAGACTGTAGAAGGAGATGAAGTGAAGAGACGGAGTTGGAGAGAAAAGTTATGAAAAGAGAGGGGGCTGGAGACAGAAAGAAGAGGAGTTGTGGGAGAGTTGATGGAGCTGAGGAGAGGAGTGCAAAAAAAGAAGGGGATTTGGAGATGGCGGGAGGTGTGGGAAAGGAAGGGGGGGATTCAGAGAAAGGGGGAGACAAATAAAGTAAGATGGGCATACGGGGGAGGTGGATTGAAGAGGAGATGAAGTCAGTGGGGAGATGGAGAGGGGACAGAGAGAAAGGCGTTGCACAAAGATTAAAGAACCCGAACCAAGGATACGGGGATAAAGGGAAGGAGGGACAATAAAGGGATGGAAAGGGTGAGGGGTGTCGACAAAGGTCAGAGATTACGAGCACCGCTGGCACATTGAACGCGTTACCTCCGTACACGCAACGTTTGAGTAGTGCGGAAGTAGAGTGAAGCTTTCATGCATCTACATCAAAGGGCTCCAGTACTAAGAGAATCTGAATTCTACTGACCAAACACGGGCCAGTATGCTGAACAATATCGAGCAAAATCTTTTACAAACCGTGCCAAAGCTTCACTTGGTCACGATTTCTTGCCTAGGTTCCATCGCCATCAGCAGAAGCAGACCCATTTAAACTGAGCGATGTAGTTCTGTCGTTATGTATACTGATAGATTCGCGTCTAGTCGTCGTCTTCGTCATCATCTGTAACGAACGTAGATGCGCTCATCAGCAAGGAGCAAGACGCAATGTGTAAACCCGAACAGGTAAAATTAGTGTACTCACCAGATCTGCCATCTTCCACTTCTCCTGATCCAAACTGCCTGATAATAACTTTTGCAATAAGTATCCACCAGTACACGTGAAGTACTAGCAGGAGAACGAGAATGAAGTTAAAGAAGTAGTAAGTCTTCGGGCCATGGTCCACGTGGTCCATCTTGTCCAGTAGCTGAACCACCTGGTAGCTGTCAGACAGGAGAGAAATCCATTAGCCCGGGGATGCACGCACGGGAGTGAGATATGGTGGTAGATAGTTCCTTACCTTGAACTGTAGATGATGTACCGAGGATACCACCAGAGCCTCAACCATGCCCAAGATGCCGCAAAGATAAGAAAGTTGATGGTCGCGCTTGTTTCAAATTCAATGTACTTGCTCAGCTTAGCAAGCTCGAGGAAAATGTCGCTGGCATCATGGATCGCAACCATCAAGGAACAGACACGGCCGAACCTGACAATCACAGTATACAGAGGACAGTGAGTTAACTGCAAGGTGTCCTTCTCACTCTCGGTAAAGTCGATTTGTGGCCCAGCTGTAAAATAAGAGATCACAGAATCAACCGTTGATACCTGAATACGTAGGCGGTAATGACAAGGATTACGCAAGTCACGTGATGAGTCATGCTCACGCCAAAGTCCTTCCGTCTTGTTTCCCAAAATATGAGCGCAAAAACGCTGTACGTGTAGAATCCTCCGACGTAATTAAACAACGCTTTTAACTTCAACCTGCGCAATCAAGCGAACATTAGCAACGGAAGAGAAAATCTGGAAAACACAATACCGAAATGCACATCCAGACTTACTTCATCATTTGGTCGGGCCACTTCTGATCCCCAGGGCCCACCCAGAAGTGCCTGGTATCTTCCATCCAGGGCTCGCCCAGGGTTATAAGCACAGAAAATATCTCGGCGGATATGTAGTACATGCACTTCCAGCATGATTCTTTGAACTTAATGTGGGTCTTTAGCAATGCTTGTTTCTCCGACTTCTCAAGGGCTGTGGCTGTTCCATTGCCCTGACTCCAGTCCCCTCTGCTAAGAATGTACCGTCGGCCCACTTTCTGCACCGGCGAAGAAAAAATTAGTAGTGCAGATGCTTAGTAGTTAGTGAAAAGCAAACGTTTCATCCTTAAATACCTCAAAGACGAATCTGTCCAGAATGAAACGGAGTGCCGGAAAGACGCAAGCGAAAACTAGGATCGACAGAAGCTCGTACGCTCTGGGTTCACTTTCCACATCCCAGTTATCCCTCACGTAGGCGATCACGCCTGACATCGCAAGCGATCTTATCGGGCCTACAGGAAAAGAAACTAACAAGCCGATTAATGAGCACCGGCTTGGAAAATCATAAACTAGAACCAGGGGTGATAATCTAGTGCGAGATGGGAGGCAAAGAGCAGCCTGACAGAAAACTGACACCAGATCTGGAACCACACACTTCAACCAATCATGCGGGCCCTTTCTCCTCTCACGTCAAGCATGAGGAATCGACCATGCAATGGGTTTAGGAGTGTACGAGGAAAGTGACAGCGTTACTGGGCTTCGCGATGCCCACGCGAGGGGCAATGTACACATCAGCGGTGTAACTCGTAGAACCAGGCGATTGCTTTTATAAAATTTTATTCCACATCGGGAGTTCATGAATTTCATGCACACTGGCATGATTCATATGATTGTTCCCGGCCTCTAATCCCACCCTCCACTCGATGTACCATCACCTACCAGCACACACTAGAGGAAATCTGACAAACATCAAATCACAACCTTCTGTATCTGTATCAATGCATATCAGCAGCAGCCACCACCCGCATATTGCCAAGCAAAAAATCCACCTAAAAAACCGTAAAATATATTTCCATGCCACCTCTTGCAGTCTACCCAGACGTCCAATACTTCTTAGTGCACACCAGCACCACCTCCTCGTCGCCGTCCTTGCCCACTGAATCTTCCTTCCCGGGACGCTCAATGCGTGCGTCCCAGCGCAGTGCAGGCGCAATGCGCTTGATGCGGCGCAGCGTGGCAATGTCATCGCGGATGAGCACCACTCCCTCAGGGCGCAGGATGCGGTCCACCTCCAGCAGCACCTGCTCCACTGGGCACGGCCTGGGGCATCAAGGGAAGAGGAGAGGGGAAAAGAGAGGGTGGGTAAGGGGTTTCGAGGTGACTCAAAATGTGCGAGCAGGTTTCTTGCAGGGCAAGTTGCAGTCCACCTAGAGGAGCAACTGCTCCAGGTGACACAGCCTGGGAAACAGAGAGGGGGGAAATGGATAAGGATATTCTGTTTTCCCCCTACCGTCATAAAGGCCGGGAAGGTGAAGGGAGATACAGCGCTGCAAGAAAGAGAGGAGGATGACTTGATGAAAGAGTTGATGTACAGTAGCAGGCTGAGGTTACAGGGTGAGACGGGGCACACCTGCTAGTCCACTGGGAGAAGAGCTCGTCGGCATGGACGAGGTCATAGGTGCGGGGGTACGTGGAGAACGCCTCACACCTGCAGATCCACCACAACACAGCAGTGGAAGAACAGCAACACAGTAAGCAACCGTCACATAGACGAACAAGGCAAGCGCATCAGCAAAGCACATACCAGAAACAGCATGGGGTGCATGGAAGCTGCAGGCGTTTCACTAGCTCAAGCACATACCAGTCTTGGTACGTTCCCAGCAGCCCTCGGTCATAGATAACCCCGAGGGTGTTAGCAGCACCAAACGACACATGCGCCGGTGCCTCCACGCCCTCAGCATCCCCGCCCACAGCGTCCCCTCGGTCCACAGGCACCACGTTCATCACCCAAACAGGATCATGCCCCAGGGCGGCCGCAAACCCGCCCATGCCTGCGCTCATGTCCATGATGTTTCTATACTGCCCCTTCTCCTGCCCTAGGTCTGGAAGAAGTGCGCGCTTGTACCAGCGCACGCGCTGCCTCCACTTGTCAGAGTCCGCAGCAAAGTCCTCCACTGTCAGATCCTCCACCACAACCCCGCTCTCGCTCGCCCCCTGCAGCCGCCGCCTTTGCACGTCCTCTCCGCCTGCATCACCGCCTTCCTCACTGTCTGCCTCTTCGCCGCCCTCTGCAGTGCCCCCACTGCTCTCCTCGCTTGTCTCCTCACCCTCCTCCTCAGCCTTGCCATCACTGCCTTCCTCTTCCTCGCTGCTCTCCTCTCTGATCGCAACAGCAGCACCACCACCACTCTCCTCCTGTGCCCGCTCTGCCCTCTCCTCATCTGCCTCCTCCTCGCTTGTTTCCTTGCTCTCCTCCTCGCCCCCCTCTTTGCTCTCCTCTTCGCTTGCCCCCTTGCTCTCCTCCTCACCCTCTGTGCTCTCCTCCTCACTTACCCCCTCCTTCTCCTCCTCACCCCCTTCCTCCTTATCATCTCCGCTGCCCCCCTGCTCCTCCTCCGCCCCCTCTGCAACCTCCTCCGCACTCTCCTGCGCCTCCTCCTCTGCACGTTCCTCCACATCATCCGCGGTAGAGGCAGCCGCGCTGGTTGACAGCGAGAGCGACGCCGGGCTTGCCAGAGAGGAGCCCCAGGGCAATACGGGGCGGCGTGGCAGTGAGCCGGGCGGGCCACTTGTCCACGCTGCCGCCCGCCACCCCGTTGCTGTCTGCTGCGGGCACAGGAGTCAGACACGTCTCCATGGGCGTGTACCTGGTGCGGGGACAGGGGAGGAGCCACACGAGGGAGGGCCAGCAGGGAGATGAAGAGAGATGAGCAACAGGCGGGGGAGGTGGGGAACGGAAGAGCGGGGATGGGGTGTGGAAGGAAGAGCGCGTGATGACAGGAGGACGCAGCAAGAAGAGAAGCCAGCCGCAAGTACCGCCTATCGCGCTCATGCCCCACCACCTCCACCCCACAACCTCTCAATTCACATCCCAACCTCCTCCTCTTCCTCCTCATCATCACCATCGCCGCGTCACCCGGAACCACCCCGCTAGCACCCACCCCAACCCCGCCATCCCCGCCAGTGGTCCTACCACGACAGGTCCGCATCCTGGTCCGCGGGACACATGGGCGGGCTCGCGTCTCCGCGGCTCTTCTGGCACGCGCCGTCCAGGGGCTTCTGCCATATCGCGAACATGCCCGCCTGCTTGTACTTGCGCCAGCACATCTTCTCCCCAACGGCCTCCAGCCGGTCCTGCTCCGCCGACAGGTCCTCCTTGGTGCGGTTCCACCCGCGCGCGTAGTGCTGCCAGTCGATGGGCGGCCCCGTCAGCACCCAGAACCCGCCAGGGCGCAGCACGCGGTCGATCTCCGCCAGAAGGCGCCCGTCTGGGGGGAAGAACGGGAGAGGGGATGAATGGGGATCGGTACAAATCGGTGCTGTAACCTAGCCTGCCGGGTGCGTGGCCGGACGAGTCAATACGCGGAACCCTCTGCGGCTTGCTGCTCATGTACACGCCACGCCTACTCATGTACACGTTACAAGTGCCAACACCCCGCATCGCGCGCACCTTCGTTCCACCAGGGGATGAGGCAACGCGAGCAGTGCGCCATATCGAAGGAGCGTGCGGGGTACGGCAGGCGCTTGGTGGCCAGCACGCCGATCATCGCGGGCAGGCCTCGCTCCAGCGCGAACTGCACCTGCGCCTCGTGCCCGTCGCGCGGCGCCAGCGACATGGTCAGCACGCCGCGGCTCAGTAGATACGCGCCGAAGCTCCCCACCTGCGAGGGACAATAAAACGACCAGAAAAGAGATCAGGAGTGCGTAACGCGGTTCTCGTTTACGGTTTTTTTCTTCCACTCATCCCGAATACTGGTGCTCTCAGAGATGAAACCCGAATCGAGCGGTATCGGCGATTGGCGGTCTCTTACCCCGCATCCGGTGTCGAGCGCCGTGCGAATGGAGCCATCAGTGAGCGGAATGAGCTTGCCCAGCTCTTCCAGGTAATGATCCGCGCCTTTGTGGAACATTGTGCCGCCGCCAGGGAACGAAAACTTCTCTGTCTGCTCGTCGTACCGGATCCAGTTCTGGTCCGCCTTCGCCGTTGTCAACTGCTTGTGCGGCACGTTCACGTACCACGCCTCGTCACGGCTCTGCGGCCAGGGGAGCGGGCGCTTGTACCCGACGGGCGGCGGGATGAGGCAGTTCAGCTGCTCCGAGCTCTTCGGGCAGTGTCGTTCGCGATGCGCCAGGTTAGCTTTAATGAATCTCTTCGCGCGGTTGGGATCCTCGCATGGAGAGTAGTCCATGTAGCGCATGGCGCAGGGCTCGTACGGAGTTACTTCCTCTGCCAATCGCCGTTGCATCTCGCGAAGTAGTCTCCGAAGAGGAGCCTTTCGATGGGGTTGATCGGCTGCATTCCGGGGTGCTGCATCAGATATCTGAATCTGGAGCAGAAACAAAATGAGAAAGACTGACACAATAGTCCGCCTGTTGTCCATTACGTGGCCCGCCATTGCACCTGGCTTCGTAGCTTCTGTCCCTACGATAAGAGGATGTTTGCTGGTAACAAGTCTTAGAGGAACATCGATCACAGCAGGCTGTGTTTCTAGGTTTCAAACAAGGCCAGCAATTCACGAGGCGAGCATTTCTCGAGGCAAGGAAGAACAGATGAAATTTGAGCGACAGGTGATGAACATTCCCATCAAAGGCGAATGACACGCACCAGACCTCCCGTCATGCGACGCGCCGGTGACATGTCTGGGAGGGAAACATTGTCGAAGGGCATCGCACGCAGACATGACTTGTGTTTCTGATTGGCTTGCACCCTTGGCCCCCTACGGTGATTGGTGGATCTGCTTGGCATCATGGCCCTGTCGTCAGATGATGTCGCGCGAAAAGGCACATCTGACACACTAGTCTATACTCGATATGGATGCAAATGTTTGTCGTCTGCATATTTTCATTCATAAATCGAATAGACAAATGCAAGGTCCATTCTCATACACTCAAGTAACGCTCAGCCACGCGAAGCCATTCTAAACGAATTGCGTTACACCCTACGAACACCCACGAAACCACAGTACACGGCCACTATTGTTTCCCCAGAACGGTTCTCACGGCCTTCATTTGGACGTGACACGGCGCCTCGTGGCAAGCTTGGCCGATTCGGTTTCTCTAAAAGCAATTCACTTCTTGCCATTTTGTGTGAGCCGGAAGGGAGTTTCGTCTAAAAGTGTCTTTCTAAATCGCTACTTCCCCGCGATATTCAGCAGGGTTTCTGAGTGGTGGTCTGGTGGCGCTTTGGGGGAAGCGACCCGAATCGCGATGGTAGCCGTCGTGGCAAATCGTGAGCTCCCTCCGCTGCCATCCCCTCCACAATGCCCTGCCGCTGCTCCATCCTGAGCCAACATTGCACACAGACTACTTGTGCTTGCGCCTCGATACCTCCTGCGTAAGACTCAGTCAAGGCCCAGCATACCCCGACACGCCAGGGCCTTGCTTACACTCGTCCATTCGCCCTTGGCACATGTAGAGCGGTCCTTCGAAACAATCGACCTAGGTAACATCCACACTGCAGTCTCCACGGCGTTATGGGCAATCCGCAAATGCGATGAGTGCTTGTTTAGGAACTGCCAGCATTAGGAACATTCTCGAGAAGCGCGCCAAGTAGGCGACGAGGTAGTGAGAACAGTAGCAGCGTTGGATCCGCCTTGTGCAGCGGAGGGGGTGAGCGGCAGCCATGGTAGCGAACCTCACGGAGCCCTTGCGGCCGCTCATGCTGCAAGGCTCCATGTTCAAAGGGCTGCGAGGACGCGTCAAGGAGAAGTTCGAGTTCCGCTTTAGGTTCCACGCCACTCGTGTGAGTTCATGCCGACATGGTTCTCGTCAACCCCCTCACTTTCGCGACGCAGCTTCCACTGGATTATGTTAAACCGTTTGTCCAAGTCTTCACGTACTAGCGCTCCAGCTGGCAACGATGCCGTTCACTAATGCAGCAGGCATTCCGCGCCTCCATTCCCCGCTGCCTGTGCTGACCGCCCGTTCTTCCCTCTGTACTTCCCATCCCGTGCATTCCACCGCGCATCCCGCCGTGCGTCCACCAGATCCCGCTATCAGGCTACGACCAGCTGTGCGTGTCGGTGATCTCGTGCGACTCGGGGCGCACGGAGGCGCAGACGACCAAGTCGGCGGTGCGCAACGGCATATGCCAGTGGCCCGAGACGGTCACACACGTCGTCAAGATCGCGCGCAACCCCAAGACTAAGGCGTACGAGCCCAAGGCGTACCGCTTCGTCGTCTCCACCGTGAGTGATCCTTTCTCTGCCCTTGCAATTTCCTCAAACCGTACCCACTGTACCCGGCGTACCCGCTGCACTCTCCGCATATATGCCTGTGCACCTGGTGCTTTTCAGCTCAGCACCGTTTTTCTTTCTGCCACGATTATAGCTTTCAACGACCATGTGCTTATCGCGGTGTGTGGCCTCCCCGCGTCCCTTGCTGCGTGTTGAACCTTTTCTGCTGCTCGCGCGGGGGTGTGTGCGTGTGTGCGTGTGCTTGTGCGTGCGCGCGCGCGCGTGTGTGTGTGTGCGTTGGAGCGTGGCAGGGCGGCACGTGGGGCACGGTGTTGGGCGAGGCGACGTTGAACCTCGTGGACTTCATCAAGTATCGCCAGCTCGACCAGCGCGCGCTGCCGCTCGCCGCTGGCTCCGTCCTCCACGTACGTGCGCGCTGCTCCTTCACCAATCTTCCCCACCTCACCCGCCCACCCCCTCCGGCCCCTTCTCCTTCCCATTTCTCCTCGTCGCTCCCGTTCGCTTGCGTCGCCGAGCGCAGATCCCCCTTTTTCAATATCCACATGCGTTCCACTCGTCAACGTCACTTCACACTAAGCCGTCTCGTACCCCTGTCCATTCCCATATGCAGGCTACGTTGCAAAGTTTCCCTCTAGACCCGCGGGAGGAGGAAGAGACTCCAGACGAGCAAACCCCGGCCGGCAGCACACAGGCGGAGGGGGACGAAGGCGACTATTGCTATGACGATGAGTTCTACGGCGATGACGCGGATCCCGCAGGTGACGACGCGCGCAAGGCGGAGCCTGCGGCGCCCGCGCCCCAGGGGGAAGGTGTGGAGAAAGAAGCGGGTGGAGAGCAGCCCAGCGCCGCGCAGCAGAGCGCCGCACAGCCCAGTGCCGTGCAACCGAGTTCCGCGCCATCGGCGGAACAGCTTCCGGAGGCGGTGGCTGGCGGAAGCAGCAGCAGCAGCGCCGATGCAGGCGCGGTTGACCCCGCGCCAGCGGCGGCAGAAGCGGAACCTTCCGACAACGCGGTTGAGGCGCAGCAGCAGGCGGCGGTGGCGGACAAGGAGGCGGTGTCGTCTTGCGGCGCGACTGAGGGGAGCTCCGCGGAGAGCGCGGACGGCACCAGCGTTGCCAGCGCCAGCAGCAGCAGCGCGCCCAGCGAGGGAGGCGCCAGCAGCAGCAGCGGCAGCAGCAGCGCCAGTAGCGGCGCTGGAGGGAGCTCTGGCCCGAGTGCCAGCAGCAGCAACAACAGCAGCAACAGCAGCAGCAGTGGCAGCGGCAGCACGGCGGGCAAGGCGGCGAGCTTCATCTACCGCCTGGCGAACGTGCCTGTTGCGTCCATGAAGGTACGCCCCTCGCCCGTCTCCCCTCTCCTCGCCCTTGTCCTCGCCCATCGCCCTCGTCCCTTCTACTCGTTTCTCACTGCCAGCCATCTATCGCCTCTTGTGCGCCGCGTTCCATTGGGTGCTCGCTTTGCCGCCTCTTTCCTCTTTGTTGGTTTCTTGCCTCTCCTGCTTTACGTCCTCCTCGCCTCCCTCCTTCCTCTCTTTTTCACTCTCCCTCTCTCGCTCTCTGCCTCTCGTCTCCACCCTTCCCCGTAACGCAGCTCCCCGATCATCGCCCCAAGGCGCGTGGCAAGCCCACCGACACCACCGATACTTCCGCCACCACGCCTGCTTCAACCGCTCCCATCCCCGCCAGCATCAGCAGCAGCGGTGGCAGCGGCGGGGGAGTGGTCGCCACCGCCTCCGCTGCTGGCGCAGCCGCCGCGAAGCTCTTCCGCCGCTCCGCGTCCCTCATGGAAGGGGTTGGCGCGGGGAAGGGCGCCTCCTCTCCCGCCGCGACGGGCGTTGCAGGCGCTACCGTGGGCGGAGAGAGCAGCGCAAAGGCGGCTGAAACCGCCGCCGACCCCGCAAAGGGAGACGGAGGGGACGCCCCAACCCCTGCTCCCGCTGCCGGCGCTGCTGGCGCGGCGTTGGTCGCTAGCCCTGCCATGAGCGCCTCCCCTGCTCTTGCGCCCATGAAATCTCCCCCTTCCGCCCGCACCCGCTCCGGCTTCTTCTCCTTCGATCGATCCCCCGCCACCTCCGCAGCCGCCAGGGGCTCCCCTGCCGCGGGCTCTCTCCCTCCGCCCATCGCGCTCCCCGCCGCCGCTTCCCCCGCGCCCGCGAGCAGCAAGGCCGCGGAGCCTGCCGCGGCGGTCGCGGATAGCACAGTGGGGGAGGACGAAGAGCTTCCGCCGCTAGTGTCGTTCTCGGGGGAGCTCCGCCGGCCGCCGAACCCCGCGCTGGTGGGGGACCCGTATCACCGCAGCGTGGCGAGCGGACCCATGGAGGTGGGTGGAGGCGGAAGGTTCATTCCGGGCGCGGGATACCCCGCGCACCCCGCCCCAGGCGGACTTCACGACAGCCTCAGCACGGGGAACTTGGGGGGGGTTGGAGCGCACAAGGACCAGTCTCCTGGGCTCAAACCCGCGGGAATGCGCGGAGTCGGGCTGAAGCTCTTCCCCCTTCCTCCCCGAATCTGCCTCCACTTCCCGCAAGCGCCATGTCCCCCACTACCTGCCTTCTTTCCGCCTCAGCCGCGCCAGAGCCTTCCGCGGGGCTCCCCGCAAACCTGGGCGGCGCAGGAGCAGGTACGGGGGGCCGGTTCGGCGCCTTCCGGACCCCGCTCCGCAGTCTGAGCGGCGGAGTGGGGAACGACGGGGGGAACCTGCTGCGCCATTCGATGTCGGACGTGCTCATGGAGGCCGCCCGCGCGGGCGTGGGCGGACCAGGCGGAAAAGGAGGCGCAGACGCGGCGGGGGGAGCGGGAGTGGGCGGGCAGCACGAGCGCGGAATCAGCGTCAGCGCGTCCACCTCAGCGCTCTTCCTCCCCGGAACCGGCATTCGACCCGGTTTCGCCGCCGCGCTCGGTGGCGTGCCTTCCGCGGCCTCAGGTGCGCCAGGTGCGCTGGCGGCTCGAGAGCGCGGAAGGAGCAGCAGCGGCGGGGCCGGAGAGCTCCAGGCGGACCTGGTGGCGGCGGAGGCGGCGATCGAGGGGCTTCAGCGCGACTGCACGGCGCAGCAGCAGACGTCGCGCGCGCTGCTGCGCGAGGTGGAGGCGCTACGCGCGCAGCTGGCGGAGTCGCTGGTGGCGGACCGAGCGGCGGAGGCGCAGCTGGCGGCGGTGATGAGCGAGCGCGACGCGCTGGCGAAGCAGGTGGCGATTCTGAAGGTGGCGCAGAGCGAAGCGGAAGCGGCGGGAGGCGCGGGGGTCGGCGGAGGCACGTCGGTCCTGATGGTGATGCGCGACCTGGAGTACCACACAGAGCTGAACGCGCAACTCAAGTCGGAAGTGGAAATGCTCTCGGTACAGATGGGCGGAGATGGGATGGGGCGGATATCATGAGACCACCACAGTTCTCTCTTTGCTGCTTCTCAAACCCCCTCAGTTTATTGCTAATCACATCACAACTTCATGCTTACTGGTTCCCAGCGCATGTTAGCTCATTCCTCCTCCCACTCTCCCCACCACTTGTCCGCCTTGCATGTTAACCTTGCGCTCACTCCGCTCCCCCTTCCCGTTGCTCTTCCCCCACCCCTCTCTCCCGCGCAGTCCGCCAATGAGGAGCTGGCCAAGGCGCTGCAGCGCGCGGAAGCGGACGCGGACAAGTACCGGCGGGACGCGCAGGACCTGTACGAGCGCGAGCAGGCGCGCGAGCAGGCGGGCAAGCGCGCGCAGCGGCAGACGGACGAGCGCGAGGCGGAGTGGCGCGAGCGCATGCGCAAGCTTGAGGCGGACTGGAGGGAGCGCATGCGCAAGGCGGTCGACGCGCACAACCAGCTCGAGGCGCGCCTGGCACAGCTGGAGGGCGACTGGCGCGCGGATTCTGGGAGAGGCGCTGGGCGGAGCTTCGCGGAGGGACCATCGGGAACAGGAGGAGGGGCGGGTGGCGTGGAGGGCGGAGAGGCAGGGACGGGCGCGGAAGGGGCTGCGGCGGCTGCAGTTAGCGGATGCGCTGGCGCGGATGATGCTGACGGTGCCACCGCGACGCGCTCCCCAGGCCTGTTCCCTCCTGCTGCGTCTGCTGCCGCACCTTCCTCCAGCAGTACTATTCCCGCTTCTCTCATCACTACTAGCGCGCTGTGCGGCCCGCCGTTGCCGCTCCCTCCGGCCGCGGCGGCAGCGGAGTGCGAGTCGAGCCGCATGGAGCAGCTGCAGCAGAAACTGGCGGAGGCGGAGAAGGAGGCGCAGGAGCTGACGGCGGAGAGCCTGGAGCTGGCGGCGAGTTTGACGGCGGCGAAGCGCGACGCGGAGAGCAAGGAGGCGCGGATCAAGGAGCTGGAAGGCGCGATGGAGGAAATTATCCGCGCCACGGGGGTGGAACCCGCGGAACCGGCGGAAACGGCGGAACCGGCGGAGTCAGCGGACTCCGCCGAGGGAGGGGGCTTGGGGAGCAATGGCGCTGGTTCTGGTGCTGGCGGTGCTGGTGGTGGTGCGGATGGGGGGAGGAAGCTGGGTGGAGGCGGCCTGGTGGGCAAGTGGAAGGAGCTGCGCGCGAAGAAGCAGCAGCGTGAGCAGGAGAGCATCGCGCGGCTCAATGCTCACGTGGCGGAGCTCAGCGATGAGCTGGACAAGCGCAAGGCCGACGTCATCAACGCGTCTGCTGAGGTGGAGCGGCTGCGCGGATGCCTGGCGGCTGCGGAGGCGTCCGCCGCGAAGGTGGTAGCGGAGGCGGAGGAGGAGGCGGCGGCGCTGCGGGCGGAAGCCGCTAGGCTGCAGCGGGAGGCGGAGAGGGCGGCGGAACAGCGCGCGGAGCTGGAGAGCGAGGTGGCTGCGCGGGGGAGCCAGCTCGCGGCGCTGCAGCGGCGGTGCGAGGCGGCGGATGAGGAGCGGCAGCAGCTGGCTGTGCGCATGGCGGAGGAGGTGAGCATGCGGGAGCGCGCGGAGGAGTCCGCCGCCTCCCTGGCGGCGCAGCTGCACCTGCTGGCGGAAGAAGCGGAGGAGGCGGAGGAGGCGGCGGAAGCAGTGGCCGTGGCGGCGACAGCCGCCGTGGCGGCGGCGAACGCGGCGGATTCAGGCTCGGGAGCAGCAGGAGGAGGAGCAGCGGGAGCAGCGGCGGGTAAGGCGCTGCTGCCCAAGGGGCTGGTGGGCGCGGCGAAGAAGTTCAAAGGGCAGGTAGATGCGGCGGTGCGCGTGGAAGAGCTGGAGTTGCAGCTCGCGTCGCTGCGCGAGCTGCTGCAGGAGGCGACGGCAGCGCAGGTCAAGGCGGCGCGCGAGTCGGCGGCGGAAGGCGCGCGCAGCAAGGAGGTGGAGCAGCTGCAGGAGGAGGTGGCGGTGTGGCGCGTGCGCGCGGAGGGGCTCGAGCGGGACCTGCGCGTGCTGGAGGCGGAGAAGCGCACGCGCGAGGGGCGCATTTCGGAGCTGGGGCGCGAGGCGGGGGAGGCGCGCATGCGCGCCAAGGCGGCGGAGGAGGAGATGGGGCGGCTGGCGGCGCGCGTGAGCATCGCGACGGCGCGCGCGGCGGCGCAGGAGGTGGAGGTGCGGGAGAGCCGCGAGAGCAAAGCGGCGGCGGTGGGCATGGTGCAGCAGCTCGAGGAGGCGCTCCGGCGCGCGGGCAGCGAGCGGGCGCGCGCGGAAGCGGAGCTGGGGGAAGCGGTCGCCGCCAGAGCCGCGATGGAGCAGCAGGTCGCGGCGCTGGAGGCGCGCGTGGAGGAGCTGAACGGGGCCGCGGAGGGCCGCGGGCGCAGCGCGGCGGACGCGGCGGCGGTGGTAGCGGAGGCGCAGCGCGACGCGGAGCTGGAGCGCGAGGGCAGGCGCGCGGCGGAGGAGAAGGCGGCGGCGATGGAAGCCCTCCGCGGACGCCTGCAGGAAACAGTGCGGCGCGAGGAGGAGCTGCGGCAGGCAGCAGCGGACCGCGCGGAAATGCTAGAAGGCGAGCTGCGCAGCGTGCGCGAGCGCGCGGCGCGCGAGGCGGGGGAGATGCGCGACATGGAGCGGAAGCTGTTCCAGCGACTGGAGCAGGTGCTGGCGGAGAAGGAGGAGGGCGTGGTGCGAGTGACGCGACTGGAAGAGGCCGTGAAGAGAGAGCGCGCAGAGAAAGAGGCTGCCACGGAGCAGCTTCAGACGGAGGTGCTGGTGCTGAAGGAGCAGCTGCAGGCGCTGCTGGGCGGGCGCAGCGGGATCGAGCGCACGGCGGCTGCGCTCGCGGAGGAGCAGGCGGCGCGCGTGGCGCTGGAGGGGCGGCTGCGCGCGGCGGAGGCGGGCGCGGTGGCGGCGGAGGCGCGGTGGGAGGGGGAGGTCCGGGAGCTGGAGGGGAAAGTGCAGAGCCTGCAGGCGGAACGCACACAGTGGCGCGCGCGTGAGGTGGGACTAGCAGCAGAGCTGGAAGTAGCCCGCGGGGAAGCGGTACTCCTGCAGGAACTCTCCTTTGAAGTGCAGCGGCTGAAGGAGGAGAAGGCGGCGATTGAGAATCTGCTGGGGGAGGCACGGGGCGTGAATGAGGCGCTGGAGAGGGCGATGCTGGCTGCTGAGAGGGAGAAGAGGGGACTGGCGAGCCATGCTGCAGTGCTGAGTGAGAAAGCACGGGAGTGCGACCGCATGCGCCTGCAGCAGCAGGCTGACCTGCTCGTGCAAGGCGTGGCTGCTGCTGCTGCTGCTGCCGCTGCTGATGGGGAGACAGGTAAAGGAGGAGAGGCAGGTGGTGAGGAAGGAACCGGTGCTGCACCTGGGGCGGGAGGTGCGGCGAGTGGTGGGCTGGTGGATAGGAAGCAGGCGGAGCAGTTCTTGGAGTCTCTGCACCTTAAAGTTGAGGAGCTGGAGAGGCAGGTGGAGGAGGGTGCACTGCTGGCCACAGAGTTGGAAAATGCTAAGGCAGAGGTCGCCGCCAAGCAGGCGGAGATTGCTGCAAAGCAGGCCGAGGTGGTGGTGAAACAGGCGGAGGTGGAGGAGAGGGAGAGGCGGATCAAGGACCTGGAGGTGCGCATAGCCGAGGTTCAAGCCGAAGCAGAGAGGCAGAAGGCGGAGTGGCGGCTGAAGCAGGAGGCGGCAGAGGAGGTAGTGGCAGCAAAGATGGAAGGGCAGGCAGCAGCAGAGCGGCGCATAGGGGAGATGCGCGTGCAGGTGGTGGAGCTAGAGGCAGAGGTGGAGAGACTGCAGGTCGAGGCTGCTGCTGCCACCGCTGCTGCAGAGGCCGCGGCGTCGGCGGCAGAGGCGGCGGCTGCGGCGCTGCAGCAGCAGCAGAATGGGAATCTTGCGGCGCTGCTGGGTGCTGCTTCCAGTGCCGCTGCTGCTGCTGCTGCGTCTGGCAAGGCCAGCCCTGGTGCTGCTGGTGGTAGCAGCAGTAGCGGCGGTGGTGGAGGGAGTCCGAGCTACAGCAGCAGCGGCAGCAGTGGCGGTGGCGGAAGCGCCGTGCGGCGAAAGGTACGAGTTTCCTTTTTTTGTGAGCCTTCTTCTCCCTGGATTTGTCATTTTGCATGCTTCACATGCACTGTGCCATAGCTGACTGCTGCTCCATGAACTCTTTGTGCCATGCGATCTACTGTTGGCAGGCGAGCAAGGAGCCAGCATCCCCATCGCTGCCTGCACCTGATCGCACCACTGTCACTCGCAAGGTGGTTGTCGTGCGCCGTGTGCAGTCCAACCGTGACTCCTCTGCTGCCACCACCACCACCACCTCCTCCTCCTCTTCTTCTTCCACCTCTACAGCTCCCAGGCTGCCCTCCCCCAGTGCATCATCCACCCCTGCGTCCTCCCTCCCCTCCACCCCCCGCATTTCCAAGTCTGCCTCGGCGTCCTCTGCTCGTCCCGCCAGTCCACGCGCTGCTAGCCCCAGTAACATCCCCATTCCCAGTGCTGCTTCTGCTGCTGGCACAGCAGCCAGTGACAAGGCTGAAAAGGGTACAGAGGGGCCTCCAGCAGCAAGGGGTGGCAGCCCTCGCAGTGGCATTCGCCCTCCCAGTGTTGTGGTCTCAGGAAAAACCAGGGTTGCAAGCACCACCAGCACCAACATGTGAGTCAATGGTGCTTCCCTGCAGGTGCTTGAGCTTTGGTGAATCAGCTGCAACGATCAATTTTTCTGTGCCAGACCTTTCGCACCCTGCTTGAAGATGTTTTGTCGTGCACCATATTAATTCCCCCTTCACACCTTGTTTCTCCTGGTTTTCCTTGCCACAGTCCATCGGTGACAGCTACTGCCGGCGAGGGAGCTGTGGGAAGTGGAATCACACGTGTCAGTCGAGCCACAGCCAAGGCTCGCTCCCCTAGCAGTCAAAGCCCCTCTGCATCTCTCAACTCAGCTTTCAACAAGTAGATGTTTCTATGCTATTGCATTGCTCAATGTGTGCTATCAATTGAGAATATATTTCTCCTGTCTTTTTTTCTTGGTGTTATCTCATTGATCAGCATATAAACGATAAAACAAAGTGTCATGGTGCATTTTTAGGTTGTATAGAATTTTATTAATATGTAATGTTCTGAAATTCAAGAGAGAAACCAGAATAAGCCACCAAACAGATACCTTCTGATGCCGAAACTGTAACTATCCTAGACATCCTTGTCTGAGCGACGATTTTGCGTGTAACGGAACAAGGGCACACGCGCAACCATCTAAATCTCTGCATTGCCCATTTTGGTCAGATTTCGTCCCCAGTAGCGATGACCAGGAGTAGTAACGCACTCATGATTTCTTGGACCTCGTTATCCTCGGGTCAGAATTGTGGTTTTTCTAGTCCTTTGGGACTAAGTCCCTGTCGTTGCGGGCTATGGGGACCAGCGTGGCAGCCGTGATAAGTTATTATTGGAGCCACTGGAACGACGAGAGAGAACCGGAGCTCAGGGATATGCCATATGCCCTTATATTCGCCTTCGCTCTTCCCATTGCTCGATATATTCTGGACAAGTCCGTTTTCGAGGTACCTCAGCTTCTGTCCGCTGTTTCGGTTAGCCTTTAAGCGTCAAACTCAAGAGGTTTTTCTTCATCTTGCAGATCTTGGGGAAAAAGTTCGTCCGTAGCAAAGCTATTTGGACAAAGGATGTCTCGTTCACATCAGATAAGGGTTCTGCGGCTGCTATTGACAGGGAAGCCCTGTTGAAAACTCGGCGCAAATACAAGGAGTCGCTGTGGAAAATTGCGTACTATCTATCGTCATGTATCTTCTGCTACTTTGTGACGTCTGGAGAGCCCTGGCTCACAGACACGAAGTACTACTGGATCGGCCCTGGTTCGAAAGTTTGGCCAGATCAAACAGCAAAGCAAGTATCTCTCGAGTACGATTTTAGGGGTTCCACGTAGCTCGAGAATTCGGTCTGATCAGGCTGTGTTGCGACATTTCATGTTTCAGGCTGAAGGCCAAGGTCCTGTTTGGCTACTTCGCGGGATTTTACATTTATAGCATTTTCGCCATTCTTTTCTGGGAGACCCGACGAAAGGACTGGCTTGTGCATCTGATCCATCATATATGTTGCGTGACCATGTCGATTGTCTGCTATCACTTCAGGTAATTGTCTCAAGAGTTTGCCACTATGAATTTTGATCCTTGCCGTACCTACGTAAGGCGTCGTCTGTGCGTGTTTGCAGAGTATTCCGAATGGCCCCTGCAGTCATAGGACTTCACGATATAAGCGACGTGCTGCTCGAGGTCGCGAAACTGTGCCTATATTCAGAGTTTGAGCTGGGAGCAAACCTTTCATTCGCCCTTTTCGCGGCAACCTGGGTGATGTTTAGGTTGTGGTGGTTTCCGCGAAACGTCTTGTACAGCTTCTGGTATGTGGTCGAACCTTGGCCCTTTCTTCTTTCCGACAAAGTCCCTTGTCATGTTTGTTTCGGATGGTTTGCCATTCAGCTTCAGTCTGTCTGAAGTGCTTCTCATGTTCGTCTTCTTGGTGTGCCAGTTTTGAAACAATCAAATACTGGGATTTGAAGAAACACCCGGTACTTCTTCCATGGCTCTATTACGCCCTCAACTTCGCAACTCTCATGATGATAGAAATGCATTGTTATTGGTGGATACTTATCTGTAGAGTAATTTACAGGCAGGTAGTCGTTGGCCGTGTGGAAGGCGACGTCCGATCAGGTAAGGTTGAATTGCTGCATCGAATCTGCTGCTTAGCTGTTGCTGGACAAGTGTCTGACTGACCCCTGCTGTCATTTCGCAGATGGAGAAGATGATGATGATGATGACTGAGACATACGTCCCTTATTATTCGATCAATGAAATGTATTAACTATTAATCACATGCTGCCCATTGGCAGATTTCATGAAAACCATGATCTGTCGCCATTGGCAACAGCCAACTATAACTGCAAGGATGAAAAGACATGCAAACCCAGGGGTACCTGCCTTGCCTGCCTACAGTACGAGCAGATGGGACACAAATGCCAGGTTGGATCGGACTGATCAAGGAATGAATACAAGCACTACAAGCAGAGCACTAATGTGCGCATGCACTAGTGCATTTGCACATGCAGGAAACCCGGCAGAACTGTCTGCATAAACAGGGTGGGTCAGCATGAATGAAACGCTGTGACACAGGGACAGGACAAGACCAAGTCACTCTAACTTCAACAGACAACAGATGTGACTAGGGTAGGTACCATGGTGGACAAGTCAGTGAACAAAGCTGAGGCAAGTAAATGACAGCTATCAGTTCTACGGTAGAGCGCGATCTTCAATATGAGGAAAGTACAGCTCAACAGAATCCATCCATGCTCTTCTCTTCGTAGTTATCAGCACCACTCAATTCTTCCCAGCATATTCGCACAGGCTGGCTCCAGAGGCTTCACAAGCCAAGCAAAGGAGAGCGCACAGGGGGGCAGGACCAACAATGAAGAAGAAAGAGAGGGGAGCATGCACACAGACTTCAACCCTACACACTACACGAATTATAAATGCAGCTGCAAATTGCAAACACCCGCCTTCTTGACCCACCTTGCACATGTGCAAAAAGCACATCCCTGCTCACTGGGCACCACCACCTGCATTTCCACCAGCACCCCCTGCCACCTGTGCCATGAACTGCACATACTCTTTCTCGCCACCCGCCCCCACTCCCTCCCCTCCCGGCGCTCCCTCGCTTCCTGCCCCACCAACCAGCCCAGGAACAGCAGTTGGCATGTGCACCCCCCCCTTGACTGCACCCGCTGACACTGCTGCTGCCATAGCTGCTGCTGCCGCTGCAGACGTGGGCGCCCATGAAGGTTGTTGTGCCGCCGCCGCTGCTGCTGCAGGATCCATATGGGGATAGAGAGCAGGGGGGCACGAAAGCTCCATGCCAGGAGGGGGCCCTGCTGCTGTGCCCACCTCGCTAGGCGCACCAGGAGGCGGGGTGGAAGTCCCAGGAGGCAAATCCACGTCCTCATACACTCCAGGCGGGCCCACCAATTCAGGGTACGCACCAGGAGGGGGGGGATAATCCGAACCAAATGCATGCGGCATATAGGCACCTGGAAGAGGGCCTGATGGGCCATACGGGGGGAAAGGCGGCGGGGGAACACCTTCGGGATACCCAGGAGGAGCATAGGGAGGAGGGACGTTGCCAGGAGGAGGTGGACCACAGAGCCCAAAGGGAGGAGGGGGGCCACCAGGAGGGTGAGCCCATGGGGGAGGAGGAGCAGACGGGTCCACAGACCCAGGTGGAGGGTAAGGGGGAGGGGGGCCATAGGGGGGGCGCATGGGGGGAGGGGCCATGTGCGGGGGAGGGGGACCATGGGGGCCAGGCGGGGGAGGACCAGCACCACCAGTAGCAGCAGCGCCAGGAGGACCGGAAGGCCCAGAAGGCCCATACGAACCAGGGGGACCAGGGGGACCAGGGGGGCCGGAGGGGCCGTGTAGACCAGGCGGGCCATGGGGACCAGCACCACCCGAACCACCACCGCCCGCTGCTGACCCTACTACCCCTGGCCCTCCAGGCCCGCCGGGACCACCAGGGCCGCTGCCCTGCTGGTTCTTGGCAGTGGAGCGCACGACTATGGTCTTCCCCTCCATGCGGTACCCATTCAGCCCCTGCGTCGCCGCCATTGCCGCCTGCTTCTCCACAAACCGCACAAACCCAAACCCCCGGCTCATGCCCGTGTTGCGGTCGCGGATTATCTTGGTCTCCTGAATGCGCCCATACGGGGCAAAGAGAGAGTACAGCGCTTGATCGTCCACAGACTGAGGCAGGTACCCCACGTAGAGATTACAGTCGTCTTCCACTCGGCTTGACCCCCTGCCCCCTCCCCCACCACGATCCCCACCCCCGCCCTGCTCACCGCCCCTCTCCCCTCGCTCCCCGCCTCCCCATCCTCCTCCGCGCTCCTCCCCTCCCCCACGCCCCCCTGCACCGCCATCCCCACCCTCTCCCCCAATCGGGCCCCCCACGCCCCCCCCCACCTCAGCCAGAAACGACATATACTCCTCATCAAGCTTCTGCCCCTGCGCTCCCCCTCCGCCCCCTCCGCCCGTGCCCTTCATGGGGCAATCAACAGAGGGATGCCCCCCATCCCCGCAGATCGTACACGTGACTTCCGACCGGAAAGTCGAGTGCCTCTCAGGGCAGTTATACTGCCTGTGGCCCTGCTCCCCGCACAGCCGGCACACCAGCTCCTCCTCTCGGATCGTGCCGTTGAGGGCCGCAAGCTCCCTCAGCTGGGCGCGCTTGTGCTCGTTGTGCCCCTCGTCCACAGGAACCAGCAGCTTCTGCACCATGCCTGCCGCCTCGTTAAGAGCTGCCTCGCTATCCGCCTCCACCAGCACATGCAGGTCCTCATTGTCTGCCGGGTCAGGCTTGAAATCCCTCCCTCCCTTCGCCGCCCGCCCCTCCTTCACCGACCCTCTCCCCCGGATCACAATCTTGGCCCCTGTCTCTTTCTCCATGCGCTTCTGTGTGTTGCCGCGCGGCCCGATAATCAACCCAATGAAGTTATACCCAGGGTATTCTTTCATGGGGATGAATAGCTTCTTGTAGTACTTGGGCGGCTTGTAATCCGCAGGCGGTTTGAACCCGGGGTTCTTCTTTATCATCTCCGCAATCACCTCCTGCCGCTCCCGCATCAGCTTCTCCTTCACGCGCTGCTCCCGCGTGTTCACTCTCACGCCCATGTTGTCGTATATCGGCTCGGGCGACGGGGACCGCTCCACCGCCCGATCGTCTGTGAGCCCAAGTGCAGCAGCCATGGCGCCTTCGATCCCCGCAGCAGAATCCCCAGCCAGATTCCCCGCCTGGAGCTTCTTGTTGATTTCAAGAAGGCGGATGTTGAGTGCTTGAACCTCGGGGTTGAGGTCTCCTGAGATTTCCCGCACGAATTCTGGCAGCTTGATGGATGACAGGAGGGCTGCGGCGGCGCTGGTCACTCCGCCAACACCAACGCCCACTCCTGCTGCAGCTGCAGCGGCGGGATCGCTGTCACCCCATCGGCTCTTACGCTTGCGCTGCCCCCCTGCGGTGTTGTTTCCTGTAGCACCTGCGTCTGCTGCTCCTCCTGCTGCCCCTCCTGCTGCTGCTCCTGCCTCGTCGCCTGCACCCGTTGCTACGGCTGCTGCTGTGTCTCCTTCTGCTGGGCCCCACCTGCTGCGCCTGCGCTTTCCTGTCTTGCCATCCCCACTGCCGCCAGCAGCACCAGCAGCAGCAGCAGCAGCAGTGGAGTTTGACGCTCCTGCGCCCACGCCCTCAGCTAGAACCACTCCTGCAGCAGCACTTGAAGGAGCAGCACCAGCCGCAGCAGCAGTAGTGCCAGCTGCAGGGAAGCCAGCACCCGTGGTAGCTGCGACGGTGGCAGCGTTCCCTGCTGCAGCCGCAGTGGGTGCAAACCCCAGCACAGGCTCTTCAGCAGGCTGCCAACGAGACCGGTGCCTGGATCCATCCATAGCCTTGGCTGGAGCGTTGATCCCCCCACTGCCACCGACAACACCACCGGGAGCAGCGCTGCCTCTGTCAGCACCGCCGACAGCAGCAGCTGCAGCAGCAGAGGCAGCAGCAGCAGCAGCAGCGGCAGCAGCGGCAGCGGCAGCGGCGGCAGCAGCAGCCGCATCAGCTTCTTGTGCGGCCTGTGCACCCCATGGCTTCTCAGCAGGCCCCACGTGCGCCTGTGGAAACTGAGGAAATGGGACACTGGCTTCCAAAGCAGACCCTGCGTTGGCCCTCCACGCTCCGTGCTCCCTCGACGCGCCCCTTTCCCTCGAGACACCCCTTTCCCTCGACGTGCCTCTCTCACCACCCAAGTCCCTCTCCCGCGAACCAATTCTCTCCCCCCTCTCCCGCGAAACGCCCCTCTCCCGCGACACGCCTCTCTCCCTGGACGACCACCGCTCCCTGGATCTCGCCCTCCTCTCAGACGACCCTGATCCACCCGCCATTCTCCCTTCCTGCTCCTCTGCACCCTCCCTCCCCCACTGCCTCTCCCTGTGCCGTCTCCTTCCCGCCTTATCTCCGCCCTCCTTCCCATCATAGTGATCTCCCTCGCTCGGCACGCCGCGCCTGCCCTCCCTATACTCCCGGCTTCTCTCACGCGGATCCCGCTCGCCCTCCTCGCGCTCATACCCGTGCTCCAAATGCTGCTCCTGCTCTTGCTCGTACTCATGCTCGTGCTCACGATCCTGCTCGTGCCTCGATCTCCTCCGCTTCTTCTTATGCCGATGCCCCTCCCCTCGCTGCGCATCCTCCTTGTCTCCCCCCCTCTCGCCTCGATGCTCACGCCTCTCCTCATGCCGCCTCTCCCTGTGTCGCCTGCGCTCCCTCTCCTGCTCGTACCCCACCCCCTCCCCCTCCTCCATCCGAGCATCAACATGCTGTCCCTCCTCCCTCTCCTCCTCCTCCTCCTCCTCCTCCTCCTCCTGCTTCACGATCATCTGACCCCTCACCCCGCCCACCTCCTCTCCTGCGCCCACCCTTTCAACGCCCCGCCACATGCCCTCCTCGTCGCCCCTTCCTCCCTTGCTCATCGCCGCACCCGTCACCCAGTGACGCTCGCCGTCGCCGTCACCTTCAGCGCCGCCCTCTCTGTGCGTGCGACCCCTCTGCGCCTCGCCCTGCGCGCGGCGGGAGAAGGACCGCTGGGGGTGGTGTCCGCGGGAGCCCTGCTCCGCGTCCATCCCGCCCCACTGCGCACGCCGCCCCCTCTCCGCCTCGCCAGACTCGCCACCGTTTCGCTCCTCCTTGCGCTCCCGCTCCTCGCTCCTGCGTCGCATCTGCTCCTGCTCCCGCCACCACTGCTCCCCGTGGCCGTAACCCGCATCCACCTGACCCTCCTCCTCTTCCTCCTCCTCAACTTTCACCTCTTTCACCGCTTTCTCCTCATCCTCCTCCTCTTTGTCGTCCCTGCTGCCTCCCTCACCGTGAATGCGCAACTTCCACCCGTCCTCCCCCTGCTCCTCCCACTCAGCAGAACCCCCACTCCAGCAGCGCTGCTCCCGCGCGGGCAATTGCGCATGTTTCTCTGCATTCCGCCTCCCCGATTCCGAATCCCGCGCGCGCTCCTTGGCCGACTGTCCGCCTCCAAAATTATGCGGAAGCGGTTCGTCCCGGGAGTGTGGCCGCGCCGCAGGCCCGCCCTCGTGCTCGCCCTCGTCGTGATCGCGATCTTGCACTGGAATTTCGCCTTCCGATAGCTCCCCTTCCTCCAGTCCCACTCCTGCACCCTCATTCGAGAGGCCGTGACCGTCGGCGGGAATTTCTTTCGCGCGCCCGCGTACCTTCTCCACGCCTGCTACGCCCCCCTCCTCCCCCTCCTCCGCCTCCTCCTCCTCCTCCGCGCCCGCAAAATTTCCCTTCTCAAAACTCCGGTCTTTCTCCCATCCTTCGCCGATCTCCTCACCTTCCTCCCACCCCCACTCTTTGTCGTTTGTTCTTCCCCTCTCACACCGCCTCTCGCGATGCTTCGGCCTTTCCCACACTGCCTCTTCTTCCGCACCTGCGGGCGCAGCGCGGAAGCTCGTGTGCGCACGTCCGCCGTGCGGGCGGTGCTGGCGGGACCGCTCCTCGCGCCGCTGCTGCTGCTGCTGCTGATACGGCTCATCCTCCTCCCACGCCGTGTAGTGTCTGTCCGCGCCTTCCTCACGCTGCTGCTGCTGCTGCGCGTGTCGTTGCCGGTGCTCCCCAGAGTCGTGCCTCCCACCGTGCTCCTCTCCGCGCTCGCGCGACGTGCGACGCTCGCGACTCTTGTCGCTCGTCGACGACTTGAAGCTTCGCACAGGGCCTCGGAGGTGAGGTGTCGCCGAATCCGCCGGTTTGTCATCTTCCGCAAAATAACCCGTCGGCTCCTGCCGCCATGCAGACTGGTTGTGGCCGCTGGAGTTGTGCTGCGCGCTCTGGAAAGATCGCTCCATGCCACGTGGACGGTGCGCCAGGCAACGAGATCTGAATCCTCAGGACAGGTTACAAATCTCGAAAATAACAGATCCCGATGGCGATTCGAGTATACTCCGGAGTTTGGCTGGATGCGACGGTAAGGAGAGCAGCAGGTCGGGTGACGGAAATGAAAAAATCACCGATGGAATCTCCGCAAAATGACTTTATTCACAGACCAAGTGAATTCAGGTTTTGAAGATCCTGGATCCTTAAAACCTAAATCGATTCCTGTTTGACTCCTTAAGCTAACCGTAAATTCGCGACGAGCTAGTTCCGGCAGCGGCAGAGATACAGTTGGCAAGAGAAGGACGAGAAGCCGATAGCAGCATCCATGATCAGTTGGACTAAGAATGGCATGAGATGAATGGTGTCAGGAGCAGACAAGCAGTCATCGCCTTGGCAAACAAGAAGCGGCTATTTGATCCAGCACGCGTGGATCCACCCGCACAGGAGAAAAGGGGAAACTCGACCCAAGCAGCTGGCTGTCTTGGGCTTGGCGACCCCAGCAGGGTGCAGCTGAAGCAGCTGAAGGCCCAGTACAGTCCCAAGGACTATCCCAGGACTTGGTCCAACCTCTAGGGCAAACCTCGAGATATGCACGCTTCTCGGTAAGTGTTTGGGCTCCGTAGATTCTACAACAATGTCCATGATATCACCCCAAGATGATATTCCATCCAAAACAACAGATAGTGAGGCAGCGAAGGTTGTATCAACCAAAAGTGAACACTAAAAAAAACAAAACTGGATGAAGAATCTTATGTCCACAGAAATGGTTCCAGTTAGGAGCAAAAAAAAACATTCTGGAGAACTTCTGCAGATACCAAAAGATGGAAACACTTTTGTCCATCATCCTGTTGCCAAAATGTAATCATGGATTCCCAATCAACTCCCTGCCTCCCTACAGTTGCTGACGATAAGTCAACTCAATAGTTGAAGAAGCACGAGGTCGCAACACCAAGGAGCGGACAGTGAGAACGAGCAGCACCTTTGAGGCGGTCCCCACAGCTCCACCATTCAGGCACAGCAATCCGCCACCGCCTAGCCCAACAGCAGCTACTGTAGCTGCTGGCATGAGCAAATGCCGAATTGCTGCCAGTGGCCTAAACCGCCTATCCCTCTTTTGCTGGTGCTGCTGTTCCTCATGTACTAGCTGTGTCTGACAATCCACACCCTCGATTGCGGGGCTTCCAGCTGCTGCCTGATAATCACCCGCACTTGTGTGCAGAGCTGCAGTGCCAACCGCATGCAACTTCTGGGCCTCTGCTACTGCTGCTGCCATGTCGAAGCTAGGAGCAGCAGTGGCGGTCTGGCGGCAATGAGCGTGGAAGGCAGCATCCGGTTTACCCTCAGGGATCAGGTGAGACGGCACCTGCAACACCAGAAAGCATACAAGGCAGGCAGTGGGAAATGCATGAGAACACTCCACACCAATGGCACAAGCAAAGCACCACAACACATAAAAAAGATGCATTAGGTGTTTACTTTCAGCGGCAAATACGGCCTTCAGCTGCCACTGACCTGCTTAACCACAGACAGCGGAGGCATAACGCGAGGTGGTGACGCGCTCGCTGCTTGCTCCAGCATGGCACTGTGAGCTGGCGGCTTGCCATGCGAGGGGCTGTGCTCCTTGATGTAAGCGCGCAGGTGAGAGTCCGTGCTGCGGATGTAGCCCCAAGCTCCTCGACGGTATGCCAGTTTGGCCATGTCTCTCTGCATGCCACTGTCCTCCTGCACCACCATGTCCATCTCTGCTGCTATCCTGCCGTCCGGGAGCACCACTGCATGGCACAGCACAGCACAGCACAGCACAGCACAGCACAGGGACGCGCACAGGGAGAGAGAGCAGAAGATGAGACCTCTGAAGGGACCTCAGGATCACTGCAGGATGCAGAGCAACAGCCGTTCAGAAGAGAATGCAAAGGCAGGTAAGGGAAAGAGCAGTGGGCGTACCATCTTTCATGCGCCACTCGGATCGGTACACGTCCACGCGCCGTGGCTTGTTCTTCCTGGGCACGTTAACATCCTCCACCGCCTTGGTGATACAGAAGAACGTCTCACCGTCGCCCTCGCCACCGCCCTGCACCCCCCCCGCTGCCTCCCCACTGCCGCCCTGCTGCCACACACGCCACGCGAGCACATACTCGCGGGGCGCGCAGAAGGGGTACTTGCGCTCGAAGCGCGCGCTCTGCACGCCGGTGGCGGGGCAGGCGAGGAGAGGCGCCATGGAGCGCAGCATGGGGTCCCAGCGCGGCATGTAGGCGCAGTCCGTGTAGAAGGCACAAGTGTCTCGCGCAGTTGCGCCAATGAAGCGAATGCGCGACCGGTACTCCGTCACACCTCCGTCCTGCAAAACGGAGAGCGTGCGCACACACACACGTGAATACACTCACTACACATAGGCAAGTATGGCTGACGTGGCACGTGATCATACAAGTGAATCCCAGGCCCTGAGTCGATCATCTGACGCGTGACCCTTCCACCACACGCCCCTCACACCCGTCCCATCCACCCACCCGCTATCACCATGCACTGCCTGCACTACTCAACAGTTCCAATCCACCCCCCAGTTCCTCTCGCCCCTGCACCTCCCAGGCACCTCCCAGCCTCTCCTACCTGCGGGTCGCGGCGCCACGTCAAGTACTCGACGTCGGTGCTGTGCTTGTCAATGATCATCTCCCACGGGCCCTGCTCGTCGTCGTACGACCAGTCCAGCCGCAGCATCAGCGCCGCCAGGTCCCGCGTGCCCACCAGCGCCGTCGCCTCCCGCAGCTCCGCCTCCACCGCGCGCGCGTCCGCGGCGTGCAGGCGCGCCAGGGCAGGGTCGGCGGGCCCGGGGAAGCCCATGGCGCGGTCTCGCAGCTCCGCGGGGTCGCTGTTGATGAGGCGCAGGGGCGCTGGGTCGGACACGGTGCTGTGGAGGCATAGGGGGGGCGGAGGGGGAAGGGCGGAAAGAGGTGGGTTGAGACGCGAGACGGAAGGGGTAAAGGAGCCTAGGAGAGGCGCGGAAAAGCAGAAAGGGATGATGGGGAGTAAGAACCAGACCAGAATAGGCTCATGGGTGAAATGTGTAGCAGAACGTGGCATACGCAGATTTACAATAGGTGCGCTATCTGCATACCTCATATCATCGAGGCATGACTCGCTATGGACCGTGGGCAGAGCAGCCATGGACCGTGACGCCGAAGAGAAGAGCTGCGACAGGCTCTGGAAACACGGGTGGAAGAAGGAAAAGGAGGGAACCGTTGAGATACAAGGGTGACGGGCGAACAAAAGCTCAGGAAACTTCCGAGCACAATGCAGCAAAGAATAACGAAACACAGTCACAGCCACGAGAGTCGCAGGGACGAATCACGGCAGCAGCACAACAATACATACCCTGACGAGCACGGCAGGCGATTCTCCGAGCGACAGCGACACAGGCGACTTCATCACGCTCTGCGACCACTGCGCCACGTTGCTCCACGCGCTGCTGCTCGCGCTGCTGGCGCTGCTCAGCCCCAGAGAGATGCTGCTGGAAAGATTCATGCTCATGCTCCGAGGCAACGTCAGGCAGAGGCTGCTCGGCAGGCTACGGGACAGCGGCAGGCCCACCGCTTTCACCTCTTCCTCCGCCCGAAGCTCGAGCTCCCGTACCTCCTCCCCCTCCTCCTCCTCCTCCTCCTCCTCCTCGTCGCTCGACACGTCGCTCAGATCGTCGTCCGAATCCAGGCGAAGAAACGCGCTCGCACGCGTCGACGACACGCCCAGGCCCGCGGACGGGGCTGCGAGGGGCATCGGCGATGCCGCTATGAGCGGGGGAAGGGATGTGACGGACTTCTCGCTGCCGACCGTCGATTCAGCTCCTGACACTGTCGACGAGTCGGACTGCGCTGGTGAAGGGGAGGGCGTGGCAGAGGATGTGTAGGAGGAGGAGAATGGGAACCAGTACCCGGGCAGGCTGATGCTGGACGGGAAAAAACCACCACTGCTGCTGCTGCCGCTGTTGTTGCTGCTGCTAATGCTAGGCTCCATGGTGCTTTGTGCAACGACGGATTCCGGGACGACATGGGGAGAAGGGGTGCAGGTAGACGAAGTGCTAGCCGGCGGCGGGGTGGCCGAGCGGCTGGAGAAGGAGAAGGAGAACCAAGCCGACGAGCGACCGGCGCCGCTCGAGCTCGGCGTCGCCTCGACCTTCGTTTCCTCCTGGCCGACGCGCTCGCAGGCAGACACCTCCGGGGTAGTGCTGCTGGCGCTAGTAGCCATGCTGCTCTGCTCGCTCTCGCTCTCGCTCTCACTGCAGGAAATGGTCGCCCGTGGAGCTGCGGGCAGGGGGGAGAGCTTGAGGGTGGCAGCGGCGGCTGCACAGAGGGCCGTCATGAGGAATAAGATGAGCAGCGACACCTGATTGTCGGCGCCGTTCGACAGGTGCCACAGCGAGAACGCTGAGGCCTCGAGAACCCTGCGGACAACACGATGGAAAGGCAAGGGCAGAAAGAAACATTAGAAACATTGTGACGAGGACCGCCTATTTTATTCTTCCAAATTAATGACCCAGGTTAGTGGAAATAGGCAGACCAGGTGATTGTGTTTGGGAAACGGGCTGAGGACAGCACCTGATATCAGCTGACAATCCCAGCGAGGAAAGCAGGTCCAGGATATATGTGGGCGATCCGTATGCCGCCATGTGCGCTCCTGCCATGGCTGTGACGCTGAGCCCTGAGCCGAGGACCACCACCGACGACCAGCCGCTCTTTCCCTGAGACTGAAGTTGCAAATCCTGGGACTGGGCTTGTGAATCCCGTGACTCTTGTTGCGAATCCGGCGCCTGAGGTTGGGAATCCCGCGGTGGAGGCTGCGAATCCCGCGTCTGAATCAGTGAATCCTGCGACATCCGCTGTTGACTAGCGGAACTGCTGGTGAACCTGATGAGAAATGAAGAAGATGCGAGAGAAAAGCCGAGGAAGATACCTGATTAGTTTCAAAAATAATGAAACGAGAGACTGAAACAAATCAAGTATATTAAACAGCCCAATGTGACCCAGAACATTAAGGTGAGAGACACTCACAGGTCAGTGGCCGCTGTAAGCTGGTCCGCGTTCACGAGAAGACCTTTAGCTGAACTGGCTAGTGAGGCCATGCCAGCCGATGGAACCAGAGAATCTGACTGAGCATTCACGCAGCGAATGACGGACGGGATAGAGCTTGTTCCGCGCTGCAAATCGGCGTACTGCCATGATCCAGCAACAGACGCGACTGCCGTTGCCTCCTGTTCACCCATGCAGTGCAGGGTCACGGCGGGGAGGACTCCGCAGGTACTCATGGCTACCGAGAGAAACCTACACAAGAGCGAGTGTTGAATATGGACCTGTGATTATAAGCAGCCTGTGAGATGTGAGGTAGGAGGTGCTTTCACAGTTTGAGCTTGGGGTACAGAACAACTAAACCGCTCTGGTCCTCCGGGGAGCGACAAGCAAAGCACGTCCTCTGAATAAACACCAACAACGGTGTTGAAATACGCCGCAAGTCAGGGCGAGTCGAGGGGATTTCACTCGCCCAACGACGAGAGCACAGCAAAGCAGACACGACGGAATGCTGGTTGCTAGGGCTCCGTGCTGCAAAGAGATCTGAACCACAAAATATAGGCGCTTCCCCCTAGTGGCAAATGCGAGGAGGCAGATGAATACGTACGCCCTCCTCTGCCTCGAAGCACACACACGGGTGCTTTCTCTCCTAGCCTAGGACATGGGTTCCCTCCGTGCCTGCTGGATGACAGCGTGGTGCGAACAGGATGTGCGTGCTCCTTTCTCCTCCTGCTCCTTGCTGCTCCATCGCAAGGCCCAGAATTCTCCCTGCATGGTACAGAAACGAAATGCCACTGCGGAGGCGCACAGAGGAGCACAGGCGGGGCGGAGTGGACAGGCGGAGATTGGAGGACGTGGATTCCGCGGACCCCGTCGCATCGTGGATTTCACTGTGTGCCCAGGGCTGGGCAGTTCTCTGCGCTGCTGAAAGTGGATTGGTTCGGATTCCGCGAGGATTCTGATCTGACGACGCGTGAAAGTTTTTGCTTTGGGGGCTGATGTCTCATCTTGCGCACGCTGAAGTCCCTTTCGCGCGCTGAAGTTCTGTTTGCGCCTTGGGCCTTCCAAAGGGCGGAAAGGGGATAAGGAATCAAAATATGCGGGGCTGATGTGGCTGGCGGGATGATGACGCTCGCACGGGTGGGCTGCGGTGTGGAGGATTTGGTTTTTCTGTGGAGATGTCTGACGTGGACGTCACCAATATTATCAGCCTGAATCACGACAACGATGATATTGACGTGGGACGGATGTTTCTCTTGATCAAGAGCACACACTCTCGATCCCCGACGTGGATTGAGGGCAGTACATGCTGGCGCTGCTCTGGAAATACGCCCGCCTGGTTTGGAGACCACGGAAGCCACGCATGAAACCCGCTGAATCTTAGGAAGCCAGTTATCTTGAGAGGTTCAGTGGGGAAGATCCGGTCGTCCTACCCAGAGAGCAAGGCCGAAAACATGCTTGCTCTGATTATGTGTACATCACCCCCGCAAGTGGTACGCCGACCACGGACCTGAACCAACCTACACCGGGCACCAATAAGGTTTGTTGCCTGCTTGCGGAATGCTCACGCCATCCAATTGACACGTGTGAGTGCACTAAAAGAATGCTGCGATTAATGACGGCGACATGAAAACTATGACCACTTTGTGGATAGTACTTTCGTTCAAGATGCTGTTGGGCAACTTTGGGCAACCAACTAATGTTACCAATACAAAGAACCATGCATGCTCGCAAAGAATGCCTAGTCTCCTGAATGTACTATACCACTTACAACGCAAGACGCATGCCTCTTCCAGAAGTAACGTCATCAGTGTAATGCGAATTATTAGGTATGGGGCAATACAAAAATCCAGTGTCTTGAATGTCTAGAGCTGCAGAGGGATGGAAAAGGCCTGGCCTGGTGGGTCAAAGATTGCTTGTGAGTTCCAACTTGCAAAGTTTGGACCTCATCGATGGCTGTGGGGTGGCATGAGTGAATTCAGGCTGTTGGTTATTCCAACACAGGCATGCCATGGAAAGCAGGCGTGGCAATATGTAGCCTGGGCACCATACCGGATGGATGGAAGAGGCTGCTTTGGTCCTGTGGTTTAATGGTAGGAACTGATGCCAGTGTGCATGTGTCATGCTTGCTTGCTGTTGGGAGCAAATCAAATAACAGAGGTCTAATTCCTTTGAACCGTTCTTTGTTTGCCAAGTCGCTCTGTGCTACAAAGAAACATGCTTCAGCTGTGCAACTGACTCGTTTGTGGAAGTCTGACTGGCTGCCTCGCTGGTTGGTTGGTAGGTTGGCTCATTAGCTGGTTGGCTCGTTGGCTGTCTGGTTGGTCGACTGGCTGGTGGTAGGCTGATTGGTAGCTGTATGATTTGTTGGCTGGCTGGCTGGTTTGCTGGTTGACTGTCAGGCTGGTTGGTTGAACGTTTGTCAGTTGGATGGGTTGCTGGATGGTTGGCTGGTAAATTGATGGCCGGCTGGTTGGCTGATATGCTGGTTGGCTGGCTAGCTGGTTACCATAATTGGCTGGTGGGCTGGTTGGTCAATGGGGCTGTTCATCCAGGTACTAGCAAGCAGGGGAGGAGGGCGAATGAGCTGTACCGTATTCGTCAGATGGTGCGATGCATTGATAGATACACCCTGTTTTGTTGCCACTGCCTGCCAGTGTCATTCCTACCTGCTTGCGTGTACCGGTAGCTCCACCTCACTCTTGCTCAAGGCCGTGCACGAGCGCTTGGCCGAAACAAGCCATGCTCCCACCCACTGTTGCCACAGCACGGCACAACACCTGCAGGAGGACGCTTTGTGCTGCATGGGTGTTTGTGCCCGGGTGCCTCCCAAGGTGCCCACCCCACCCACTTATCCTACATTACGCAGAAGCTTCCAAGCAAAGCAATGCGCGACACATGTCGTCCACCCTCGCACATCAGCACATGTGGCCCTACACATCATGGCAATAAAGGCGCTCTGAACCCTTGTGAGCTGAGCTGCACACGGGACAGCAATGGGGGATGAAAGAGGTGGGAGCGAAGAGAACAGGGAAGCGCAATGCAGCGTAAGAGAAACAACTGCAATACTGGGCTAAGCATAAATCAAGCTGATCAGAAGGTGCAAGGGGATTGTGTATCGAAACAGTGAAGCAAGCAGTAAGTGGGAAATGGACACGAGTGAGGCAACCACATTCCCCCCTGCAGAACCCCCCATCACACCTATCTTTCATAATGCACAGAACTGCTGTCGTTGCCTTGCCACGCCCCCCCTGACAGAAATGGATCATGGAGACGAGGGGGAGAAGAGGCAAGGCATAATAGGATACAGAAAGGCAAGAGACGAGGCACACAAGGACAAGGTTTGAGGGTGACCGGCACGACATGGTAAGACATGAGAGCTGAGGCGATGCTCAACATAAACAATGTAAGAGCTTGGGAAAACTGTACTCACTCCTCCATTGCTGCTGCAGCAACCACTGCAGCTGGCATCGATGCTACAACAGATGCTGAACCACAGCTGTTGCTGCCCGTGAAAAGGAGGAAAAAGATAGCAGGTGTTGGAATCGGGTGACGAACAAGAGGAGGGCACAGAAGAGGAAAGGGTAGGAAAGGAGTGGTTTGATAGCTGAGCAGAGTGGCATGAACATCTGGCAACACGGCAGCAAAGACAAACGGGCAGCAAAGACACACGGGCAGCGCAGTGAAAAGAATCTAGATACGACAGCTACAGCTGAAGCAAAAGCGTGAGCACGGCGAATGGAGAAAACGCTACTTGATCTGATCCACTCTCAACTCCTTATGTGCTGTGTTGAAAAGAACCATCTGCCACATTCGCAAGGATTGCAGGCCAAGAGGCATCCTCACAAACGCATCAGCATGCACACGCACACTCCTCCTCCCTCGCCCCCCCTTCCCTCCCCTATAACACACACATACACACACAAGCACATGCACAAACACAGCAGCAGTCAATGCGAGAAAAGCAAGGCGAGAGAAGGAGGAGCCACTGGTGGAGGCACAACCACAAGCCACAGACCCCCAAGGGAACCTGAATGGGGAAACCTGAGCGGGCTGTGAGGCCTAAAGGGGACTGAACCTGAACCTGAGGGGTTACCTACAATAGGAGGGGTCTGCGGCTTGTGAGTTCAGCCAGCACCAACCAGTGGCGAGTTTTCAGAGACGAAAGCAGTGACGCACATGCAATACAAGTGATGAGCGCCTGGCATAAAAAAAGTAGGAGAAAATACTTAGCTGGATAGTCAAGGCCCCGTTGATACTGCTGACCTGGATAGTAAACGCTTCTGCTGTTTACAGGCCAGCAACGAAAGCCTGCCCGCACATCACGCCCGGTCCTCTCCCTGCCAATTCCCTCCGTTTCGCACGTTGTGAGGCACACACACGCAAGGGGAGAGATGCACGCAGACAGAAGCGGGGCAAGAAGGGAGGATTAGAAGCAGCAGGAGGAGAGTGGAGGTGGCAAGGGCAAGAGACACGACTGTTGCCTCTGCGCGGCGACGCTCTATGACCCACTTCACTGCCCCCCTGCACGCACCCCCTGCCATGTACCTCGCTCCGTCCATTGCACTGCTGCTCCTGCGCCTCGCCTTCCCCATGTGCTGTCGTCGCACCACGCCTCCCCCCCAAGAAGCACCATGTCTGCTGCTCCAGGTTGCTTGCTTGCTGCAGTCGTTTCCCTCCTCACTGCCCCGTCTGCGTCGCTGCCTCTGACGCCCCGAAACACACCGATGGTCCACACTATGCCACTCCGCATGCACCAATGCCCAGCTGCACCATGCACGGGCTTGGACGCCGTGACTCAGACACTTGCTGACACACGCGTGCATGCAATAACAGAACCACAGAAAAGAAGACTACAGGAACTAGGTTAGTAGCAGCAAGAGCGGAGCAAGCAAGGCAGCAAGCAACTGACTGAAGACTCTGCGCTGGCGGCGCTCTACGACCGGCTCTCTCCCCCAGCAGCTCTGCCCACAACACTCACAAGGCCAAAGAGCCCGGTCCGCCCTCCTCGTGTGTGTGACAGCTTGCTTCGATGGGGAGCAGCTACTGCCTCCACGTGGCCTCTGCACCTTGACCATCACAAAGCCACGTGGCCATTCTCCTCCGTGTCGCAGGCCACGGGGCACACACATGCAAGGGAAGAGAGACACAAACACAGAAGTGGCACAAGTCGGGAGGGTGAGAAGCAGCGGGAAGCGAGTGGTGGAGGCAAGGGCAAGAGGCACGACTGTTGCCTCTGCGCGGCGACGCCCTACGACTCACTTCACGGCCCCCCCGGCACGCACCCCCGGCCACGTACCTTGCTCCGTCCGCCACTCCGCCGCTCCTGCGCCACGCCTTCGCCCCCCGCAGCACCACCCTGCTGCTGCCCGTGCTGCAGGCATTCGGTTGCTGCAGCCGTTGCTAGAGACAGCAAAGAGAGACATCGAGTGAGAAGGGGCGAGGAAACATATCATTAGAAAGGCAATCAGCTAGGGATACAAGAAAGAGAAGGAGGAACACAAAGGACAAGGATGAAGGGAGATGGGTAAGACATGTAGCCTGGATAAGAACGCATGATAAGACAGGCAATAATAAGCAACCAACACTCACTCGCTGCATTGTAAGTGCTGCTGCAACAACCGACGCAAATCCAATTGACTTTGTAAGTGACGCTGCCACCACTGCCACAGATCCTGTGTCTCCTGCCACGCGCCTTCGCCCCAAGCAGCACCACCCTGCGCCCAGCTGCTCGTCCTCCGCTGCTATTGTTGTTGCTACTGCTACTGCTGCTGCTACTGCTACTGCTGCTGCTACAGACGGCCCTGAATCACACTAACGGTGCTCCAGGGTGCTTGGAGTCGTTTCTCTCCTCTGCATCGCTGCCTCCAACGCCCCTGAACCACACTGACGCTGCACATGCTGCCTCGGCTTGGACGCCATGAAGCAGGCACGCACAGACACACACACATGTGCACAAACAGAACCACAGACAAGAAAAGCACAAGAGCTAGGTTAGTTGCAGGCGGAGAGGAGCAAGCGACCAAGGCAGCAAGCAACTGACTGACGACTCTGCGCTGGCGGCGCTCTACGACCGGCTCTTCCCCCCAGCAGCTCCCCCCATGGCACTCACCAGACCACGCCCGGTGCGCTCTCCTCGTGCGCGCGCTAACATGTGTCCAGGCAGAGCAACGATGGTTGCACGACACCACGAGACTCTGCTGATGGAAATCTAGATAGATGCATGTTGCACTCCGTTCTCTCCCTGCCAACCCCTCTGTGTCGTCGCTGCCCGTGACAATCCCGAAACACACTGACGCCGCACACCATGCCATACCGCGGGCACCACTGCACAGCTGCACCACACGACCGACCACTCCTGCACAGGCTAGGAGGCCAAGAGGCAGAAGCTTACAGACACACGCATGCATGCCATAACAGACACACGAATGCATGCCATAACAGACACACACAGAGACAGGAAGAAGTAGCTTGTTAGTGGCGGTAGGAGAGGGGAGGGGGACTAAGCCAAGAGAAATTAGGCTGAGACTCAGCGCTGGCGGCGCCCTACGACCTACTCGCCCCCCCAGAGCCTCTCCCCGTCGCACTTACAAGGTCGAGCACAGTCTGTAACTATCGTATGACGACGGAAATAGCAGCTCCGTCGCTCTGATGCCTGAACCGCAGCTCCGTCTCGCATGGGAAGAGACGCACGCACAGAAGTGGCACAAGAAGGGAGGGTTAGAAGCAGCGGGAAGCACGAGGTGGGGGCAAGGGCAAGAGTCACGACAATTGCCTCTGCGCGGCGACGCCCTACGACTCACTTCCCTGCCCCCCCCTGCACGCAACCCCTGCCACGTACCTCGCTCCGCCCGCTGCTCTGCGGCTCCTGCGCCACGCCTTCGCCCCGAACAGCATCCTGCTGCTGCCCGTGCTGCAGACTGCTCGTCCATCGCTGCTCATTCTGATACTGTCGGTGCTCTCGTCGCGACCCTCTCCGCGTTGCTGCCCGTGATGCTTCTGAAACAGACTAACAGTACACACCATGCCACGCCGCCGCTCACGCACAGGCTTAGAGGCCCGGGTACAGGCACTCGCAGACTCACGCGCACATGCACAGCCAGAACCACAGAAAAGAGGACCACAAGAACTAGGTTAGTAGAAGCAGGAGAGGAGTAAAAGAGCAAGGCAGCAAGCAACTGACTGACGACTCTGCGCTGGCGGCGCTCTACGACCGGCTCTCTCTCCCCCAGCAGCTTCCCCCAGTGACTGGCACTTACAAAGGCCAAGCCCCGGTCCGATCTCCTCGTGTGCGCGACAGCATGCTTCGACTCGAAGGCGGAGCAGCCACCGCCGCACCACGAGGCTCTGCTGACTGCAAGAAGGCCAGGTGGTCATGAAGCGTTGTCGCTTTGACATGCCTCTCCTCCCGAGTCGACAGCCCCGTGGTCGGCCATGGTGGGCCGCCGTTATGAGAGCGTAGGCGACAGAAGGAAGCGGATAGCAACGGCGTCTGTTGGTGGGCTGTCCTTCTTGTCGACGCGCACTGGGCTGTCCATGTTTATCCACGGTCAGTGCACGAGGTGACGTTGAGTTGACTCAGAATAACAAATATGTCTCTTCACGAGCGAAGTCGAGAAAGGTGGGTGAGCGACGTATTTATATTTCATCAAACATTCGCTGGGGCGACCGCCGGGGACGATACGAAGAGCGGCGACTAAGAGCGTCAAGAGCAGTCGCGTCTGTCGCGAGAATCCATGCCACCATCTTATCCTGACGTCCTCCTAACGTCTGTCGTGAAGTATCTACTACTAGCGTGGATCTTATTATCCGCCGCTGTCGTAACATCCGCCTAACCACCTGTCGTGACATCCGCGTTAAGTTTCTAATTATCCCGGTTTCACACAACTAATTCATGGTGTCAGCTGTGTCACGAAATTAGAGCAACTACGATGTCGAGACGGACCCGCCAACAACAAGAAAAATGCTGGGAAAGACCTGGAAAGTGAGATCCAGTCCACGGTACAAGGAGGGTGTACCTCCATCCACCTACTTGTCGCCGCCGTTCAGAGCACGAGAATGTCTGGCCTAGCTCAACAGGCGTCTGGGATGGTGTGTGGCTGAGTGAGTGCCGAGCGATGGCTGCTCACGGTGAGTTTCAAGGGAAGTCGGGGAGTGGACTTGGTTGGGTTGGGTTGGGTGGAAAGGATTAGAAAAGTTTCATTTCAGGAGAGCGCGTCGCGGGGATTGGCTGGGCGAGGCGGTGTCAGGTTCAGGCAAGACAAAGTTTGAACCGTTTTGGAGGGAAAACTGAATGCTTGATGCGGGGAACCGAGACCGAGACACAGTAGGTGCTTCGATATTGTAACGGCGCTGGTCCTTTGTACGCAATGCTGAAAACTGGCTCAAACTGTATGAGATAGAATAATAACACTTCTGCACATATCAGTCACTCACTACAGCAGTCCTCCCTCCCACCCAAACCAACTATCAAACACCACCACTCCTCCCTCCCGCACAACCACCCTCCCATTCCTCCGTTCCCTGCAGGGTCCGTGTGTTTGTAGCCATGGCGTGCCTCCTTCGGCCGCTCCATCTGCCTCACGGAGCGTATTTCCCGGCCACTGCCATCTTCGCGCGCGCGTGCTTTACAACTGCTCGCTCCTCGTCGCTCTCTCGAGCCCACTCTTCTGTTAAGCCTCCCTCGCATTACCATCTCTCGACGTCTCAATGGTCGTCAACAGCAGCAACAGAAAGGACGGTTGCAGCCGCTTTAAGCGCTTGCCAAGGCCCTTCTCTCGTTAGCTGCGGAGGCGCTAACCCCCTGTATGGCCCGGTGAAGCCGCTCGATAGAATCACGGCGTCCGCTCGGCTTTCCAGAGGGAGCAGTAGCATCGCGTCGTGTGCGGATCGGATTGAGATTTCCAGCGCACCTGCAGCGATTTGTGGGCCTAGCTACAGCCGTTGCTGCTGGCACGGAGGGGCCGGCCGGCCGGCCGGGGAGTCGAGACGGGAAGTCCGGTCTGTTGCGACGTCGCCGGTGGTGCAACGGCTGCAGGAGGGGGAGGTAGCGCAAGTGGAAGGGGAAACGGGGAGAGATGCGGAGGATGGGGGAAGCACACGCGCGGGGTCGACAGGTGATAGTGTGGAAGGCGAGACCGGCGGTATTGACGAGACTGAGGTATGCACTGAGTCGATTCTTAAAGCCTCGAAAACCTATGGATTTTTCCCGAGTGCTGAATTCTCTATTTCCCGCACCTCTGTCCCCTACCTCTGATCTGCTCCGCCATAGCCTCCCTTCCTCTCCACTCCCCGCTCGCCCTCCCCGTTACCCCTTCCCTGCTTCTGTGGGTCCCGCGTGGCAGGCGGCGGTAATGGCAGCGCTTGAGCAAGGGTTGGGGGGGCCGTTGAGCAGAGAGGCGGTGGTGCCGCCGCCACAGCCGCTGGTGGTGGTGATTAGCGGGCCCAGCGGTGTGGGGAAAGACGCTGTCATCAAGGTACCCGCCGGCCCGACGAACCGTTGCTACCTGTCGGACTTTTTCTCACTTCCCTTACCAGCACGCACTTCCCCAACTCTTCCCCTCCTCCCCGCCCCCCTTCCCTCCGCTCCCTCACTCCCCCGTCCCTTCTCACCCCATCTACCCCTTCTCTTCTGTCTCCATTTCCTTTGTTCCCCTCCCTTCCTTTCTCCGCTTTTCTTCGCTAGAAATATTCCGCTGCCCACACTCTCTCTCTTTAGTCACGGGATTTAGAAAGCATATCTCATGCATGCCTTACAGCGCCATGCCAACAAGTACATGCCACTACCATGATCGGACATTCCCCTCCTCCACACCCCCTAACGTGTACATTCATGGCGGTGTGTGCATGCGTGCATGACCCCCTAACGTCCAGTGCCTGCAAGAAACCCGCCCTGACATCCATTTTGTCGTCACGGCAACATCCCGGGGGCGCAGAGCCGGCGAGGTGGATGGCCAGGATTACATCTTTGTGTCGCGTGAAGAGTTTGAGGCGATGAGGGATGGGGGCGAGCTTCTGGAGCATGCTGTTGTGTACGGCGACTATAAGGGCATCCCCAAGAAACAGGTGCGGCAAGGTCGAAGCATGGCTCTGTGTTGAGTGGGCTGGTGGAAGCGACCTGGTGACGATCCTGGAGCTGTATACATGTGTGAGTTGGAGTAGTGGTTTCTATGCTTGAGCGGCTGTTGAGGGACACACCAGGCGATGGGGTAGGTGTGAGTGAGCGATGAATGCATGACCTGTTCCGAAGCATTTCGAACCGGTAGTGTGAATATGATGGACTGATTAAGAATGCGGGGTCATTGTTGCAATGCTGGAAGGAACATCTCTTGGTCTGTCCCCCCATCCAGGTGCGAGACTCATTGGCGCGTGGCACAGACGTGGTACTGCGGATAGACGTGCAGGGAGCAGCCACCATGCGCTCGCTCCTCGGGTCCTCTGCTGTGTTTGTCTTCCTAGTGGCCGAGACCGAACACGCCCTGGTGCAGCGCCTGGTGCGCAGGAAGAGCGAGTCCGTGGAGAAACTGCTGGTGCGCGTGGGCACGGCGCGAGAGGAGCTGGGGCGACGAGGGGAGTTTGACTATGTGGTGGTGAATGCGGAGGGGCAGTTGGAGGCCACTGTGGACACGCTGTGTTCGATCATTGACGCGGAGAAGCTTAGAGCGCATCGCCCTACTTTGCTAGAGCTGTGACTGCATATAGTGGCATGTCTAAATGGTGTTGGTCTAGTGAGAAGCGAGGGTAGGTGTAATTAGGTGCGGTTATGTTGCTTTCTGTATGTTAGCAAATCTCTCTTAAACGTCTTAACCTAGTAACTGATGGAAGATGCTTGGGAAATTAAAAAAGTTGTGCTTATTTCATGCTCACCTTCCTCCAACCATTCTGAGTTCTATAGCTATGAAATAGTTGTTAGATTTCAGTAATATGTCTTTTGACAGGCTGGTCGCCAGGGTAGCGACCTACTGTATAGGGTCAGATGCATCTTGCATTGACGTGGTTACTACCAAGAATGTCATTCTGCCAAGCGCCTGCTCGGCTCGGGCAGGAAACACGTTGGCTTCATCCACCTGGAAGCAAAGCGTGGTGTCATTCAGCCACGCCATCACCTTCTCGTGCCAGTTCAGCCTTCAGCATTAGCTGGGCACAATTCGTCAAGAGCCAACCTACACCACTGGTTCGTTGCAGTGTAAGCATCTGCGGACCCAAATCTTCTGCGATACATTCGCGAAGCCTCTCGACGAATCAGATATTTCGTAACATCTTGCTGACGTTCAGCGAGACTCCATCCGAAACTTGCGCACACTCTCGCGCGGTTTCCGCCTTGCGCGATACCTTCCGCTCGGCGTGCCAAGACCCGCGCAGCCCCCTTCCCTCACTCGTCCTTGTTCCCCTTCGGTGTTTCCTAAGAGCCGCCATATCTCTCCAATCACGCAATCCGACCAGTGTGCAATTCGTTGTGCTTCCCTTGGTTCCTCCGCTCTCTCCGGCATACATTGAAATTTTGTCCTTCGACCCACTAGACCACGTCCTAAACGCTTCTATGGCGTTCGCTTCGTACGCGGCTCACCAATTGGCGGCTTCCTCCAGCTTTCTGGCTGGGTCGTCTCTACCTTCCAACAGCAGAGGGTTCGCCAGCAGGAGCGCCCGGCCCTCTTTGACCGTCAGAGCAAATGGTCAGTTCAAAAATTAAGAAGCACGTATGTTCTTACTAAGTTTTCTTCAGTCTCGAAGCACGATGTTGTTTCAAGTGCTGACTCTCCTTTTGTGGAAGCCGTTGTTCTTGACTTGTTACGGGCGTCACGTGGACTTCATGTTTTGAGAGCTCGGATATGCTGTTTCCAAATTATCCAAATGTCTCAACATTCATCCCGAAACTATTCCATACGAGACATCGCTAGCTGGCTAGCTTAATTACAACTCAATCTCGAAATTTGTTTTTGGCAGTGGATGTGAGCCCGGAGGACCATGCTTTGGAGATTATGCGGAAGTTCAGCGAGCAGTACGCGCGACGCACGGGCACATATTTCTGCGTTGATAAGGGTGTGACGTCCGTGGTGATTAAGGTGCGAGTCGTTTTGGCTGAGGGGCACTGAATTCTTCGCTTGACGATTGCGTGACTGCTCGTGGTTTGCGTGTTAGGGTTGTGAAAGGAGGATGTGAATCCTTGATGCCAAATTGTTTGGACGTTCAAGTTAGTGTATCAGTATTCGCATCTGGTACCGTATTTTTTTGCCTTTTTGCAGGGATTGGCGGAGCATAAGGACACTCTCGGAGCGCCATTGTGCCCGTGCAGGTGCGTGTTCGCTACTGTACTGGAGTCGGCATTCACTTTTGTTGGTTGTTCCTGTTTTTTGTGGGGGGCGGAATGGGGGTGTGGGTTGGGGTAACAGATAATTTGTTCTGAAATTTTAACAACTGTTGCAATTTGTCTAATCAACACGTCGCTTTGCTAACTTATGCCGGTTTTGAATTTCCCTTTCTGGTGAGCAGGCACTATGATGACAAGGTGGCTGAGGCGCAACAAGGCTTCTGGAATTGCCCATGTGTGCCGATGAGGGAGAGGTGAGTGAGGAATCGTAGTTGCTGGGCGCCGTTTTTGGTCGTGCCGCATTGGGAGTTCATTGTTGGCATAGCAGGTGGTTGTGTGGTGGCTGATAGGTCGGACTCGCACGTTGACCGCTTCTAATCTATGTGGTCTTCCGTGGTGCTTTCAGGAAGGAATGCCACTGCATGCTCTTTCTCACGGAGGACAATGACTTCGCTGGAAGAGAGCAGGTAGCTTTCCTTCTTACTGTTTTTTCTTCAGTGCTGTGGAGTACTCCTTATTGTACCCTTCTGACATACTTCTGTTTACTTGTTTTCAGGCTATTACTTTGAACGAGATTAAGGACTTCACAGCTGGTTTCTAGTTTCTCTACTGCTGTATTTGTGATTTGGACTCTTCTCCAATTTACCTTTTAATGAATCACTTCAGTCACTACCTTGCAGTTACCAGCGTTGGTGTACAATCTCTCACATCATAGTTCCCTGCGTAGTACTCATGAATTGCTCTTCATAACAGTTGCATTACTTGACACAAGCCATGTGACGTTTGAGAGGCCTTAGAATTATTTTCAGCTGGATATGGTTTTTGCCTGGATATGGTTTCAGCTGGATATGGTTCTACTACACTGCCTACATCTTGTTCAATCAAGCCAGTTCACCTAAGCCCACTCTTGGAATTCTGAATCAGAGCCAAAGAAGCAATTTTTCTGAAAACATAATGCTAGCACTGTACACTATCGCTACATTACGAGTGAACTGATTGTTCTCAACTAGATGAGAAAATATTGTATCGGTACATAGGCAAGGCACTCTGCCTTAAACAACCTGAAGATCAGTTTCCGACACACTTCGTAGGCCATAAAAATGCTAGATGCCCTAATTGAGAATTCCATCACTCAGTCGGCTTCTTGCTGTCGGTGTTGCTTACCTGTGTGGCTCTAGGGGTGGACGGAACGAGGCTGAAGCTGGTAGTGTGGGAGGAGGGGAAGTCCATGGATGGAGCAAAGGAGGAGCCTGCAGCACGGATGCGAGCACCCACTATCCACCACAAATCGTCTGCCAAGACAAGAGCAGTGCAGAGTGGAAAGCCCGAGCATGGAAAGGGTTTAGGAAAATGGAAGTCATGGGAGAAAGGTTGTCATGATGGGCGCACAGGAGCACCAAAAACACTCAAGCCGATTTTCATCTGTAGGAGTTTCATAAAGGGTGAGTTTCAAGGGTGAAGAACTTCATGGGGGGTGACTTGCATTGGAGAAGACTCATCACGAGCAAGGTTTACGAAGGGTAAGTTCCACAGGGGGTAGATACATGGGGGAAGTTTTACGAAGGGTAAGTTCCACAGGGGGTAGATACATGGGGGAAGTTTTACGAAGGGTAAGTTTCACACGGGGTAATGACGAATGAGCAAATAGGAAGGCACGCAAGCAAACAAAACCGCTTGACCGCCCGCCCACCACAATCCACCACCACACCAGGATGCAACTCACTTGCTCCGCCCTGTGCGTCTCCTTCCAGAGCCTCTGCCGTCTCGCCAATGCCCGCGCTGCCGCCCCTCGCACTGCTGCTCCGCTGCATCACCCTCGCCCTCTCCACCGCCTGCCGCTCCGCCTTCTCACGCACTTTATTCCTCTCCCTCCGCGGCGACCGCGACGACCGTGGGCTCTGCTGCCCAATCTCGCCCCCGGCTCCTGCCCCCCAAAACTCACCGCCCCCTGTTGCCAACTCCTCGTCAAACCCACTGCCATCTCCCGCCCCTGCCCCTGCCCCCCCTGCTGTGCTGCTCTGCAACGCCCCAGGAGCAGCCATAGGGGTGGTGGCGCCAGAGGTGTGAGGTGAGCCAGGGGCGCGGGCAGTGTCAGGCGTGCCAGGGCGTAAGGGCGAGGAGAGAGCACCCCATATGCTACTCGTGTCAGCACCCGGGGTGTTAGCTGCAGAGGAACGAGGCCTGGCACTTTGGTCTCCCCTTCCTGGAGTGACAGTGCCCGTGATGCTGCTGCTGTTGCCGCTGCTGCTGCTGCTGTTACTGCTGGCAGCGGTGGGTTGGGGGCTTGATTGACTGCTGCCTAGTCTACCTCCACTCCCTCCTCTCCTGCCTCTGCTTCTCCCTCCGCCGCACCCGCCTCCTCCCTGCCGCCGCTGCTTCTGCTGCGACTGCTCCTGAGCAGGCTGCGCGCTGCCCTCCCTACCCTGCTGCTGCTCTTGCTGCCGCTGCTGCTGCTGCCACTTACTGCGCCTGGGACTAGCCTTAGGGGACTTGTCCTGCGAGTCCTGAGACGACTGGTTGAAGCTCAAGGGCGATAGAGCGCTGCCAGGAGCAGCAGTAGACCCTGCCGCCGCAGCTGCCGCCGCCGCCGCTGCTGCAGCTGCTGAGGCAGTCCTAGCAGCAGGGGATTCCGAGACATGGGAGGCGGAAGAGGAAGAAGAGGAAGAAGACGAGGAGGAGGGATTGGACGGGTCTCCCCGGGAGCAGAAGGCGCGAACAGCCTCGTCCTGTGAGGCGTTACAGAAGGGGCCGAGGGCCGGGGCGAATATGGCGTGGCGCAGCATGCGGGGCAGGCGGGAGGTGACGAGGCGTGTGCGCGTGCCGGGGAACTTTCCGAGAAAGAGCTGGAAGGAGGAGAAGCGGAGCGTGGCGGAGGAGGCGTGGCGGGAGGAGACGAGCGGCGGGCAGCGAGCGACGAGGAAGCCTGAGAGATCGAAGATTGGCATCACGCCTATGCTGCTCGGTCAGAGGGGAGGCGGAGAGAGAAAGAGGGAGAGAGGGGAGAGGGGGAGAGGGAAAGAGGCAGAGAGGCAGAGGCAGAGGAGGAGAGGGGAGAGGGAGTGAGGTAGAGAGACAGGGAGGCAGAGAGAGGCAGGGAGATGTGTAAAGGATGTCATGTCAGGAGAGCATCCACGTGTTGCGGGATGGTGATGATGAATGGAAGGCCATGGGTGCGAGTGTGCGGGGCGGAGGCAGGAGGAAGACCGGGCGAGGGCGGGGTGGGAGGCGCAGGCGGAGGGTGGCGAAGGGGGTGGCGGGGAGGGGGGGAGGAGAGGGAAACCTTGACATGTTTACAAAGTTGGGGGCGGAGGGGGGGGCGGAGGGGAAGGGTGGGGGGGGAAGGAAGAGGAGAAGCGGGGAGGGGAGAGAGAGGAAGAAGAAGAAGAAAAAAGGGGGGAGCGCGGGAGGCAGCGAAACGCACCCTTGGCAGAACCAGCAAGGCTCGTTGGTTGCGGCGGGCGCAGGGCGCAGCAGGCGCGACCAGGCTTGCGAGGGCGAGAGCAGCCCCGAGCCCTTGCATCGCGGGCAGTGCAGGCGATCGCCGTCCAGCCGATCCAACAGCCCGAACGCCGCCTTCGCCGTCGCCTGATGGGCGCAGCACGGTACAGCGCGGTACAGCGCGGCACGGCGAGGGGAGAGAACGGGAAGTGGAAACGGGGCGACGGCAGGCAGGGGAGGGGAGGACGGAGGGTTGTTATGCGTGTACATGTGAGCGAGAGAGAGACGGGAAAGAGAACGAAGGGGTGTAGGGAGCCGGGGAGGGAAAAAAGGGTGGTCAACGGGCGAGTAACTAGAGATAGTGCGACGGGGAGCCGTGGAGAAGGGCAGAGACGAGACGAAGAGACGGAGTAAGGCCGGGAAGGGGGCGGAGGGAGGGGGCAGAGGGACGGATAGCGAGGTGGCCGAAACGCGTTCAGTTCGATCGTCGTCCCAAATGGTTCAAGTGGCTCAAGTGTTCAAGTGGCTCAAGCCATCATACCCATTTCTATGGTTTAGTGATTTCCTTGCTGATGGGGCTATCCTCAAGAACCAGCCACGTGGCCTACCTACACTGTTGATGTCGCCTTAGCCATGGCATGCGACAACATGCGACGACGTGCGACGACATGCCACAACATGCCACCATATGCAACATGCCACGCCACGTCACAGACAACTTCTCTCCGCCATTCGCATCTCTGCCGTTCCGTGGCTGCGAGTAAGTCGCGAGCTTGCTTTGCACCCACTCGCCACCGCCGCCACCGCCGCTCTCTCAAACCCGGGCCTCCATAACCGCCTCACCTCTCCTGCGCTCTAACGGCGCCGCAAGCCACACGGGCGCTTTTACTCGCTTTAACTCGCGTTGACTCGCTTTGATTCGCCTTGACTCGACTCAAGCCTCACCTGCGCGCGGACTTTCACTGCATTCGCAACTCCTCCAATCGCCACTGCGCCGTCCACCACTCCGCGCTGGATCCGCGCGGGAATCTCCTCAGCCCCCCGCTGCAACGGACCCACTAATCCCCGCGCGGTCGATTCCGTGCGCGTCACGGCATCGCGCCACATCAGCTCCCATTCCCCCAACGGGTTACCACCCGGTGCTGCCGCAGACGGCGACAGCGGCGGCTTCGGCGAGCTTCCCGGCGCCGCGGTCGCGGAGAACGGCCGGCGGCCGGCGGAGGGGGAGTTACGTCCGCCTAGACCTCCCCCGAGAGTGGCGCGGGGGAAATTCTTCCCCCGGGATGGGGAGGCGGAGGAGGCAGCGGGGGAAGGCGGGCCGATAGTTATCGTGGTGGAGTGGGCGAGAGAAGGCGACGAGGACATAGAAGCGCCGACGGCCGATCCTGTGGAAGCGAGGCGTCTTAACGGAAGATTGCGCGGACTACGGGAGCGGGAGGGAGACTGCTGGCGATATAATTGCTTCGCGTTAGCACTGCGGATGCCGACGCGGGGAGTGCCTGCATCCCTCCCTGTAAATCCCTCTGCTGCATCGCCGAGCCCTTCCGGTTCCGTGCGAAGCACGAAAACCGGCTCCCCAGCTGTCATTCCCGATGCACAGACGAAATCAGGCGAATCTTTGAAGATTTTGTGCGAAGGCTAAAGTCTTAAACTCGTGGCGTGTGTGATGGCTGCAACTAGCAGCTGAGATCAGGATTAGTCGAAGGCCTATCTTGGGCAGAGGGACAAGCTAGCAATTGTAGTGGGCTGAAATATGAGAAACCTGCCTGACAAGCTAGTGCAGGGAGGCCTCGAGGTTGGATTGGATTGGTTGGAAATAGAGTGACAAGTCACGGTGCTAGCCAATTCTCTAGGTTCCCGTTATGTCTGTCTTGTTCCGTTCCGTCCCGTTCCGTTCCGTTCCCTCCCACCCATCCAGGCAGGCGGCGAAACGCGACGTAACGCAACTCGCTAATTGGTCCCGTCATATCACGACGAACGGCTCACGACTCTCGTCACGATTCACGAAAGCAGCTCGCACGGGCTCCCCTCGATCTTCCGCCTCCGCGCGGAATGGGATCCCTTCCTCGCACACTTCTGAGCGGCAGAGCGGAACCTCTCTGAGGAAACCTTTCCCCCCGACGAGGAAAACTTGGTTTGGTGCAGCACGATTGGGGTGTCGCGGGGGAAGCAAAGACGAGGAGCGCCACAGGATTTTCCACGTGGAAGGTACAAGCATTTTCCCGCCAGTGCCGATGGGTTTGGGGGTTCGCTTCGATGAAACCTGGAATTGAACTTGTTCGAGTCTTGCTGAATAAGGGGGTCTAGCGCGTACATTTACAGTTCATAAACCCTATCAGTTACCACTTTTAGGGTTGTAACACTGCATTTTACAGAAAGGCTGGACAGGATCAGCTTTCGTTCATGAGACGGCACGTCCCCTGCACGTACGTCGAGTCGTCTGACTCACGTCACCTGAAACAGCATGCGCGCGAAAAAGGGTACAGCATTGGGTCCTGCGTACTACAGTAAATTTCGCTCAAACGAGAAATTTTCGCTTGCGCAATGATTCCCACGCGAGGATTGACGAGGGGGCTAGTTACCTTGGTTTCCACACATTCGGAAGACTGTAGAAAATTACGTGGCGGGGGTTGTGTCCGCGCGCTGGAAGGCACAAGCATTTTGGACTAAGCTCGCCCTGGGTTCGTTTCTAGGTACAATGAGTTTTTCTGATCTGAGAGACGTGTGAGGGCTCTAAGTTTCCCAAAACGTACGCGCTGGACACGCCCTAAGACTACAGTGTAGGGAAGTGCAAACTCATAAAACGGGACCTAGCATCAGAAGGATGGAAGGGTCCGCATGACTGACAAATCCTTGGAGCAAGTCGCGATCAACAACCTGTCTGCTGTTATCCCTCAACTGCCAGCGAGTCGCGATCAACGCAGCAATGTGTCGTGGAGGTGGTGAGATTGAGGGCTTAGCTGATTCGGAATGTTCATTCGAGCTTCGGCCAGCTACCGTGGCCGACTATGAGCTCTACGTTTCCTTCTTTCCGGACCTGTCGATGCCTGCGTCACTGCTACTGCCTTTCGACACGTGGCAGCGAGACCTTGCGCCGTCGACGTATTTCCTCGTGAACACTGCCGGAGCCAAGTCGCCTGGCGGTGACGCTGAGCGGAATGGGACGAGTGACGGGGCCCCTCTGGCGTACGTCTTCGTGGAGACGCTGCGGGACTCGGCGTTCATTCGCCATATCGTCGTCCACCGCGGTACGCCGTCGCATTGCTGTGCCTCCTCTGCAGCAGCTGTCCCTGCTGCTGCGCGTATGGTGATACCTCCACTGTTAAGGGCGATGACTTCGGGCAAACACTTATACGTTTCTTGCAGTGTCTCGCCTTTCCTCTCCACTACTCAAGGAACCCCTTATTTTTCTTCTCCCCCACTCCTCCCGTCCCCTCTCCTTTATCCTTCCCTTTAGGCTCTCCCCATCCCGCTTTCCCCCTTCCTTCATCTCCCTCCTGATTCCTTTTTTCTCCCGCACGCCAGAGAAGCGCAGGCAAGGCATGGGGACGAAGCTGATGCGGGCTCTGGCGGCGAGGCTGGCAGCAGCAGGGTGCAGGCAGTGGCGCCTCAACGTCTTCCCCTCCAACACTGCCGCCGTCCGCCTCTACTCCCGCCTCGGCCTCTCGCCGGTTCATTCCGGCAACTGCCTTCTAATTCCTTGGAAAACACTCTTACTGCGTTCTCAGAAGTGCCCTGCTCCGTGTAACGATGAGAAGGCTGGAGCGGCGAGCCTTGAATGTAACGCAGGGCCATGTGCTGGACAGGAGAGGTGCTGTGGGAGTCCAAGGGACGATGGATCAAGCAGCATGTGCTGTGCAGGAAGGTTGTCGGGTGGACAGACAGAGGCAGACGGACAGCTGAGGGATGATTCGGTTAATTGGTCAGGGCTTGAGAGGGTGAGGGTGGACGAGATTGAGGTAGAGGAGGAGGAGCAATTAGAGCGGGGAATGGGGTTACCATTGGGGATGTTACAACGATTTAGGGAACTCACGGGTACCCTGTTAGCCAAGGCTATGGTGACGATGGATGAAGATGCAGGAGGAGGTAGTAACTCAGAATCGAGGGCCCATTGTGAGAAAGGACCTGAAGATTTTGGTGCCGAAGACCCACGCACGAGAGGCACTGACAAGAATGCTTCGAGAGTGATTGGTTTAGCGGTCTACCAGGAGAGCTATGGTGGATTCAAGGTCTTCCGTGCTTCATCTCCTGAAGTAGCTGATAAGTTGCTGGAGTGGTTTGGGGTGCTTGGTGGTAATGATGGCATATGCACACTGCTAGTGGAAGCTTGTGGTGGTGTGGTGCAATGGCTGAAAGCCATGGGTGCAACCACAAGGTACAAAACAGTCCACATGGCTGGAAATGTGCCAAAGATCACATGACATGTGCAAGGGCAGAGGTGGACACATTCATATTACCGCATGTAGTAATTTGGCTTGGGATAAAATGGCATTGTCAGTTCTACAGGGTTGGTAGAGTGTTTGTTGATGTTACTGGATCAATTCCTCGCAATTCTTTTCCATACCGTATCACCGACACGAACCCTCCCCACCCCACCCCACCCCACACAGCATCACATCACAGCTTCAGTGATGAATCTGTGCAATAAAAAAGGATTGGGGGTGTTCCCATCCTATCCGTGCCGACCATCAGCATGCGACGCGTCTCGTTCAACAGAAACCGAAATCTTGGCGAGTTTCGAATTGTTGGACTTTCTTCTGCCCTTCGCTTCCACGCTACCCCTAGCGTCGTCCCTTTCCACAAGTGCGGCACAAGCGGGAAAAGCCGTTCTTTTTTTGTTCGATCTGCCCCGACAGCTGCACCACCAACCAGCCGACATTCAGGACGGGAGACACATCACGGAAGAAATCGTACAGTAGTTGACCACCACCCTTAGTTTCTCAGACTGCCCGTGCAGACGCCGTTTCGAAAAAAGAGGGCTCTTTCCGCATAGAAAAAGAAGAGGGGGGAGAGGAGAACGTATCGTATCGTGCAGCGTGCATGCGACGCGAGTCGGAAAAGAAAACTGGAGTTGTGAGGCGAGGCGACGGGGCGAGCGAGGAAGCAACCACAAGCACCAGCAGCCCTCCACTGCCCAGCCCACGAGGCTCCTTGCGTAAGGCCAGATCAAAGCGAATTCAGTTATTAAACAGGCGTTCGTTTTGGTCGTTTGACTGTTAATCTGCTTCTTGGAGTAGCTCCAGCCACAGCCGCACTGCAACCGCTACCAGGATCTGTGTCTGTTATCCCCTCGACGTTTCACCCAGAGTGGCGACAACGACGACGAAAGTCTGCCGCCGCGCCAACGCCGAGCTACACGAAAATTTTCGAGTCTCGAGCGAAGAGAGCGCTGTAACCCAGACGTTTTGCACAAACGGTCGTTTCACAAGGTAGCTCGTATTAGCACCGCAGCTATGGCGTCGACGGATTGCAAAAATAGTTTAGCGAGCAGTCAGAGAAACTCTTTTTCTACCACCTACCACACGTCTCTAGCCCAACGAATGGTGTCCTCGCTCCCGCCCAGCGATCCCCCCGTCTTTTGCCAAACCGCGCTCCACCCCGCCACAATCCCCTCCACCGCACTCTTCTCCGTCGAACCTCGCGCCGACGCTAGGGCTACTTCCGCCAGCATCTTTCCCCGTAGTCAATCCGCCGCCTCCGCCGACACCCCCGCCTCTGGGTACTCCGGAGTGCATCACCGCATCATCCGCACTTCCCCGGTCAACTCGTCAGCTCAGCACCCGGCGGTTGCCGCCAGCAGAGGAGAGGTGTTTTCGCAGCGCGCGCGCGCCGCCTGCAGCGGGCGCGCAGCGCTGCAGATGCCGCGCGGAGCGAGCGTCGGCGGGGGGGGAAGCGGCGGGGTGGGGAGCGGCGGAAGCGGCGGCGATGGGCAATGGCTTGCGCGGCTCCGCAAATGGGAGGAGGAGACGTGCCGCGCCAGAGGGCGCCCCATGCGCAGTGCGCTCGCCGCCGGAAACCCCGCCTCTTCCGCAAGCGCGCGGAAGTTGCGGTGGCAGCGGAGCGTCAGCGAAGGGGGCGCAGTTTCCGCCGATGCTGCTGCTGCTGCTGCTGCTGGTGATGAAATTCTTGCCATGGCGTGCGGTAACGAGTCCGAGGAGGGAGAGGACGAACATGAACATGAGTATGAGCATGAGAATGCGAACGAGGATGAGGATTCCGGAGATGGCGACGGCGCAGTGCTCATGGGCGAGGTGGTGGACAGTCCCACGGAACCGGCGCCCGCGCCCGCGCCGTATCTCAACGTCACGTTCGGAGCAGCAGCAGCACTCGCCAACCGCAGCCCCGGCCCCTGCTTCGTCCCTGGGCCAAGCTTGGGCATTGACGCGGGGAGCGGCGGCGGCACGTCGGGGTGCGGTATGCGCGCGCCGCAGCCCGCGATGGCGTCTCTCGCGCAGCACTCCGCGATGCAGCCGCCCGTCGCGTTGTACCCAGGGGGACAATGGTCGCAGCAGGGGCAGGGGCAGGGGCAGGGGCAGGGGCAGGGGCAGACATGGCAGGAGCAGCAAGCAGCGGCGCGGCAGCTCCCCCCGCGTCTGCTCCATCGCTGCCAATCTGTGCCCGTGGAGTCTCCCGGTTGCCCCCGTCGCTCACCCCCGCCCCCACACGCCCCCGTCCGCCCCGCCACCTCCCCCAAACCCGCCGTGCGCGCCCCGCACCGCCGCCCTCCGCCTGTGCTGCTCCCTCCCGCGACCCCCGCTGACAACATCCCCCTTGCTGCGCCCGTCGCTTCCCCCCTTGCTGCGCGCGTCGCCTCCCCTCTTGCTGCGGCCGTTGCCTCCCCCTCCCCCCTTGCGCCCGGCTCCGCGCCCCTCGCGGGGCAACGGCACTCGGCACTGCGCCCAGAATCCGCGGAGAGGGCAGCGCGGCGCAGACCCGCGTCCGCACGAGCGAGGGGCCAGGCGGGAACAGAGGCATCCAGCAGGGATGATGAGAGCAGCGGTGTCAGCGCAAGCACCGCTCTTGAGACTGCTGCTCCTGCAGCTGCTGTTGCCACTCCAAGGGCTCCGCCTTCCTCCCCGGTGCCAGTGGCCGAACGAGCAGCAGCAGCAACAGCAGCAGCAGCAGGACCATCAGCAGGTGGTGGTGGGGGCGCATCCAGCAGGGGGAATCTGAGCCATGCTGTGCAGTCATCCAGGGGTCACCATCTCTCGCCCCTCTCATCGTCCTCTCCACCGCCCCATGCGCACCATCCCTCGTCGTCCCTCCCGCATGCCAACCACGCGTCTTGCCACTCTGTTGCAGTTACCACCTCTGGTGCTCAATCCGCCCGTCCTTCATCCGCTGCTCCCACCACTGGAAGTAGCAGCACTGCCAGTGCTAATGCCAGTGCCAGCGCCAGTGTCAGTGCCAGTGTCAGAAGCACAAATCGCCGGAGAAATGACAGCATTGGCAGCAGCGGGAGCAGCAGCAGCAGCAGGACAGGTTCATTGCACATGGACATGCTTGCGTCACCGGCTGTTCCCAGCCCTCGCATGCCCCTCGCCTGCTTCCCTCGCTCCGTTTCCGCCTCTGCTGGTGAACCCTCTCCATCTGCTGCTGCTGCTGCTTGTAACACTGCGGGTGCTGCTGTTGCTGCTGGTGGTGCTGGTAGCAACATGCACTCCCTCATCAATCATGCTGCATCATCGGCTGTGGCAGGAGGAGCAGGGAGGACCCACTATCGACCCATGTACCCTCGCTCCTCCTCCACTCCCACCACTGCCGCCGCCACCCATACCAACCGCACCCGAATCAGCGTTAAGGTCATGGCCATGCCATTAGAGCATGTGCACGCTACTGAGTCTCTTGCTGGTGGCGGTACTGCTGCTTCTGGTGATGTTAAGGGTTCTGGAAGCAGTACTACCAGTGTGGGGGCTGCATCTTTGTCCCCCCAACAGCAGCGAGCGGAGGGAGCAGGAGCAGGAGGTAGCAGTGCAGGCAGCAGTGCAGGCAGTAAGGGATGGGCGCAAAGGAGAGGTGATGCGCTCATGGCTCATAGTCTCCAGCAACAGAGTGCTGAGCAGGAAGCAAGGAGCCACAGGCAGCAGAGGGAGAAGCCCAAGGTTGTTACCTCTGCTGCTGCTGCTTCTGCTGGTGCTGGTTCCTTATCTGCTGCTGGTGGTGTTGCTGGTAAGGCCTCTGTGAGAGACAGCAGCAATAGGGGCAGCAACAACAGCACTGGCAGCAGCAGCAAAAACACCAACAGCAAGAGCAGCAGCAAGAGCAGTGCAAGTAAAATGGCATTGAGGAAGGAAAATACGGAGGGCACAGACAGCAGCAGCAGCGGGCATAAGGTGGCGGCAAGAAAAGACAAGTCTCAGAGCACTGACAGCAGCAGTAGCAGCAGCAGCAGTAGCAGCAGCAGTAGCAGCAGCAGCAGCAGCAGCAGCAGCAGCAGCAGCATGGGCAGTCAGGTTGGTGCTGTGAGCAGGCAGGCAAACTCCAGCTCCAAGGTCAGAAGCTTGAGGAGACAGGTGTCTCCTAGCATCAATGTTGGTGCTGGTGCTGTGGCTGCCGCTGTGGCTGCTGCACCTGTACAGAGAGTGTACGTGTAGGCTGGAGTGGCAGCCGAGACTGTAACTCCCAAAGAATTTGTTCAAAGCTATAACAATTGCAGTTTTCCATACCTGTATCGTTTCAATATGATAGGCCAAACACAATACATGACACTAAGCACTCTCTAGCTCAGAGCAGGCGGTACTGCACTATACAAGGAACAGACAAGACAAGAGCTCTCGCACACACAAAAGCAAACCCGATTACAAGCAGCTAGAGTGGCTCCCTTCCAACAAACACACAAGAGGAGGTGGTGATGGTGGTGGTGCGTGGGGTGGGGACTATGGGGACTAAACTACAGAGCAGCAGCCGATGCAGCCAGCCACACCACACCACTAGAAAGCAACCCGATTCACTGCTAGAAGCAGCGGCTGGTCAATGCAAGCGAAAGCGGGAGCAGCAGTGGAGCGGAGCAGCGGTTGCAGCAATGCACACCGCATGCTGCCAACGCTTGTGCTCGGACCAGCCAGCCACACAGGTACGCAGGACCGCTGTGCTGCAGATTATCCCCAACCTAGAGCAAGAAGCCAAGCCACGAGGAGAGAACTAGGAGGAGCACGATGCAGAGCCATGGGCTGGGCTGGGCTACTGTATATCGGTGGAAGAATACCGTAGGCAAAGCACTAGATTGATACAGCGTGGTGATGAGAGGCGTTGTGACGAGAGGCGTTGTGATGAGAGGCGAGCGAGGAGTGGGGCCGAATGGTAGGGGGAGGGATTCAGGCAGGCGGGGCGGCAGGGTCGACTTCAGAGAATGCGGCGGTGCTTGAGGTAAGCAAGCATGGCCAGGAAGAGCAACACGCCGCCAAACACTATGCCGAATGTGGCTGTCCAGAAGGCAAGCTGTGCCCGAGAGCAGGGCAGGCAGGCAGGCAGGCAGGCAGGCATGCACGTGGGAGAGACGAGGGGATGGGGAGGAGGGGTTGAGGACGTGATGTGAGTCAGAGGATGCGGCGGTGCTTGAGGTAAGCAAACATGCCCAGGAAGATTGAGATGCCGCCAAACACTATGCAGAATGTGGCTGTCCAGAAGGCCGGCTGTGCCCGAGGATATATACGGGGTCGAGCATGGGAAGGCGGGAGGGTAGGGAGAGAGAAGGGGAATTAAGGGGAGGCGATGGGGTTGGGAGGCGTTGCGAAGGTGGGAGAAGGGGAGTGGAGGTGCATCAGGAGATCACACAGGATGGAAAGCATTTTAAACAGGCAGGCAACAGGAAGAGTAAGCAAAGCGAAGGGGGCGTGGGAGGGTGGCAGGAAGGAGTGGGAGGGATGGAGGGCGGGCGGGCGGGCAAGGTGCTGGAAGAAAAAGGCTTACCGCGCTCTCCTCGAGGCGATTGCGCAGGTTCATGCCAAAGATACCTGCTCATGCATGCGGCGCGGATGAAAGGGACGACAAGTGTGTGGAGAGGGTGGGTGGGGAGGGGCGGGAAGGGGAATGGGGAATTGGGAGGATTGGAAAAGACGGGAGAGGAGGAGAAGGGTCATGAGAACGGATGCGGCATGTGCTCAGGAAAGAGGGTGGGGAGCAGCGGACAAGGGCGGGTGGGGAGAATGGAGCGGAGGAGGAAGGGAGGTGGGTGGGTGGGTGGGTGGGTGGGCGCTGTATGGTGCAGGTCCCACAGTGCTGGGTATTGTGGAGAATGAACTGGGTCTCAGTTCAGGAGGATGAATTTGGAGAGTAATCGGTATCAACCTACTTACAACAGTTAGGCCCCGCCCCACAGTGCAGGGGCAGGGGCAGGGGCAGGGGCAGGGGCAGATGCTGGGGATGGGTGTGGTGAGGATTGAGCGTGCAAGGGGAGGCAATGAGTGCCGTCAGCCGTTAAGCGTGCACGGCGTGCATGCCGTGCAGTGCCCTCAGACGTCTCGTCAGGCATGAGTGTACGGCACGCACGCACGCACGCACCTGCGATGAGTGCTCCCAACGCTGCAGCGAAGGTGCCCACCTGCAGCAGCAGCTCCAACCGCCCCACCTCCAAGCGCCGTGAACTGCACGGGGGTGAGAGAGGAGAGACAGGGGGGAGGAAATCGAAGGGGAGGAGGGGGTGAGACAGGAGAAGAGGGGAGACAGGGGGAAGAGGGAAAGACAGAGGGAAGGGGGGAAGACAGGGGGTCAGGTTGGGGAAGACAGGGGGTCAGGTTGGGGGAAAGGACGACGGGGGCAGGGGGGCTGGCAGGGTGTAGGAAAAGGTTGGTTGAAAGGTGACTGGTGTGGCATGTGGAAGAGGAGTGAGTGGCTGTGGTGATAGGATTGACAGCGCAGCACGGGGCAGGGCAGGGCAGAGCAGGGAGCGGCGGGGAGTGGTAGCGAGCGGTAGCGAGCGGCAGCGAGCGGCATGGAGCGGCGGGGAGCGGTGGGGAGCGGCGGGGAGGTGCAGGTGTGGGCGGGGCGGGGCGGGGCAGACCTGAGGTTGACGGCGATGGAGTCCTCCATCTCCTTGGCCGAGTCCAGTAGCTTCTCCGACTGCCCGTGGCACGACTCACACCTGATGGCACACAACACGGGGGGCGCACAGCGCACAGGGCACACGGAAATGGTGAAGGGAGCACAAGCAAGGCAGAAAGGATGCGACAACAAGAATGAAAATATCACGAGGGCACCAGCAACAGCAGAAACAGCACAGGAGAGAAGAAACAGCAGCAGCATACCTCTGTAGATAGTACTCAAACACCATCTCTATCTCCTGCTCCTCCTCTGCCACCACCGGCCAAGCACACACGCGGGCACATGGGACAGGGAATAGGGATGGCACAGAGGGAAGGAACGGGTGGGATACGGCGGAGGGGAGAGGTGAGGGCAGCGGTTAGGAAGGATGGCCGACAGGAGGCGCACTGCAGAGGGCCGACCAAGCGCAACAAAGTGCTAATGGGTTGGAATGGATTGGAGCGGGGAGGATCGCGAGAGGCAGCCCGAGCAAAAATCCAGCAGCTACCGCCACTCTCCCGGGCTTCCCCACCGTTCGCTGCAATCCCACCTCCTCTCCACCCCCTCCTTCTCACCTCCTCCCTCCCTTCCCTTCTCCCCTTTTCCCATCAACCCATGCCCACCTTCTGCCAGCAGAGTATCAGCAGCAGTGGGGCACTCGAAGGCCCCATCCTTGTTCACCCGGCACTGCCTATCAATAGCCGTGATGCGCCTGAGCTCGTTGGTGTGTTCCAGCAGCTCCAGCAGCATCTGCCTCCTACCACCCCACCACGCCCTCTCCCGCTCCCCCCTTTCCACCCACCCACCCACCAACCACCACCCAACCACGCACCTTCAGCCAGCAGAGTGTCAGCAGCGGTGGGGCACTCGAACGCGCCGTCCTTATTAACCCGGCACTGCCTATCAATAGCCGTGATGCGCCTGAGCTCATTGGTGTGTTCCAGCAGCTCCAGCAGCATCTGCCTCAGCGCGCCCGCCTTGGACCCCAGCTCCACCAGCGCCTGCTTGCTCAGCCGCAGCTCCTCCAGGTTATCGGCTGTCAGGCGGTTGGGGAGGACCTCGAGGAGGGACAGCACGCGCGGTTCGATATCCATGAGAGCGGATTCCAGGCGCTGGGTGCGGGAGATGAGGGCTGATTCCACCACCTGAGGGTGAGGGCGGAGGGGAAGGGTTAGGTGGGGTAGGGAGGTTGGGTTAAGTGGGACGGGTGAGGTGGGGTGGGGTGGGGCGGGGGGGGGGGAGGGGGGGTGGGGGGTGGGGTGTGGGGAGTGGAATCTGACTGACTGACTGACCGACCGACCGACTGACTGACTGACCGACTGACTGACTGACTGACCGACCGACTGACTGACTGACCGACTGACTGACTGACGGACCAATTGACTGACTGACGGACCAATAAACTGACGGAAGGACCAATTGACTGACCTCGAGTTCAAAGGGCACGGCGGGCCCGCCACTGATGGACACGTCTGCATCGAGGCGCAGGCGCTCCAGCAGCACCTCCACGAACGACTGCGCTCCCACACTGCCACACGGCCGGGGGGGGAGGGGGAGAGAGGCGGGGCAGTTGGGACCGGTGGGGCGGGTGGAAAGGGAAGGCAGCTTAGAGAGTAAACTGTGCATCGAGGCGCAGGCGCTCCAGCAACACCTCCACGAACGACTGCGCTCCCACACTGGCACACGGCCGGGGGAGAGGAGGGGGGAGTGGGGAGGGTGGGGGGAGAAGAAGGGAAGACAGGGGGAAGATAGCGGGGGGAGGTTGGAGATTCAGTGCGGGCGCGGAGGGAGGCGTTTTGGGAGGCGTTTCGGAAAGACGAGGGTGGGAGGGAGAGGCGAGAGTGGGAGAGAGGAGAGGAGAGGCGCAGGCACAGGTACAGGTACAGAGAGTGTGGCGGCTTACCTGTTGTAGTCGAATATGAGGACGGTGTGGGCGGTGGAGATGGCTCGCAGTGACCCCAGGTTCAGCAGTATGGCGCTGTCGCGCACCTGGTGGCGCGGGGAGAGGGGCAGGGTGAGTGGGAGCAGGAGGGGGAGGGGGAGGGGGAGGGGGAGGGGAGGGGGTGAGGGTGAGGCTTGTGGAGAGGGAGGGAGAAGAAGAGGGGGGGTGGGGGTGGGGGGGGTGGGAGGTGAGAGAGCGTACGGCTTCGAATGCAGAAAAAGCGCGTGAACACATGGGTGGTGGAAAAGTAAAGAAGGAATGCACGGGTGGGAAGTAGGGGGAGGCGGATGCGGGGAGATGGGGGAGATGGGGGAGAGCGGGCATGGAGGGAGAACGCACGAGGATGGCGGGCATGGAGTTGGTGACCCAGAGCGAGGGGTCTATGCGCCGCACGTCCCGCTGGGTCAGCCCTGCAGCACGCACACGCACACGCACGGGCATGGGGCGCAGGGGGAAGGGGGAAGGGGGAAGGGGGCAGGGGGCAGAAAACAGTTGGGAGAGGGGAGGAAGGAGGGGGGAGGGGCAGAGGGGAGGGATAAGGAAGTGGCGTTTGGTGCATGCGCATGGTGCGTGGTGTGTGGTGTGGGTGTGTGGTTGAGCGGCGAGCAGCGAGGCTGGAAGCAAACTGATGCTAACTGCAGATTGCATGCAGTGCAGCATTAGATCCTTGTGGCCGTGCGTGTGTGCTACGTCTTTAGACCATCCCATCCCATCCCACCCCACCCCACCCCACCCCACCCCACCCCACCCCACCCCACCCCATCCCATCCCACCCCATTCCATCCCACTCCATCGTACCACTGAGCTTCAGCAGCTGTCGTCGGCTCACTTCCCGTTGCCACACGTCACCGCGTCCGTTCACCTCCAGCACCTGCCACGCCACTCCACGCCACTCCACGCCACTCCATGCCACACAATGCCACACAATGCCACACAATGCCACACAATGCCACACAATGCCACACAATGCCACACAATGCCACACAATGCCACACAATGCCACACAATGCCACACAATGCCACACAATGCCACACAATGCCACACAATGCCACACAATGCCACACAATGCCACACAATGCCACACAATGCCACACAATGCCACACAATGCCACACAATGCCACACAATGCCACACAATGCCACACAATGCCACACAATGCCACACAATGCCACACAATGCCACACAATGCCACACAATGCCACACAATGCCACACAATGCCACACAATGCCACACAATGCCACAAAATGCCGTACAGTGCCCCGAATAATGCCAGGGTACAGGGATCAAGCAGCCGTTCCCGAGCTGGTAAGAACACAACGGCGTGCCATGTGATGCCGCATAGTTTGCCGCACACAGTCGGGAACAACAGCACGACAGCACGACAGCACGAGAAACGGTACACAGATTCCCACGCGCGCACGCACCCACCCGCCCGCCCACCCACCCGCCCGCCCACCCACCCACCCACCCATCCACGCGCGCACGCACCCACCCATCCACGCGCGCACCCACGCGCACCCGCGCGCGCACCCACGCGCGCACTAGCGCACCTGGTAGACGGGTTCCTTGGCCAGTGTCATCAGCTCCTGCTGCAGCGCCGGTCGCGCCGCCGCAGCGGACGCCGCCTCCCACCACGTGCGCCCCAGCGCCACCGACCCGCTCCGCTCATCCTCGCCGTCGCGACCGCTGCTGCTGCTGGTGGTGCTGCTGGTGGTGGTGCTGCTGCTACTTACACTGCTAGCTCTCCCACTGCCACCGCCGCCGCCGCCGCCGCCGCCGCCGCCGCCGCTGCTGCTGCTGCTAGTCGCCTCGCTTTCCTCTGTAGCGGCACTCGAGCCGCCGCTGCCGTCAGCTTCGCTCGGTGCAACGACTCCCAGCCGCCCATTCACCACCTGCCCGTTCAACTGCCCGGAAACCACCTGATCCTTCACTCTCTGCTTGTTACCCTGCCCGTTCACAGCCTGCCCTTCCGCTGCAGTAGCTTTCTGACCGAGCTTCTCCAAGACCCGCTTCCCCTCGTCGTCAATATGCCAGATCTCGTATTCCTGCGGGCTATGCCGGTAGTGAGGCTCGTCGCCGCCACCAGGCACCACCTTCTTGATCTCGTCAATCACGGGTCGCTCGCTAAACGGGCCGCCGTTGCCGCCGCCGCCCGTCCCGCCCGTCCCTCCTGAAACGGCGGCCTTGCCTTTCGCCAGGCGGCTTTTTTTCTTGCCCACAGCGCCCCGGGAATGGCCAGCGGAGCCAACAGACGTGGCTGACGTGGCAGGCGCGGTTGACGTGGACGGCGGAGGAGGAGCGGCAGCAGCAGAGGCAGTACCCGCAGCTTGCGCCGACGAGTCCGGTCGTGGCGGTTCTGCTAATGAGGGCGACGCGGGTGAAGGGCTGGCAGCGGCGCTTGCGGCGGCAGACGCGGCGAGATGGAGCGTGTCGAGCGTCGCGCGAGGGCTGGGAATGACAACGGAGTGAAAGACGCTGTCCTCGTCATCCTCGCCGTCCACGCTGAAAACGCCGCCGTCCGGATACTCGACCCTGCCGCGGCTCGGACTAAGCGCCCTGCCTCCGCCGCCAGTTGCGGCGCTGCTAGTGCGCCGCCTTCCGCCGGCTTCGCTGGGTTTCGGTCGGCCCCACAAGATCTTGGCGCGCGCGGACCGTCGCCTTGCGGAGTCCGCCGCTCCCGCAATGGCGGAATCACGGCGTGTATGGGGCGTCGCGCGCTTTCCGCCGTCGTGATGCGCGGCACGGAGAACCCAGACGGGTCTAAGACTCCGAGAACGAGAAAACGAACCATCTAGCCTACGGCACGGTTCGTATGTGAGAGCGACGCAACTCCTGCTCGCTAAACAAGACGCCTCCATTCCAAGAGAAACCACCAGGGCAGTGACCGGTAAGGCGATGCGCTCCTAAAAGGCAGCGGACTGTTGCAATTGGATAGGGTTACCACCACAAAAGACGGCCGTTGATCAATAGAAACTTCGAGAACGCAAGGTCCGATGACGGGGATACGCCAATCTTGAAAAGAAGACAGTGGCGGCGGTTCTAGGCGCACCTGCTTGCGTGCCTATCGTTGTGGAAACGGGAAGGGATGGCAATGGAAAGGCTAGAGCGACGGCTGGGTGGGAAGGAAAAACTAAACTGTGCCACCGTGTGAGGCCGATGCACCAATGGGGAAGGCTGCTTGTCGAACGAACTAGCAGTGCTGTACGCAGCTTTCCGACTAAGGGCTGTTGTGTGGTGCAGTTCTTTTGGGTGGAACGGGCATTTTCACTCCCTAAGCTCGATATTTTTTGGCAGGAATTGGGGTGGTTTCAAAATGGCTGTATGCGATAAATCGTGGTTTCCTCAAACATTGAGCAACTCTCCCGTGGTTGTGGTAGTTGCGCAGCCCAATCTGACTCCGACTTTTGTGGGACACGGGCAGCCGCACCCAAATCTTCTTTGAGGCAAACCCGAAGGGCCACTAGAGGCTTCCTGTCGCCACGCCAGTTCGCGGGCCTACGTGGCATCCTAAAGCCCACAGAGATTTCTACCAATTGCCAAGGGCTTGGTATTGCCGCGCCGAGTCATAACCGAGTCACGTCCAATTCGAGATGGTGAAAGCATGCTGCCACGATGTCTGCCACAAGATGCCCAACCCCTGCACGCGAATTTGCCCTGCCCGCGATGGAAACTCTGCACCCGTGTATTAGGGTACCAGCCAGTTGCACCCCATTTACAAGCACCTCGAGCAATACGAACCACAAAAACCGAAGTTTGACAGAAGAGACCCATGTCAAACGGTCAACAGCGAGTTACAAAATCTTTTAAAAGCCCTTTTTGCTAAGTGCGAATTGACGAAAGCTTAGCGAAATGCAAGAATCACTTAAAGCCCAAGACCTGAATTACTCAACGCAGGTCAACGGAAAAAAATAGGTTCGGAAGGCAACCAGACAGAGGTTCGGTTGGGGTGCGAAGCACTTTCACTCGCGAAACCAATTTGCGACAAAAGTTTCTCGCGTACAAGAATACGAGTGCTAGGTGGGGTCCTTCCCACAACCTGAAAAGGGCGTAGATCCCAAACTGTGCACAGTCTGAGATAGCACGCAGATAACTAGGCAGGGAGCGTACCTGTAGAGATAGCGGGGAATCAGAGGCGCCTTACGAATGTGTGTGGCGCGGATTTCGATGACGACGCGCAAAGATAGTGTTCGTTGGTGTCGAAATGCAGGTTTAGTGCAACTGATGCGTATACTCGCACGGAATATCGTAGCGTGACCCTTCGCCAAAGCATGAACCTCTCCTTGCCGTCGTTTTCCTTTCCCAAGGCCCCACGATTTCAATCTCTTTCGCCATCGCTTCCCCAGCTCGTCGCCTTCAAGACCTCCTTCCGATGCCTTCGCGACCCCAGCCCGTCGCCTTCGCTCCGCCCGTTGCCCTCGCTTTCCACGCCTGTCGCCTTCACTTCCCCTCCCCCGTCGCCTTCTCTTTCCCCCGACCCCGTCGCGCTCAATTCCCCCTCCCGTCGCTTTTCCCGCCCGTCGCCTTCGCTTCTCCCGAACGGCGCCTTCCGTTCCCCCGCCCGTCGCACTCGCTTCCCCCGCCCGTCGCTCTCGCTTCCCCCGCTCGTCGCACACCGCGCCAGTCGCACACGCTTCCCGCCCGTCGCACTCGCTTCCCGCCAGTCGCACTCACTTCCCGCCCGTCGCCTTCACTACCCCTCCCATTGCCGTTCACTCTCTCCAGCTCACGCTCTGCCCTCCACTCACTCTCTTCCCCACCCTTCACTCTCTTCTCTCATGTACACTCCCTTTCCCCCTGTTCTCACTCCTCTCTTTCCCCCTCGCCTCACTCTCTACCCCCCTGCTCAATCCCTTCCCCCCTCGATCTCTTTCCCCTACTCACGATCTACCCCCCTGCTCAATCCCTTCCCCCCTCGATCTCTTTCCCCTACTCACGATCTACCCCCCTGCTCAATCCCTCCCCCCCTCGATCTCTTTCCCCTACTCACGATCTACCCCCCTGCTCAATCCCTCCCCCCCTCAATCTCTTTCCGCTGCTCACTCTCTCACTCTCTTCCCCCCTGCTTACTCTCTCCCCCCCTGCTCACTCTCTCCCCTCCTGCTCACTCTCTCCCCCCTGCTCACTCTCTCCCCCTCTGCTCACTCTCTCCCCCTCTGCTCACTCTGCGCCCCTGCTCACTCTCTTCCCCCCTGCTCACTCCCTCCCCCCCCGCTCACTCTCTCCCCCCCTGCTCACTCTTTCCCCCTCTGCTCACTCTCTCCCTCTGGACTCACCCGCCTTTCCTCCCTGTTTACTCTCGATTCCCCTTCGTTTAACCTTTTTTCCCCACACTACTCTTATTTCCCCTGTTCAGACCCCTCGGTTTCCCCTGCTTACTGGCTTTCCTCCCTGCTCACCCCCTTCTCCCCCCTGCTCACTCTCTTTCCCCTTTTGCTCACCCCTCTGCCCCGTCCACATCCAACCCTCGCTTATCTGCCATACCCCCTCTTCCCTTCCCGTTCTATCACGGAACCATGCTTGAACAGGTTACAGGTGCCCAGCACCATGAGTCCCAACAGGAATGTGATGAATGTGTTCCTGTAGTCTATTGATGACAACTTTTACATAAACAATATTATGCTTTGTTCCACTTCTTTGTAGTGGCCATGTGCATGGCTGCTCTGAAGCAGAGAAGGTTTTATTAATAAAAGCATAAGCGTCAATACATGGCATGGCAACCTATTTGTCATACCACTATCATCAAACAACGAACACCTCACATCTGGGTGCATGGCAGACCTGCACAAACACGAACCACAAAATTTTGTGTGTCATATGTTGGAGCAGCTGGGAAGGAGACCGTACAAAACAATAACAATCAAAGGGCAATCCCCTTGAATATACAAACAGGCTAGGAGTGTACAGGCTTGGAAGGGAAAGGGTGGATGGGAGGATGTGAGAAATTCGAGGGAGTAGGCAAGTGGGTCAGACAGAAAGGCGGAGGATAGGAATATCGGAAGATGGCAGCTTGAAAAAAAGGGCAGCAGGGTGGAGAGGCAGGTGTCAAATGTTGTAGCCTATAGTGAGGTTTGTCTTAGGGGGTACAAAACTTAGGGTTAGCTATATGTACCCCAACCAACATCAATGCATCATCCATTCTTCATTCTGTCACGGTATCAGTTAGGTTAGGATCCTGTGGGATCCCGTTCCTCCGTTCTCCGTTCGAGCCTCCCGAGCCTGATCCTAGCTCTCATTCGTCCCGGTTCCGTTGTTACCGCGCGTAGTGCCGAGCCTAGCGCCAATCCTAGCACACGTCCGCGCCACCCGTTCCCCTCGTTCCGTAGCGCCCGCCCTTACCCCCCGTCGCGTCGCGTTCCCCCCCCACGTCGTGTCGCGCCCGTTCCCCCCGTCGCGTCGCCGCCCATTCCCCCCGTCGCGTCGCGCCTTTTCCCCCCGTTGCCCGCCCTTTCCCCCTCGTCGCGTCCCTTTCCCCCCGTCGCGTCCTGCCCGCCCTTTCCCCCTCGTCGCGTCCCTTTCCCCCCGTCGCGTCCTCCCCGCCCTTTCCCCCTCGTCGCGTCCCTTTCCCCCCGTCGCGTCCTCCCCGCCCTTCCCCCCTCGTCGCGTCCCTTTCCCCCCGTCGCGTCCCGCCCGTCCTTTCCCCCCGTTGGGTCCCTTTCCCCCCGTCGCGTCCCGCCCGTCCTTTACCTCCGTCACGGCCCGCCCCTTCCCCTCCTGTAGCGGCCCGCCCTTTCCCCTGTAGCGGCCCGCCCTTTCCCCTGTAGCGGCTCGCCCCTTTCCCCAGCCCGTCGTCTTAACCCTAGCCTGCTCTTCCGCTGCCACTGTATCCCTAGCGTTAGTTCTCGCTATGGCGACTCCGCGTGTGCTTCGTTTCGACGCTGACGGTAGACCTCTTGATTTTTCCGTCTGGCTTCTTCGTGCTCGCCGTCTGTTAGAGAGTCAAGTCCAGGCAGGTGAGACCCTCTGAGCGCACGCTACTGGTGCCCTGCATCGCGCTCAGCAGCCTCCTCCCTGAGTCTGAGGAGGTTCACTTCACTCAGGTTCGCACCGCTGCTGAGTACCTCACTGCGATTAAGGCCCGCTACTCTTCTCCCGCTGCTGTCTCTCTTGGCCGCCTGTTCCTCCCGTTCCTGTTTCCTGACCTAGCGTCTTTTGAGCGCTCTGCTGACTTGATCGCTCACCTCCGCTCGCTCGACGCTAGTTACCGCGCTGCTTGCACTGAGGCACAGCTTGCACTGCTTCCTCCCCCTATGGCGATTACTATCTATTTCATCGCCACTAGCCTCCCTGACCGCCTTGCCTCCGTTCGCGACGCGCTTCTGCTGAAGCACCCTAGTGAGCTCACCATCGATGTCCTTGAGTCTACACTCAAGGACGTCGAGAGCAACCTTCGCTCGGTAGCCGCTGCCTCTGGTGCTGTGCCCCCCCCACTCTTCCACGGGTGCACAGTCCCGCAGTTACCCACCTTTACTGCCTCACTTGCCACTGCCGCTACTGACGCGACTGCAGCTGCTGTTACGACTGCGTCGCGGTCCCGCGGTAGGAGTGGCAAGAAAGGCGGTTCTGGTGGTGGTAGTGGAGGTGGAGGCGGAGGTAGTGGAGGTGGCGTTGCGCCTGGCAGCGGTGGAGGTTCAGGGCCTGGAGAGGCGCCTCGTGCAGTGACTGGTGACTCCACTGCGCCTGCTAGTGGTGGCGACGCCCGAGTTCGTCAGTCGCCTCCTGTACTTCCTGCCCCGGTTGGTGGAGCAGCGGCGTGGTACCAGGCTCAGCGTCAGCAGCAGCTTCTGCAGCACCAGCAGCCCCTCTCCTCCCAGCAGCCTCAGCAGCAGCAGCGGCAGCAGCTGGCTCCAGGGTCGGGGCTGCGTCAGACCCAGCGTGGTGCTGCTTACACTCCCTGCACCTACCAGGTTCTGACAGGCCCTCGTCGTGGCCACCCTTGTGGCCGGTTTCACCCCCCTGGTCAGTGCTTTGCTCAGCTCACTGACACGGTTCGTTTGGTCTACGGGGTTGGTGCTCCTGCCCCTGACTGGCTGCCTCTTGTTCAGCGCTACGGCTCCGCTCTGTGGGGCATGTCTGCTGAGCAGTTAGTTGATCTGATTGGTACTCCCCATGCTATGTATGCTGTTGTTGACTCTAGTGTTTCTGACTCTGCTTACTCTGGTGTTGTTAGCTTAGGTGCTAGCCTTGCTCAGTTGCCTGTTGCTAGTGTAGGTTCTTGTGTAGACTCTAGTCCAGCGGCTACCTCAGAGGACGGTTCGCTGTCGTTCACGCTGGACTCTGGCGCCTCTCACTGCTTGTTTCGTGACAGCACGACACTTACGCCTCTTCCTGCGCCTGTTTCTGTGGCGCTGGCTGATCCCACTTCGGGACCAGTCACCGCGCGTCACACTACCACCTTGCCGTGTCCGGCTGCTCCTTCTGGGTCTCTCACTGGGTTTCACGTCCCCTCGTTCTCCCGGAACTTGGTGGGCGTGCGACCCCTCGTGAGTCAGCACGTGGGTGTGTGGTTTGAGCCTTCTGGAGAGACTGCGGTGTGTGTTGACGGGGACTCTTACCAGCCCCTCGCCACTTTTGCTGCTGAGCCGGGCTCCGGTCTCTACACTCTTCACACTGGCCCGCGCGCTCAGCAGCGACTGCAGCAGCAGCAGCAGCAGCAGCAGCCGCAGCAGCAGCCGCAGCCGCAGCCACAGCGGCCGCCGTCGCAGCAGCCACTCCTCCCAGTTCCTGTCCCTCCCCCTAGTCTCCTCCCTGCGTCTCACCAGGTGGTTCCGTCCCCTCAGGTTGTCGCGTCCAGTCCAGTCGCTGCGTCTTGCTCCTGTCGGTCGCTTGCCCACCCCACCGTTCTGTGGCACCACCGGATGGGACACCCTTCTCTTCCACGTCTGCGTGCTATGTCTAGTCTGGTCTTAGGTCTCCCGCGTGTCTTGCCGCTCCTGCCGCCGTCCCTTGCACCACCGTGCGGTCCTTGCGTCGAGGGTAGGCTGCGTGCCACCCCTCACTCCTCCTCCCTTCGTCCGGCCACCGAGCCTTTTGAGACGCTGCACTTGGACGTCTGGGGCCCCTCTCCTCGCCCTGGCCCTGAGCGTGAGCGTTTCTTTTTGGTGGTCGTTGACGACTACTCCCGCTACACCACAGTGTTCCCCCTGGCGAGGAAGTCTGAGGTGACTTCTACGCTGATCAGGTGGTTGCTTACCACCCAGGACACTCGTGGTCGTCGTGTCAGCTGTCTCCACTCCGACCGCGGGGGCGAGTTTCGCTCCGGCATTCTCGCTGGATTCTGTCGCGAACAGGGCATTCGTCAGTCCTGGACGCTTCCGGAGTCCCCACAGCAGAATGGGGTTGCTGAGCGTCGCATAGGCCTGGTCATGGAGATTGCCCGCACCTCCTTGACTCACGCCCGTGCCCCCCATTTCCTGTGGCCTTCGCGGTCAGGTACGCCGCGCACCAGCTGAACCTCTGGCCACGCGTCTCTCGGCCGGAGGCTTCACCGACCAGTCTTTGGACAGGGTCCCCTGGTGTCGCGTCGAGGTTTCGTGTCTGGGGGTGCTTGGCTCTTGTCCGCGACACCTCCGCGGACAAGCTCTCGCCTCGCGCCGTTCCTTGTGTCTTCCTTGGTTTCCCTGAGGACTCCTCTGACTTCACCTTTTACCACCCTCCCTCTCACCGGTTCTTTGACTCCCGTGACGTTCGTTTTGAGGAGTCCACCCCCTACTACGTCAGGTACCCCAGTCGAGGTCTCCCGGTCCCTCCCCCCCCTCTCTTCCTGACCGCCGCTCCCCCGCCTGCTCCCCCGGTACAGCCTCCCCCCCCTGGTCCAGCCCCGTCTGGTGTGTCTCAGGCTAGCCCTCCCCCTTCGGTAGCCCCCCCTGTACAGCCTCCCTCCCCACAGTCTTCCTCGCCGCCTCCTGCAGGTGCTCCCTCTCGAGAGGTTGGTCCTGCGACTGTCCCTGTACAGGTCTCTGGTTCTGGGGGTGCTGGAGTTGGAGCTGAGCCGCGGGTTGCAGAGGACTCTTGTCTTCCGGGGGCTGGTACTGGTCGTGCGGAGTCTGGGGGTGCTGGTGCGGAGTCTGGGGGTGCTGCGTCTGGGGGTGAGGGTGTCCCTTCGGTTTCTGGAGAGCCTGGGTCTGGAGCTGGTGTTGGTGCTGCCTCTGGGGGTGGTGTGCTTGGTGCTTCGGAGGTCGACTCTGGGGCTGCCGCTGCCCCGGACACTACTCCTTCCCCCCACCCCTACCCGACCAGGTTCCAGGCTCGTGTTCGCCGTGCTCGTGAGGAGCAGCTGGAGTTGGAGAGAGAGGAGAGAGAGTTGCAGCGGCTCGAGGAGCAGGAGCGACAGCAGCAGGAGCAGCAGCAGGAGCAGCAGCAGAGGCAGCAGCCGCTGGAGCAGCAGCAGCCACAGCAGCCGCAGCAGCAGCAGCAGCAGCTGCTGCCGTCTCCTCCTCCTGTCTCGGGTCTTCGGACCCTTGGTCTCCCGTCTCCCTCTCCTTCCTCCTCCCCCTCTCCTCCCGTCTCTGGTCCTCCGCTTCCTCCTCCTGACCCCTCTCCCGCTGTTTTCCCTCGTTCTCAGTCTTCGTTGTCTCCTCCTCCTTCTCAGACTTGGGCCTCTCGTCGCTCCCCTCGTGCTCGTCCCTCGTCTCCTGTTCCCTTCACTGACCTTCGTACAGCCTTCCTTTGTTCTCGTCCACCTCGTCCGTCTCCGTCTGTGCTTCCGTCTCCTCCTGAGTCGGCCCTCACTGTGTCGCTTCCTTCTCCTGTCACTGACTACTACCGCACGTACCGTCCTGTTCTCTCTCGTGTTCTCGCCTCTCTTGTTACCCACCCTCGTGCCTCTGTGTCCTCTGTGTCCGCTCTTACTGCCGCAGTCACTGACTTTGCCTCTACCCGCCGCCTTGACTTCGCCACCGCTCTTGTGGCTGCTCCTCCTTCCAGTCCTCTGGCCGTCGGGGGTGTGTCTGCCCTTGGCTGTGACGCCCTAGAGGACAGGCAGTTTGAGCTAGAGTTCCTGGCGGCCGCTTCCCCTCATCTCTGTGCCATGCTCCTCGCCCCTGAGGGTGACCCCGACGCCCTTGACATTCCCACTCCTCGCACTTACGCTGAGGCAGTGTCAGGGCCTTGGGCCTCTCAGTGGAGAGCTGCCATGGACGCAGAGATGGCCTCCTACAGATCCACAGGCACCTACGTCGATGAGGTTCCCCCTCCGGGGGCGAACGTAGTCGACGGCATGTGGATCTACAGGGTGAAGCGGCCACCGGGATCTCCTCCGGTCTTCAAGGCGCGCTACGTGGCTAGAGGTTTCAGTCAGCGCGAGGGAGTTGACTTCTTTCAGACCTTCGCGCCCACCCCGAAGATGACCACTCTTCGGGTGTTACTGCACGTAGCAGCACAGAGAGACTACGAGTTACACTCTCTCGACTTCTCTACTGCTTTCCTTCAGGGCAGTCTTCACGAGGAGGTCTGGTTGCGTCGTCCCTCTGCCTTCACTGGCTCTTTCCCTCCTGGGACCCAGTGGAGGCTGAGGCGACCGGTTTACGGTCTTCGTCAGGCTCCTCGTGAGTGGCACGACACCCTGCGTTCTACCCTCTCTGACCTTGGGTTCCAGCCGTCTTCTGCTGACCCGTCGCTGTTCGTTCGTCGTGGCCCCACACCTTTCTTTGTTCTGGTCTACGTTGACGACCTTGTTTTCGCCACCCCTGACAGGGTTGCTTTGGCACACGTGAAGTCCGAACTGCAGAAGAGACACACCTGCACTGATCTTGGTGAGCTGCGCCACTACCTTGGCCTGCAGATCACCAGGGACAGAGCTGCTCGCACCATTACACTTTCACAGTCGCACATGGTGCAGCAGGTCCTTCAGCGGTTCGGGCTTCAGCACTCCACAGTACAGCGCACACCTCTTGCTGTTGACCACAGACTCACTGGACCCTTTCCTGACGAGCCGTTCGAGCCTAGTGGTCCCTACGCAGAGCTTGTGGGTTGCCTCATGTACCTGATGACTTGTACTCGCCCGGACCTCGCCTTCCCTCTCAGCGTTCTTGCGCGCTTTGTTGCGCCAGGGAGACACCGTCCTGTTCACTGGACAGCAGCTGTGAGGGTGGCGAAGTACCTAGCGACGACGTCAGGCGTGGGGCTAGTTCTTGGAGGGCAGCAGTCTGTCGTACTTACTGGTCACTGTGACTCCTCTTACGCTGACGACGCTGAGACTCACAGGTCTACTCAGGGGTACTGTTTCAGCCTGGGTTCTGGAGCTGTTTCCTGGCGGTCCACGCGCTCCTCTTCGGTCTCGACCTCTACAGCTGAGGCTGAGATCTACGCTGGTGCCATGGCGGCACAGGAGCTGCGTTGGTTGACCTTCTTGCTCACCGACCTTGGTGAGCGGCCGAGCTCTGCACCGACCTTGTTCACTGACAACAAGGCGTCTATTCTCCTTTGTCGAGAGCCACGACTGGAGAGCAGAGTGAAGCACATTCACGTCAGGTACTTTCTTCTGCGAGAGTTGCAGAGGCGTGGACAGGCTCGCTTTGAGTTTGTGGAGTCCGAGGTGCTGTGTGCAGTTAGGCCTTGTTGACACTGGTTCTCGTGTTGCTTAGACTTGAGTGTACTGTTTACTTTGCTTTCTATATATCTCTGTTACTTCTTGGACTGGCCTTGTGGCCACTGTTGTTTGTGCTCAGACTGTGTGGTGACGTTGTGATCCACCCTGAGCTTTGTTTCTTGGACTGGTCTTGTGACCGTACTCGTTTGGTTCTGCTAGACACCCCTCACTTAGGCTATGGGGGTGTGTCAAATGTTGTAGCCTATAGTGAGGTTTGTCTTAGGGGGTACAAAACTTAGGGTTAGCTATATGTACCCCAACCAACATCAATGCATCATCCATTCTTCATTCTGACAGCAGGAGGATGAAAGAAAGAGTGGGTGGGAGAATGGTAGGGAGGAGGGAGGCTTGGAGGAAGGGCGGATGGGAGAAAGTGAGGGAGGTAAAAGTGTGGCAGGGTATAAGGGAGGAACGGGGAGAATGGAGAATCAGAGAGAAGGAAAGAAGGGTACAAGGGTGTGGGGGGAGCGTGGGTGACGGTGGGAGGGAGTGTAAGGAGAGTGGGAGGCAGTGAGGGCGACGGAGTGAGGATGGGCGGATGAGAGGATGGGCGGATGAGAGGATGGGCGGATGAGAGGATGGGCGGATGAGAGGATGGGCGGAACGGAGGAGCAGGGTTGGCGTGAGGAAGGGAGTGGGCGAGAGGGAGATGGAAAGGGAAAGGGGGACTGGATCGAGGGAGGATGAGGAGAGGGAGAATGGCAGGAAGGGAGGGCGGGAGGAAGGGAGGGAGAACGGGCAACAGAAAGGGGAAACAGGGTAGTGAGGCAGAGAGTGTGGGATAGATGGAGGAAGGGAAGAAGAGAGAGGGAGAGGAGGACGACTGTGGGGGCCCCACGGAACGGAGTAAGGGAGGAGGGCAGGAGGTAAGAGTGTGGCAGGAGGTAAGGGGGATAGGAGGATCCCTGTGTCAGAATGTTATTATTGTCTAGCCTGTAGTGGGGTGCTCTATAGCGAGTACAACCCAGTTAGGGTTTGCTATATGTACCCCAACTGCTGCCACACTTTGATAATAGCAATAGTTCACAATTATAAGCAAAGCTAGAGGTGATCATAGAGGGCAAGTGAGGAGGAGGAGAAACTGTGAGGGCGAGAAGATGAAAGGCGCCGACTGAAGCTGCAGACACACGGGCAACAGGAGCGGCGCGCACAGTGGCTACCGAGCGCACGAGGGCACCGGACTACGGGAGTATCTGGCTCCGCGGCTACGACGAGCACACACAGGAGCAACGGACCCACAGGCGACTGGCGAAGCAGGCTCGCTGGGCTACCGAAACGCGCGAGGGCATCCGGACTACTGGCGCTGCTGGCGTCACGACGGCTACCTCCACGCAACCTCCCCCGACCGTCCCACGCCCCTCTCACACACCCCCTGCTGACACCCTAGCTCCACTTCCACGGCACCCCCCTTAAACCCTAAACCCTCGGCTCCCACACATCCACCCCCCTCAGCGGCAGCTGCAGCAGTGGGAGACGGAGAAGGAGGAGGAGCAGGGGACGGCGCACACACACGGCACCCCCATAGCTGCCACCCCCACACTCCTCACCCCCAAACCCTAAAAACGGGCGGAACGGGGGAAGGAGCGCGGGGGACGGCGCTCGGCCCCCAGGACGCCACCACGGGGCAGCGAGGGGCCGCGCGCGGCTCCCCAGGGCGGCGCGACGGGAAATCGGGGCCGCGGGGGGGTCGCGCGCGGCTCCCCAGGGCGGCACGACGGGAAATCGGGGCCGCGGGGGGGTCGCGCGCGGCTCCCCAGGGCGGCACGACGGGAAAACGGGGCCGCGGGGGGTCGCGTGCGGCTCCCCAGGGCGGCACGACGGGAAATCGGGGCCGCGGGGGGTCGCGCGCGGCTCCCCAGGGCGGCGCGACGGGAAATCGGGGCCGCGGGGGGGTCGCGCGCGGCTCCCCAGGGCGGCACGACGGGAAATCGGGGCCGCGGGGGGTCGCGCGCGGCTCCCCAGGGCGGCGCGACGGGAAATCGGGGCCGCGGGGGGTCGCGTGCGGCTCCCCAGGGCGGCACGACGGGAAATCGGGGCCGCGGGGGGTCGCGCGCGGCTCCCCACGGTAGGAAACCGCCGCGCGCCTCGGGGCGCACGGCGGGGAGAAAACCGCCGCACGCCCCGAGCGCGCGGCGGGATGAAAAATCCGTCGCACGCCACGGGGCGTGCGACACAAAGAGTAGTAGGAGCAGCGGAAGCAGGTGGTGGGGCCCACCCACAGGATCGACCCATCTGGATCGTCCTGCTCTGATAGCATGTCAAGATAGTAACTAGGCAAGAATGATTGAAAGGAGAGGGATTTCACTAGCAGCAGTTGGGGTACATATAGCAAACCCTAACTGGGTTGTACTCGCTATAGAGCACCCCACTACAGGCTAGACAATAATAACATTCTGACAGCTATGCCTGCTCATTGTACTGATTACACCCCACTTTGGCTATGGGGGTGTGTCAGAATGTTATTATTGTCTAGCCTGTAGTGGGGTGCTCTATAGCGAGTACAACCCAATTAGGGTTTGCTATATGTACCCCAACTGCTGCTAGTGAAACTCCTCTCCTTTCAATCATTCTTGCCTAGTTATTTTGACACCCTGCACCCTCTCTCCCTAACCCCTCCCCCGCTCCGCCTCCCCTAACCAGCCCCCTGCAGCACTGCACTCCTTGCTGCCCGCCTGCACGCGCTGCCCTGGCTGTGCGCCCAACACTCTGCTCCAAAGCCGCACCACCACCTGCCATGGGCGACAGTGAGGGGAAGCGTGGGCGACGGTGAGAGAAAGCGTGGGCGACGGTGGGGGAAAGCGTGGGCGACGGTGAGAGGAAGCGTGGGCGACGGTGAGATGAAGCGTGGGCGACGGTGGGGGAAAGCGTGGGCGACGGCGGGAGGAAGCGAGCGCGACGGTGGGGGAAAGCGTGGGCGACGGTGGGAGGAAGCGAGCGCGACGGTGGGGGAAAGCGTGGGCGACGGTGGGAGGAAGCGAGCGCGACGGTGGGGGAAAGCGTGGGTGATGTGCGGGGAAGCGTGAGGGAAGGTGGGGGAGGGCGCGAGCGACGGTGTGGGGAAGCGTGGGGGAAGGCAGGAGGGAGCGTGAGCAGCGGTAAGGGAAAGCGTGAGCGACGGTGGCGGAAAGCGAGGGCGACGGTGGGGGAAAGTGTGAAAGCGACGGTGGGTGGGAGCGTAAGCGACAGTGGGGGGAAGCGTGGGTGACGGGAGGAAGAGCGTGGTCAACGACGGAGTGAAGTGTGATCGACAGCGGGAAGAAGCGCGGGCGACGGTGGGGGGAAGCGTGGGGGACGGCGACGTCGACGAGGGGAAGCGTGTGTGGCAGGGTGTGACGCCGACAAGGAAGGACGGTGGGGGAACATAGCTGAGGCAAACATAGGGCGAATGCGCGGGAAATGGCAGCGATCGACCGTACGATTACCTAATATCGACCTCGGAGAGGAGATGCATGCGCCGCAAACTGACGTTTTCGCGGTCGCGCAGGGTTTCGACGACGACGCTGAGTGAAAAGTGGCGCCATCGCATAGAATCTGTTTGGTGTTTTTTTTCCTACCAAACTATTGGGCTCGGGCTCTATTGGCTTTCTGTTCTACCTAGGAGTTTCACGTGGATACTATGTGGTCGAGCATGACCTGAATTACCACAATTTCCAAACTGCGCACAGCTTGCCTTCCCCTACTCCCTTCAGGAGGGAGCGGTTGGGACTCTCGCCAACCAATTTTGTGCTGCTCTACGACTCTCTGGTTCTTTGCGGGGCGTCATTTGGTAACCAGAGAGGCTCGGGAAGTCAACTGTGGGCTCGGAAGGCAAACTGTGCACAGTTTGCCTTCCTTTTTTTGTAATTCAGGTCTTGGGCTTTAAGAGCCCTCTTCACAAGGGCACCTAGGGATGTTCTCACAGACATTCTGGCCCAATCCAAATTATTGCAATGTACATGATTCGCTCCATTATGGCAAACGCTGCGCACGAAGAATGGGAAGCGGATATACACCAGTGTGCTCAATCGCTCAAAAAAGAACTGTCAGCACCAAATTTTATGTATCGGCTTTCGAAGAACCAAATTCCGCACAATGCCCACCCCTTTAGTGTCACCAGTCAGCGTTTGCACCACACATGAGAAATCCTCAGTTTTATTATTGTACATCAGCATGCATGTCACAACAAAAAGGGAAGCACTAAACACATGGCTGTACCCTGATCTAAAGATGGACTGGCAGAGGAAAGAGGTTGAGCAGAGCTGCAGCGGAGAGCAAAGGAGGGCATTCTCAGCCACGTGGCAAGTGAAACGGAGAGGTGAAACGACGAGCACACTGACGGAAACATACTTTGCTGTGCGGTAGCCTGAACTCGTCTTGGCAAGTAAACTCGTGCTGCTAACGGGTTGCACTAGCAGAGCACTTGACCGAGACCTGCTTTTCGTCTTGGCAAGTAAGCTCGTTACAGACTAACGCATAGCAGTTGAGGCAGCCTAGCAGTTGACGAGAAACGAGTAGGTACCAGGCGCGGACGGGCTAAACACAGGAGTACCGGCATTCCCATCGGGTGATTGGTAGTTGCAAGCCTGCGATGACAGCAAACGGCAGCGACCTGCAGGGGCAAGACAGGCAAGGGGGAACTTGAAACACAATCGCGTTTACATTCCTACAAATTGATATGGACGTAGCACGCGTCAGCACAACATCAGCACAACATCACGTCACGGCAGCACGCAAAAGCCACTCACCGAGGCCGTTGGAGCTGCGCTCCCACGTGAAGTACTTGACGTCTTGTTGCCACATGTCACTCGCCGCGTTGTAGCAGTCAGTCACCGTCAGCAAGCCCTTATCCTCCACCAGCGTCGGCCCGGTCGCCGGCGAGTAGCTCTCGTAGATCCGCCCCGCCTGCGCATCGGGGAAGGTGTTGAGATTGGCGGTGGCGGAGGGCGCGGAGCTGGCGCAGGAGAAGGCGGGGCAGGACGTGTTGGTTGCGGGCGCCGGGATGACGGGAGAGCCGCAGCGCTTGAAGGCGTAGATGTTGATCGACGAGTACACGCGGAACTTGCCGTAGTTGCCGAAGCTGCACTGCGAGTCGTCGAACAGCGCGCATCGACCTGGCGGGAGGGCAGCGGGAGGGGAGGGGAGGGGTTCGTAGGGACGGAGAGAAAGAGGGGAGAAGAAAGCAAGGGGAACGGGGGAGGAGGGGAAGATGTTTCAGTGGACGGTAAGGTTAAGTAGGGCAGTTGCGGAGAAAAGGCGAGGAGCTGGCAAGAACGCCTCGGTGTCTCTCACGAGAGTGATAGCAGCACGGGAAGGGTAGGTAAGAGCCAGAACTTCAATTAATGAGGAAAGAACGGAAAGAAAGAAAGAAAGAAAGAAAGAAAGAAAAAGAAAGAAAGAAAGAAAGAAAGAAAAAGAAAAGGGTTACGCATGCGATGCACGGATTTAAGGTTCGAAATGGGACACTAAGGAATACGCGCTGCGGCGAAGCGTACCGTCCGTGGTGTCCTGCTTCTGGTACCAGTGCCAAAAGGCACACCTATCGTTCGCAAGGCACTTGGCGCAGCAGCTCTGGATCGGCATGTACGCGGTGTTCGTGTCGTCAGGATTCAGCAGCGTGCCTTGCGGCCCGCTGTCTGCGGCGGACGGGTGGGCGAGATAGCCGCCGAGTTGCACGCCGTTGTAGGTGGCGATGGTTGGGAGGGAACTAGTGGTCGGGCAGGCGAGGCACGGGCCTTGACGGTCTGGGCATCTTCTGTACGCCTGAGACGCCGCGTCGGCATATGCACCCAGCAGGAGCACCAATACAAGGACCGCGAAAAATCTAAGCGACATGGCGGCACGGACGGTGCTCGGGCCGTATGTGATAGTTACACTATGTCGGTCCACGCTGCTATGTCAAAGTCAGGTCTAGGAGCGGTGAAAAAGAAAGAGTTGGATTGGCGGAAAGCTATGGCTGCTGGGCTGGAGCTTGCGGTCGGTGGGCACGGGGGTGTGCTGCTCGGCTCGAGGTCAGGCGGAAATACAACACTCTCCTGGCTATTTTGGACTGAGATGGTCTCCTCCCCGCTCTTACACAACACTCTCGCGCAAGTCACACGGCCTGACTGCTGCGCCGCTAGGGTTGAGTTGACTTGCTGTGCTCAAGTCCGACTGTTCCCCATTTTCCCGTCACCTCCGCTCCGCAACCGCTAGTTTCAGATGCGCGCGACCTCAGGCTGACTTTCGCGAACTGCTGCTGCTCCAGCAACTGGCTGTGGTGGTGATGCGCGAGTGGGAGGGACGCGACAAGTCTGACGGTCACATCGCATCTCGTCGTCTCTGTTTCGCCGCCATCAGCAGCACCTGTTGATGTGATCTGCCCGTGTTTATCTCAGGTGCTGCGACGACTCCGCTGGTCGCTTGCTGCCCTGCGGTTTCATTGAATCGCCACGCCAACCGCCCGTCGCAAAACAGACGCTGTCGTCAACTTCGGCAGTTGCGAAACGGTAAGGCTTCGGCACGCACAACGGTGATCGTCCGATCAATAGATTCAACGGAAATTTTGCAGTTCGCACGAAACTACATTCGTCGTCGTCGTTGCGGTTTCGCAACCTCGTTATCCGTTTCACATTTGTCGTGTAAGTCGCTGAACTCGCTGCAAGAATGAGTCAGACCTTCGCTCAGGTGATTTTTCAGTCTCCTGATGCCCACAAATTCGTACTACGTCTCAGGAGAGCTTTGAGAAGCAACTGTTGGATGAAAGGAAAAGGCAAGAACAGAGAGTGAGACGTTCGAGCGCCACCAACTTCCCCTGAAACCACCGCCTCTACGGAAAACGACAGAATGCCATCACCATACATTAGTGACGACAAAACAAATCAAGTACGGATTTTCTTTTCAAGCCTAGATTTTAGTCTGATCCGTTGTTGAGAAGCAGTAACCATATTTACCAATCTACATCACAACGCTTAGCATTTGGAGCAAATCTATCTACTCTGGGGGTACATTAAGTTCCACAAACATTCAATTCTGAAACAAACCCAAATACCCTGGAAAACAGCCCTTGTTTATTAGTTCACTCAAAACAGCTGCTCTTTTTGTTGCATTTTTCTCAAGTACAGGATTAAGCAATTGTCAGCGTTGTTCCTATGAGACCCCCTGCTCTCCTGACAGACTAAACCCACGGTCCATAAGTGCTTGCTCGTGTTGGTGGTGAGATTGATGATGTGGATGGAGGGATGATGCGAGCTGAAGAGGAAGCATGCGAAACTGGCAAGGATGCGCAGTGGCTGAATATCATGGTTGAGGGGAACAGAACAGAGAGCAGGGTGATACAAACAGGGTTTAAGAACAAGAACCACGCTCCTGGGGATACAGTAAAAAGGAAGCAGGACGAACACAACAGACTGACAAGTGGGTGGGGGGGATTACAGGTGAGAGAGCGTACGCAGTGAGAGGAAGGTTTGGGGGAGCCATCGCAAGAGGTGGTGAAAGCGGGCAAGCAGAGCAGCAACACGAGGAGGCAGGGCTGCAGATGGTGCAGCAGGCAGCTGCTGTGACGGCACAAGCAGAGGCACATCTGGATCAAGAGCGGCATCAGGAAAGCACTCTGTAACGACCAGCGTGCAACCAGTGCCAGCAGCAGTGGCAGGAGGGACAGCAACGGTGGCAGCGGCATTGGCAGTGGTAGTGGTAGTGTTGCTGCTGGGGGAGGTATGGCTGGATGAAAGACCAGCAGTTGCAATGCCCGAGGTGTTTCTTGTGCCTTCTGCTTGGCTGGACGGGTGCAGAGGCAGAGAAAGGTGGAAGGCAGAGAAAAGTCAAATGCAGTGTGTGAGGCTGTAAAGAGTATGCAAGTCAGGTGACATGAGGAAACACACGTGGGATACACGACTCTAGGAGAAAACTCGTGTGAGAGTGATATGGCACGTGTGCACGTGCAGTGCGCTCATATGCCTTTGCAAACACCCACTCTGCTCGCGTGGCATGTTCTCCATCGCCTCAAAGCACTTGCGCTCATGGCAGCCACAGCAGTGGTGGCGGTGGCGGTGGCGGCGGCGGTGGGTAGTGGGTGGTGGGTGGTGAGTGGTGAATGGTGAGTGGTGAGTGGAGGGTGGTGGGTGGTGAGTGGTGTGTGGTCACAGGCAGGTGGTGTGTGGTCACAGGCAGGTGGGGAGTGGTCACAGGAAGGTGGGGAGTGATCACAGGCAAGTGGGTTGGGGAACAGTCAAAATTTGGGGGTTGGGCTGAAATTTGGCCGTAATGTGGGCATCAAGGAATAACCCTTGATGCTCAGGTGAATGTGTACCCAGGTGAATGTGTACCCAGGTGAATGTGTACCCAGGTGAATGTGTACCCAGGTGAATGTGTACCACGGTTTAAAAAAACACAAGCAAGTGAATTTGGCGCACAGAATTTCTCAAAATCATGGTGACTGTTGGGAAATGCAGAAATTCTCCATACACAAACTGGGTTTCAAAATTTCGGTCGTAATACGACCGTATTTTCAAACAAACCTATTTTTGCAAGGTTTCACCGATTTTTAACGTAATTTACAACCGTAAATTACAATACCGTAATGTACGGCAACGTTTCAAAAATACGGTCGTATTTTTGAACCTTGGTGGTGAGTGATGGGTGGTGAGAGCAGCATGCCTGATGAAAGCAGCAGCATCAGCCAGCAGCGCCACAGACCGCACTGCCTCCATCTCCCGCTGCTTCGCTGTGCTGCCAAGGGGGGAGCAGCCGGCAGGGCCAACACACACACACAGGGAGACACATGGTGTAGGCGACACACAGCTGATGCTCTCCTACACACACACTGTCAGGCCAGTAATGTCTAATACAAACACATGCCATCACTCATGTCGCTACAGCACAATCAGGACAGGGTCCATCATCCAAAGCAAGCCTCCATTCTCTCCTATCCCCCACCGCCCTTCCCCTTCCCTCACCCGCCGTGCTCCCTGCAGCCATGCACCCGTGCAAGCAATCCCCGTGGGTAGCTCACTCACAGGTCAGGGCGGAGCAAGCTGCTGAGGTCATGCACCAGAATGGCACACGGCAGAGGGGGGACACGCGCTGCACACGCAGTAGGCGGGTCTTGGCGGGACACAGGGTTTGCAGGAGACGAGTCAGTGGTAGGGGATGGTGGTGTTGCTGATGGTGCTGGTGATGGTGCTGATGATGGTGATGCTGCTGCTGGTGCAGCTGCTGGTGGTGGTGGTGGATGGGAGGGCGAGGAGTGCGGGTGGGGTGAGGTGGCGAGATGCACTGCAGCTGCAAATTGCCGCAACTCTTCCGTGCTCTCCACATAGCTGAGAGAGAGGAAGGGGGAAGGCGGGGGGGAGGGGGAGAATGGGGCACCGGGGTAAAGAGGATGGAAGAGGTGCGGGAGTGGGGGGAGAGTGGGGGAAACGGGGGTGGGCGGAATTAGGTTTGGAAGTGTTGATCAGGGAGATAAAGATTGAGATGTGAGAGCGTCTGGGAAGCGTGTTATGCTGAGAAACGGCATGGGAAATGTAGAGAAGCAGGGATGAACGGCAGAATGGGTCATATTGAACCGACCGAGGCAGTGAGGGTGAGAGGCAGGCAGAATAGGCAGAGTGTTACTGCATGTGTCACTTTTGCAGAATTCTCAAGAGTGGGGATCAGAGGCAGAGAGAGTGGGGGCGAGGGTTACCGCATGTAGATTTGCTGGAGGAGGGGGGACGAGGGTGAGAGACCCTGGAGGGAGTAGAGCAGTGAGGCGAGCACACGGGAAGAGAATTGAGAAAGATTATGGATGGCATGTGATGGATGTAAGGGCGAGTCGGTAGACATAGGTATAGTGGCATGCTAAGTAGCTCGTGAAAACCGAGTAGAAAGGGAATCCAAGGGAGCGCACGGCAGGGAGCAGCGGTGGGTGGGCGTCGAGGGCGCCAGTGCGAGCGACGAAGATGACGGGGCGGCGGGGATGCGCCGCTGCCAGCCGACACGCCACGCTCAGCAGCACGGACGCCAGCCCGCTGCCGTGCAGACCGTGCATTGAGCAGGAAAAGAGGGGGTGTTGGGGGGGGGGGTGGGGGGAAGGGAGGGAGGGGGGAAGGGAGGGAGGGAGGAAAGGAGGGAGCGGGGAAAGGAGGGAGGGGGGAAGGGAGGAAGGAAAGGAGGGAGGGGAGAAAGGAGGGAGGGGGGAAGGGTTTGTGGGGAAAGAGGAGGCGGAACGAAGCATGGAAGATATTATGAGACTTACAAAGGTACGATGGACACTAAAACAGGAGAGGAGAAAAAAAGCAAAAAAACGAGATGACCGGGACAAGGCCGCTGCACGCGACGAAGCAAGGCGGACGATGTAGATCACTCGCTGAGCAAGAGACCATGGTTGGACCAAAAAAAAAAAAAAAAAAATAAATAAAAAAAAAACTGAATTTTGCAGTAAATGATGTGCAGAACAGTCGCAGCTACTTCCCCGCACCTGCTCGAAGGCCCCAGAACCAAGCAGCGATCCGATTGGCCATCGCTCGCCGGGCATCCGCCGCGCGTCTCCGGCGCCGCGGTGCCGTCCTCGCGAGCGAGCCGTCCGTTGCTAGATTGGCTCAGCCCATGCTCGGCGCGTTGCTGCGACGCGGGAGCGCTAGAAGGAGCCGGCGCCGAGAAGAAGAGATCCGACGCGCGCATCGATTAGAAGCGGTGGGAAGTGCTGGGAGATGTTTCGCGATTAAAGACGGTTGTGAGAGATTCTTCGCGACGGACAAGTCCATGATGTCGCTGCGGGGAACATATAATCAGATCAGACTGCATTCTAGCCAAGTGCGAGGCGCGAAAAAAACCAATTCCAAGGTGTGCATACCCGTTACTGGCGGATCGGTGAGAGGGAAAGCTGCATACAGTGGCACAGCAAATCCATGGAAAACTTTCAAACCATCCGAGTCAATTGTCCACAAATTCTGCACACAGGGTTTGGGTGTTCAGACACGCCTCTAGTCAGATCAGTTGCGTGCATTGAGTCTGACAAGGGGTTGCCTGACAGTAGGCCTTAGGAACGCGCCATAATGCTATATAAAGAAGCACACACTACTACAAAATAACATATGTTCATAGCAATATATAAATACACTAACAAAAATGTTATTACTCGTTTTTAGGCCTGCTTCGACAGCGGACTTTGCTGCGAGGTTAACGATCGAAGCGTAGCAGAGAAAGCACTGAGCCTCCCACTCCCCACAGGCGTGCTCACATTGCTACTGGGAGAGTGCGATGGGGGTGGAGGCACAGGGAGAGGGCTGGAGGGAACAGGGCGGGCAGGAACAGGCTGGAGCAGGTTAGCATGCCCTGTAATGGGCCTGCTCACAGCACCAGAGGCACCCGCCACTGCTGCTGCTGCTGCGGCGGCGGCGGCGGCGGCGGCGGCGGCGCCGGAGGCGGTGGTGGTGGCGGCAGGGGCTGCAACTGTGGCAGCTGATTTTGGTCCTGTGGCCGGTGGTGTTACTGGAGCTGTGGGTGCTGGTGCTGTGGGTGCTGGAGCTGTAGGTGCTGGTGCTGTGGGTGCTGGTGCTGCTGGGCTTACTTTGGGGCAGTCAGTGCTGTCAGAGACAGTGGCAGTGGCTGAGGCATGCACAGGTGTTATGGGAGCAAGAGCGGCAAGAGCAGCAGGAGAAGAAGCGGCGGTGGGAGCGGATGGTAAAGCAGCAGCAGCAGCAGGTTTTGGAGACACGGTCGGGTGAGGAAGAGAAACAGTTGGACAAATGGTTGGTGGTGGGATGGGAGAGGCTTCTGGGGTATGTAGGGGACTACTGGGAGCAACGTGGTGTGGAGCAGGAGGAGGAGGTGGGGGAGTAGGAGAAACAGCACAAGGGGCAGGAGGCGGCGGAAGAGGAGCAGAGGGGTTGCCCTGTGCTTGGATGGGTGCGAGAGCGGGAGGGCGAATGGGAGCGTCCTTGTAGAGGGCGTGCAGCGCACGGGAGAACTCCAGAAAGTAGGCCGAGAAGGCTGCGATGTTTTGTCATGGCAGGGGAAGTGTGGCACGAGCAGCACCGGGGCAGAGAGGAGAGGAGAGTTGGGTGGTTGGGAAAACAGGCAATTGTGGTATGTGAGAGGAACTTTGAGGTGCGTCAGACATTGCGGTATGTGAAGGGAATGGCATGGGACGGGATGGGGTGATGCAAGGGGAAATAAGCTGGCGGATTGTGTAGGGACCCAACAAGCACATTTCAGCTAGGTCGAGTGAGAAGGACATGCAGCAACAAGCACACACAGCAACAAGCTCACACAGCATCAAGCACACGCAGCAGCAAGCACACGCAGCAGCAAGCACATGCAGCAGCAAGCACACGCAGGTTCAAAAATGACTCCAACATACCTGGATACTTTTGAACAGGTTCAAAAATGACTCCAACATACCTGGATACTTTTGAACAGGTTCAAAAATGACTCCAACATACCTGGATACTTTTGAACAGGTTCAAAAATGACTCCAACATACCTGGATACTTTTGAACAGGTTCAAAAATGACTCCAACATACCTGGATACTTTTGAACAGGTTCAAAAATGACTCCAACATACCTGGATACTTTTGAACAGGTTCAAAAATGACTCCAACATACCTGGATACTTTTGAACAGGTTCAAAAATGACTCCAACATACCTGGATACTTTTGAACAGGTTCAAAAATGACTCCAACATACCTGGATACTTTTGAACAGGTTCAAAAATGACTCCAACATACCTGGATACTTTTGAACAGGTTCAAAAATGACTCCAACATACCTGGATACTGCCGCCTGACTGCCTCAAACTCTGCAGAGTCCCACGCAGGCAGCCCCACCAGCCCCTCCCCTGCACCCCCTGGCATCCCCACCGCACCACCACCCATGCCCGACACTCCTCCCGCTCCACCTGACCCTTCTCCACCTCCATTCACCCATTTGAACCGCTCCTGCTCACCACCACCCGTCATCAGCCTACCATCCGCCTCTTGCGCTTGCCCGTGCCCTCCCACAAACCCCATCCCCCCTGCCATCGCAGCAGCCGCCGCCGCTGCAGCAGCAGCCGCGGCAGCCGCAGCAGCAGTAGCAGCGGCAGCGTTCCTCGATGGTCCAGCATTCAGGCAATCATTCTCGACGTCCCTTTCTACCCCTCCTCTGCTTGCTCCTCCTGCCGCTCCCTCAATGCCTGCAGCCGCCACCACTGTTGCTATTCCAGCCATTCGAAAGTCTGCCTGATCGCCAGTGCATGCTTCAATGCTGCCCATCCCTTCACCCTCTCTCTTAGCCAGCGCTCTCAATGCATGTGGACGCAGCACCCCACTGTGAGAATCATCCCCTGCATTTTCGCCTGCTGCAGCAGCGGTAGCACCAGCAGCAGCGGCAGCAGCAGCAACAGCAGCAGCAGCAGCAGCAGGAGTGACCAGACCACCAGCACCTGTGTCTGCTGCTGCTGCAGCAGTGGTCTCTGACCGGCCAGTGCTGCCTGCGTGGTGGCAGCAGCAGCTGCAGCAGCAACGGCAGCACGAGTGCGGAGAAAGCACCTCGTTCACACTCCCTGCTGCTTCACCCATTAGCCCATGCCCCATACAGCCCCTATGACCCGCACCATCACCACATACACCACCAGCAGCAGCAGTACCAGCAGCAGCAGCAGCAGCAGCACCAGCGGCAGCACCAGCAGCAGCAGCTGTGGCAGCTTCAGCACACACGTGCATGTCTGCAGCAACAGTGGGTGTGCCATGCACGATGCTGCTGCTGCTCGTTCTGCTCGTGCCACTGTGTACGCTGCACCCAGCAGCAGCACCACCACCACCACCACCAGCACCAGCACCAGCAGCAGCAGCAGCAGCCGCAGCAGGTGCAGCGTTTGTCACAGGAATGTCAAGAGTAGGCAGGGCAAACCCCAACTCAAGTGAGCCTGAGCCCATGCCCATGTCCATGGCGCGAGGCTGCTGGGTGGGGCCGGAGGGGGTCCCTCTGTATTCACAGCCCCGACCAATGCCCAGCTCTAGACCAATTCCCTCTTCTCCCTCACTCTCCTCCCTCCTCCCCTCACTCAACTCCACCCCACCTGTGCTGCTGCTACCTCCCTCTCCTTCCAACTCCTCTCCACATTCCATCCCACATTGCCCTCCCCCTCCCCCTCCCCCTCCCCCTCCCCCTCCCCCCCTACCCCCTCCCTTCTCCCCATTCCTCCTCCCTACTCCACTGCTTCCCTCTTTTCCACGCGCCCCTTCGTCCCCCACCCTCCCCTGTGCCTCCTCCTCAATATCCCCATCGCCTTCTCCTTCTGCCAACACAGCAAACCGCCTACACCTGCCCTGGAACTCACTGCCACAGGCCAACTTTACCGTTCCCAAAGGTCCAAGAGCCTCGCCTCTCTCCCCGTCCCCAGCAGAAACCTGTGCTTCTGTTGCAACTGCCCCTGCTGGACCAACACCCTTCTGAGACGCCTCAGGAGAGTCGACCGCTGCTGCTGCTGCTGCCGCCACCGCTGCTGCTGTCAAAGCTGCTGCTGCTGGGGCTAGAACCTCGATTCGAGCACCCAGCAGCATTGCAACCGTCGTCCTCACTTGCTCGCCCTCAGGCTCACGCATACTCACGCCACACATTTCACTTACCCCTTCACCCATCCTCTCACCCATCCTTTCACCCATCCCCTCACCCGTTCCCACACCCATACCTTCACCCGTCCTTTCACACTGATCTCCTGCTTCCCCTTGCAGTTGCCCCATCCAATCTCTAACCCTGGCACCTGCTGTCCCCTCTCCGCCTCGCACCCCCTCACGTGTGCTCCCATCAGCCTCCCCAACAGGACTGTCCCCCTGATTGCTTTCTCTCTTGTCTGCTTGCCCATCACTCGCCCCACCCACGCCAACAGGAGTGACCCCCGCCTCCCTTGACTCGCCGCTCTTACCGCCTCTGCCTCTCCCATCCGATGCATCTCTCTCCTCTCCTCCATCCCTCGCCCCTCCCCCCTCGCACCCCTCCCCCTCAACAGCACCGCCGTCCCTACCGCCTGCCTGCGCCACCTCTCCTTTCCGCCTCTTGCACTGGCGCAACTCATCCCCCCGCCCTCCTCGTCTCTCCCCCCGTCCGCGCACTCTCCGCCGCCCTGCGCCATCTGCGCCTGCCCTGCCCTTCCGCCCAGCCCACGCCAGTCCAGAAGTCAGAGGCTCCTCATTCTCCTGCCCCTCTGCTGCGCCCCCTCGGCCCTGCACCCTTGGCCGCCGCTTGCTCACAGAAACGCGTTGCCTCCGCTCTTGCTGTTGTTGTTGCTGTAGCTGGTGCTGCTGCTGATGCGGTTGCTGAAGCATGTCGTTTCCCCCTTGTCCGTTCGCCCAGGAAGTTGGGCACATGACAGGTGCGCCATCTGCCATTTCTCCCGCGCTAACAGCTGCTGCTGCTGCTGCTTGCGCTTTTGGTGCCAAAGACCCAGCAGCAGAAGCCGCAGCAGGAGCAAATGAGGGCGGTTCAGGTGCTTTGGTTGCAGCAACTCCACCGCGCTCCACACCTGCAGGCTGCTCTGACACCTCTCTGCACCACTGCGGCTGCTGCATTTGCAGGGCAAGGGGCTGAAATGGTGAGCGCGGATGCTGCGAGGCAGTGGCCTGCTCTAGACTAGGCAGACAGTGACGCGGGTGCGAGGGAGACGGGGAGACAGTACAGTCTGCAGTGGGAGCGGCGTTGCAAGCAGCAAGAGCAGCAGGAGCAGCAGGAGCGGCGGGAGAAGCGGGAGCAGCGGAAGCAGCGGGAGCAGCGGGAGGGGCGTTGTGAGGGTGCGATGGGAAGACGAGCAGGCGTGACGCCTTGCACTTTGGCCCGCCTCGCTTGCTCTTGGCCGCTGCTGCGAGCGACGGGAGCGACACATCAGTGGCAGCAGTGGCAGCGGCGGCGGCGGCGGCGGCGGCAGCAGCGGAGTCATCCAATGGAGGTACGCCTGTGAGACACTGCAATGGCGCAGAGGCAGCAACAGGCATCGCACTGACAGCGGGAGCAGCAGCAGCAGCAGCAGCAGCAATGGCAGCGGCGGTGGCAGCGGAACCAGCTGGGGAAGCAGAAGCAGAAGCGGCAGGAGCAGGTGTGAGCATCCCCCCAATAGGCGCACCGAGTGAGCGAGAAGGAGATGAAGATGTGGATGGGGAGTGAGGGATGGGGGATGCGGATGCACCGTTGCGCACCACGGGCAGGTCACGAGACGGTGACCTCCCATTCGCACTCCCACCCACCCACGCTCCTCTCAACCCCTCTCGACACCTCCCTCCTCGCCTTCCTCTCCCTCCCCTCCCTCCACCACCTTCTCCTCCTCCTCCGCCCAACCCTGCTGCTGCCCCCTCCCTCTCCCCAGCAGCAGCAGCAGCGGCCACGGCCTGTGCGGCAGCCCACACTATCCCGCGCCCTGCTCTGCCCCGCCCCGTGTCCCGGCACTTGCTGCGCGCGCGCCCTGCCTCCCCTTCCTCCGCTGCCCGCGCTCGCTTGCGCGCTGACGGCTGCCGTGGGGGCAGCGATGGTGCAACGGCCTGGCTTGCAAACGATTGCTGCTGCTGCTGCTGGTCTGCTAGATGTGGCAGTGATGGCTCTTGCAGTGTGCCAGGTTGCTGGTGTGAGTCGTTCTCTTTCAACCGGGCGCAACTGTTTGTGCTGCCCTGTGCAACGGCACTCCTCTCAACCGCATCACCGCCAGCACCAGCAGCGGCACCAGCCGCAGCGGCGGCAGCAGCAGCAGCAGGAGGATCCGCAGGAGCAGGAGGATCAGCACCAGCAGCAGCAGGCGCAACAGCAGCAAACTCGGACATGAGTTGTCGGGCTGACATGTCTCTGTGATCTGATGCCTTATCTAGTGCCTTACACACACCTCCCCCACCGCCTTCCCCTCCTCCTCCTCCTTCACTAGCTACGTGCGTGCCATCCACGAATGCCCCACCTGCCCCACTCGCTTGCAATCTGGGCGGTTGCATGGGACTGCCGCATGTGGCAGCAGCAGCAGCGGAAGCAGATGCAGCAGCAGAAGCAGCCGCAGAAGCAGCGGCAGCAGCAGCGGCGGTAGGAGCAAGCAGTGGAAGTGGGGATTGTGGTGAGAGCGACGGGAAAGTACGGCATGCGAGGGGCGACGGGGGAGGCAGCGGCAGAGGCGGGGGCGATGGTGATGGGGGCGTGGACGTGGGGGCTGGTGCACCAGGTGGTGCAGAGGGCGTTGAGCCTGTGGGATGTGTGGGATGCGATGATGCACCTGCAGCAGGCAAGGCAGGACGAACGCAGAGCAGAAGCACATTCACAGTCGAAGAGGGACACACATGGGAAGGACAGGAGACATAGGGGGTTTTGAGACGTCTCAAAAGGAGATAGCAAAGCGGAATGAGCAGCGACAGAAAAGGCTAAGACAAGGGCAAAGCGAGGCCAGGACACGTCTGGAGAACTAGCGCGGCGACACGGGGTGAGGCGGGGTGAGGATGGGTGAGGAGGGGTGGGGAGGGGTGAGGAGGGGCGGGTGCCGCAACAAGACTGGACTTGACGAGGCAGGCGTACGGTCACATCACGGAGAATATCAAGCCACCATGAGCCTCACCTAATGACGCCCTATCCCATCCACAACTGCCTCCATTCCCCCAGACCCTCCTTCATCCTACCCCCTAACCCAAACCACCCAGTCCCACCCACCCCCCCGCTTCCAAGCACCCTCCCTCCAGCGCACGCGCCCGCCCTCCCTCCAGCGCGAGCGCCCGCCCTCCCCCCAGCGCGAGCGCCCGCCCTCCCTCCAGCGCGAGCGCCCGCCCTCCCCCCAGCGCGAGCGCCCGCCCTCCCCCCAGCGCGAGCGCCCGCCCTCCCCCCAGTGCGAGCGCCCGCCCTCCCCCCAGCGCGAGCGCCCGCCCTCCCCCTAGTGCGAGCGGCCCACCTTGTGCGATGGTGTGCAGGCAGTGCGCGACGCCGGGCGTGCCGAGCCAGCGGTACGTGGGGCGCGCGGAGGGGCTGTTGCTGGGCGCCGCTGCTGGCAGCTTCTCCACCAGGCAGATGGCCGCCAGGATGTTGGCTATGTCGTACAACCGCCTCGCCTTGGCTGGGGGGGGGTCGGGAGGGGAAAGGGGAGGGGGAGATAGGCACGGGGGTGTGGGGCCAAGGAGAGCAGAGTGGGGTTAAGAGTGGTTGGGAGAACGGAGGCGTGTAGGGTTGAGGTGCACTGACGGGCGAGTGTGGCGAAGGGATGGTGGACTAACGGGTCGGGAACGAGAAGCGAGATAGGTCACGTCATAGCGGCAGCGGCGGAAGTAGCAGCAGCGTTTGCAGAAGCGCCCGCCAGCAGCGGTAGCAGCGGCAGCGCGTGCAGCGTTACCAGCAGCGTTAACAGCAGTAGCAGCGGTTGCAGCAGCGGTTGCAGCAGAGAGACGTACTCTGCAGGTTGTGTGTGTCGCAGGACACCTGCAGCAACGTCTCCACCGCATGGTCCCACGACAGCAGCCGCGTCTGCTCCGCACCGCACAGCACCACACAACACCGCACGCAAGGGAGGAGGGCAACAATAGGAGGGTTAAAAGGAGAGGAAAGTGGGAGGTGAAGAGGTGCGAGGGGAGGGATGCGTAGGGGAGGTAGCCATGTGGATCGGAGGCAGAATACGTGCAGGAGGGGCGAGAGGCGGCAGGAGGGGGCAGGAGGGGCGAGAAGGGAGCGTGCCTCGTGGAGCAGGAAGAGCTGCACGAAGCGGTGTGTGAGCGAGCGCAGGGACTTGTCGCTCCGCCCCGCTCCTGCCGGCGCTGCACTCACACAATGTCGCACGGGGGGTGGAGAGAAGGAGGGGGGAAAGGGGGTTCAGGAGGGAACGAGGGGAGAGGGGTCAATGGCAGAGTTATGAGACGGACTCTAAGAGAGAGGCGGATGAAGCGGCAGCAGGAGATGAATTGAGAAGAATTGAGACGGTTCTTGCCGCACCTCAAACTCGGCAGGAGAAAGAATTGGCGGCAGGACACGGGAAACGGCAGAGGGAAGGTGACAGTGTATGAGATAGGCAGGCGGTCGGGCGGGTGGGAGGGAGCGAGCGAAGGAGGCAGGGAAGCAGGCAGGGAGGAAGAAAGGGAGGGTGGAGCGAGCAGGAGGGCGGGACGACGTACAGGAGAGGGGAGACGCGGGCAGCGAGTCCTCGTGCTTGAGATGGCTGGGCAGCGGGCTGCATGCGCGGCCATTCCGCGTGGGCGTGCACAGCGCTGCGGCCGGGGGAAGCATGGCCCCTGCACCCGCTGCACATGCCACCGCTGCACTCGCACTACCACCTGCACCCGCAGCAGCAGCAGCAGCAGCAGCTGATGGCATTACTGGCAGCAGGGGGAGCAGCAGCAGCGGTGGTAGCGGCGGATGGCGCGGAGGGGGGTATGGGGGATGGAGGGGGATCCGAGGGCGCGCGGAGGTGCGCGGGCGAGGAGAAGGGCGGTGGGGGGGCGAGATGACCCGCGGAGGCAGCAGGGGACGAAGGGGGGTACGCCGCGGGGGGGAATGCCGCGGGGGAGAACGCCGCGGGGGGGAACGCGGCAGGGGGGAACGCGGAAGGTGGAAACGCCGCCGGGGGGAAAGCAGCAGGAGGGAAAGCCGCTGGCGGAAGAGTTGCGGGCGCATGTGCGCCTTGCAGAGACGCCAGCGCCTGCGCCTGGAGGGAGCGGGAGAGACGGGGGACGGCGCAGGGGGGAACGCAGAGGAGGCGGGGATAAGACATGCGCAGACAGAATGCGGCGCGCAGCACAGGCGGGCACGCGGAAAAGAGAAGCGCTTGGGTCTCGAAAAGGGCGAAAACGAGGGGGAGAGAGGGGGGGGCGGGGGGGGGCAGGCGAGAGGAGAGGAGAAAGCAAGCAGAAGCAGGTGGGGAGGGCGCGGGAGGGATAGCAGGAGGGAGCGCCGGAGGAAGAGAGAGTGAGGCAAGCGATTCTCGTTTCCGCGGGTACCTTGAGGTTGGCGATGGCCTGGGGGAGGACGGATGCGCCGAGCCAGACGTACTCGTTCTTGCCCTGCCGCTGCACCACGCGAATGCTCTCCAACACGTTCACTATGTCGTACACTCGCCGCTTGCGCACGCCTGCCCGCACACACGCAGCCGCAGCAGCGGCAGCAGCGGCAGCAGCTGAGGAGGGGAGGAGGGGAGGAGGCGAAGCAGTGCGACGCAGGGCGGAGCGGGGGATGGAAGGGAGCGCGGTGAGATGAGGCAAGTGCACAAGGTCGAGAGCACAGAGCATAGAACAATACAGGCACGCGATGGTGACGAGACGGACAGGAACACGGCAGAAGGGAAGCAAGACAGGAGATCAAAAGAGGGCGGGGGGAAGAGGGCGGCCGAAAGAAAGCGGGTGGACGGAGGCCGATAGGAAGGCGGAAGGAGGTGGGGGGTTAAGGGCGGGCGGCTATTGGGCGCGCGGGAAGAGGGCGGGCGGAAAGAGAGCGCGCGGGACGCACCAGTAGAGGAGGCGAAGCCTTCGAGAGACACAACCGCCCCTTGGCGCGCGGCGTAGGCGCAGAAAAACCTGGCGCGCAGGGGTGATTGGCGGAGCGGGATGAGAGCGAGCGCGCGAGAGAGAGTGAGAGGTGCTAAGATGGACTGAAAGTGAGACAGGCAGTGAGCGGTGGTGAGAGCTGGTGAGGGGTGGTGAGGGGTGGAGGCTGCAAGGTACAGAAACGACGACAGCGCAGAGGAGGGTACGTCAGGGAAACGCGGATGACGGAGAGAGAAAGAGAAAGGTGGGACGTGCGGACAAAGACGAGGCTTAAGATCACGCAGCGATAGACAGGAGCAGCGAGAAGGACGGGGGGCGGGGGACATCGGAAGAGCGGAGGGTCCGGGACGAGAGTGGGCAGAAAGGCTAGAGGAGCGATAGTTGCTGGGAAACTGCGAGGCTCGGAGGCTGATGAGAGGCTCGGAAGGTGGTTGGGAGAGGGAATAAGACGGGGCTGAAGTGACGAGGAAGACGCGAGTACGGAATTACGCGGCAAGTTACTCTTGAGTCAAGAACCCACTTGTGACAGAGCGCTGCGAGCGAGTGATCCTTCCGCACGTAGCTCTCCTTGTCCTTCTCCTTCTCCGCCTCCTTCTCCTTCCCCACCTCTTTTCCAGCATCTTTCCCAGCATCTTTCCCAGCATCTTTCCCAACCTCCTCCTCCTCGCGCATCGCCTCCTTCACCTTACCCTTGCCGTTCTCCCTGCCACGCGTGTCTCTTGCTACGTCCCTCACATTCGTCTCCACCTCTCGTAACTGGCCTCGTGACCTCCCGGCAGCCATGGCCTCTCCGCCGGCCTTCACGGGAGTGCGCGCGGGCACCACCGGAGACGCCGCGGGCGCGCCCGCGGGTGGCGCAACCGAAGCAACCATTGAGGGGAGCTGGTTGCGCGCAGGCGAAGCTGGGGGTGCGCGGAAGGGCTGGAGGGCGCTGGGGAGGTCCGGAGAGCAGAGACCCTGAACGCGCAACTACTGTCACTGACTAATGTCGTGTCGAGACGCCGAGAGAGATGCTTCAGCGCAATTTGTGGGGGCACCAGCGGGAAGTCGGAACCGACGAGCACAATCACGCCATGGCCGTGGGTGGGTGAGGGTCGAGAGTCCAGAAGTGGAAAGCACGTCAGGAACTGGAAACAGGGGCGAATCATGCGCGAGGACGCTCCGCGGAACGAGCGACATGACCGAAATCGGTGCCTTGCAGTGTCTTCGCTCCTTGGGGTGCTACGGTTGCCAGGATCGCGAAGGCATGGCCAGGCGCGGGTTCTAAAATTTCACGAACGAACGAGCACAGAAATGAACAGAAAAGCGTGAACGATCGATTTCTTCAATTCCTCCCAACTTCGGCAGCTTTCACCAAATCACAGCGAGAGGGGCGTGCCACTGTCCTGCGCAAAGGCTGTATCATGTAACTCCGGTGCTGTTTTGCAGGCTCTGTGAACAAGCAGAGGGTTTCACTTTTGACCACCAGAACAGAGCAGAAGCCAGAACATAGCTTGGCTAGCCCTCGGTCTGAGGGAGAAGGATTGCCCAGTGGTGGTGGTGCCAGAGGTGGTGGTGACTGGTGAGCGGTGCAGTGCGGTAGTAAAAGGCTAAAGCCAGGTAAAGTCCAGCGAGCCACACATGCAAACATGTGTGGGTTGGGGGAAAGGGGGGTGGGATGGGATCGTGGGATGGTTGAAGGACGGTTATTGAATGGGTGAGGGATGGAATGGTTGGTTGGGGAGGCAAGTAATTGCTAGGCTTGCAGCAGCACAGCACAGTCGGAGTGCGGTGCGGCCCGGCGCGAGTGACAGAACGCAGACTCTGCTGAGTGGAGCAACCAGACTTAGCCATGAACCATTCCATCCCCGGAATTCTCCCCAAAATTTTGGCGGGAGCGAGGGGAGAAATATGGCGCGAGGTAATGTGCATTTCCTCCCGCTCGACGGCCTTGGAGTTGAGCTGGACGGGCAGAACATCATGTGACGGGCAGACAGTTGATGTGAATCGGACCGTCGGTTTGAACATCGACACACCATTGCATAGAGATCGAACCGTCATCAGGGAGGTACCAAGTGTAGAAAACCAGCGAACCATCAAAACTTTGATAATTGGCGCAAGCTCGTGGTCTTGGACGTTCCGCCTCTGGGCGATGCAACTGGTCCTGAAAGTTCAAACCCTAAAACGATTGCCCTACACCAGCGCGGCGGAAGATGAACCCAAAAGCGCCAGTCAGAGCAGTCCAGGGAGCCCAGATGAAGTAATTCTTTACCGTGCAAACACAAAAGCTACAGCAAGTTTATTATCTCCTCCACTCTACATCTTCATACATCTTGGATAGGCACATTTCCACCTTGCTCCCACTGAGGTTCCAGAATGTGGCTGTTGGTTGTAGGTCAGTGCTCTGTGCAATTCTTTGTCAACAAGGAATTGCAAATGTGAAGGAACCCTAAGATGAGCGATGTGGAATCTGGTAATAAGCCTAATGATGCCAAATTCACATCCACTGACATACCGTAAGTAGTGTGCTAACTACAACCTTAAAATAATCCAGATCTTGTCGAAACACAGTAACTAATAAGGACACACCATCAATCCACCACAAATTACGCCACCAAACAAAGAGCCACTTCCTAAAGGATATGCTCATCCACCACCCCCACCCATCCCCACAGCACACGCATGAACCAGCATTAATCTAACCAGCAGAGACCGGCTAGTGCTGTGTGACAAGTCTTGCGCCAACCTCCCGTGGGGACTGAATAGTGGGCCTGTTAATAAGGTTGCACACATTAGGTGGAAAAACGAATTACAATCCCAAATGGTAGGGGGGGTTCAAACGACGATCATGCAGAAATGAGGGAGAACGAAAATTCACAGGCAGGTAACAAAGAGAGGTTGGCTACCGCCCACAGCCAAAAAAAATACGAGATTGCAATACCACCACTCGGTGGTAATTCAGACACATCTAACTCCCACTATGACCCTCACGAAAAACCACAGCACCGCCAGTGACACACCACCAACCTGGCGTCACACCATGTGCAATCCTTGTTCCTTTGACCGCTCATAAGGTTTAGTTGCAAATCATCACCTTACACAATCCCCATGCAGCCCCCTTAAGCATAATAAATCCAAGATAGACCAAGATTTTCAAGATAAAGCTAAAAAACCGAACTTGATTAGCAACTCAAAACGGCGGGGAGTGATACCAGGAATATAAAGAAGTAAATATGCCGCGTGGCACAGGAGGGACACCAGGTTCATTCGCGTTCTCTAATATACGCACCAGCGCAATCACCACACACAGGCACTTACTCGACAAGGCGACTTCACAACCCTGCCTCACTCTCACCTTGAAGCGCACGTGCGTCTAGTCGAGCTTGACAGACGAGAAGAGGTAGTAGACGAAGTACGCGGACGCGAAGAACCCCACGGCGCCGGTGGCGAGGAAGATGGCGAGCGTCATCAGCACGGAGTAGCACATGAAGATAATCGCCGACAGCGTGCCGTGCATGCGGTGCAGATCCACGATCAGGTAGTTGATCGAGTACAGGAACACGTAGAACGCCACGGCGCCCGACGCGAAGAAGCTGCGCCACCACCAGCGGTAGTCCTCCATCGTCAGCTGCAGGTACGTGAACACCACGGCCACCTCCGCGCACACCACGATCAGCAGCACGAGCACGATGAACAGGAACCCGAAGCCGTAGTAGATGCGCTGCATCCACATGGACGACATGATGAAGAACAGCTCGATGTACAGCGTGCCGAACGGCAGGATGCCGCCGCCGATGATCAGCAACCACGGGGAGTAGCTCTGCTCCGGGATCTGGCGCGGGATCTGGTTCGTGCGCACCGGGTACTGCAGGCGCTCTGCCCGGAAGCCCGCGCGGGTGCCGGCGATGGTGAGCGGCACGGAGATGACGAACCAGATGAAGAAGAGGTAGAAGTAGAGCGTCAGCGGCACGGCGCCGGTGCTGTCCGTGCCCCACAGGAGGAAGTTCACCAGCGTGAGCACAACGGCGCAGATGCCTGGGAAGAAGCACGCAACCTTGAACGCCAGGACCACAGCTCCCTCCGTGAGCCCGGTAAGAGTCACCCACAGGCGGGCGGCCACGTAGCCGGCGGCGGCACCGAGCAGCAGGTACAGGAACACCATGCCCATCAGCAGCGCTCCGCGCGACGCTGGCGACATGAAACCGAGCGCGGCGAAGAAGATGGTGACGGTCGCCATGGCGATGAGCTGCGTGCCGTTGGCGACGACGACGCAAAGAATGCCCGGGTAGTTGGGCGTGCGGAACACGTCGCCCACCACGAGCTTCCACCCGCTCTCGTCCGCCAGCTGCTGCGCCTCCTCCTTGTCCAGCTGCTCGATCTTCGCCAGATCGCGATGCACGGAGCGCAGGAGAATGACGAACACCATGCCGGCGAGGAAGGAGATGACCATGAGCGAGTTGAGGATCGAGAACCAGTGCACCTGGTCGCTGCGCATCTTCAGGTACGCGTCCCATCGGCTAGCCCACTGAATGTCGCTCTTCTCCCACAGCACGTCGAAGGTGAACACGATGGTCTCGCCTGGTGCGATGGGCTGCGGATCGGTCTTGAAGCAGTCCACGGGATCCAGAGCAGTGTAGCGCGGTTTTGACGAATCCGGAACACGACGGATGCTGCACGCTGCTGATTCAAATCCAACCACCAGAAATCCTGAGTTCCCCTTCCCTTCGGGGAGACCCTCCTCCGGAAGCACATCCAGCGTGGAATCGCCAATAGACATGCCAGCCAGGCCGGCGGGAGTCTCCTTGTACTCGTGCACGAGAACCTTAAAAAGGATGTGATTGTAGATGTAGTACTGGCCGTTGCTGACGTAGCCGATGGGGAATCCGGTAAGAATGTCACCGGGATTCTCCTCCAACGCGTACAGGGTCACCGGCAGGTTGTCCAGCAGCAGATTAATGTGGTAATGGTCGTCGATGCGCATCTTAAAGTGCTCCACGTCAGATTCGTTCAGCGGGCCGGAATCGCAGACCTTAACGGCGCGCTGCGTGACGAGCATGTTAAACTTGTACGGCGAGTTCTCGATCATGTCTCCGACCAAAACCTCGCCAAAATTCTCGTCCAGCTTCTGGATACCCTCCTCAGGCCGGCAGAACGGCAGGCTGTAGAAGTTGAAAGGAAGACCCGTCTCGTTAGACGTAAGCGAGTTCACCTTGACGTTGATCACGGAATTCGGAGCATGAGCCTTCGGGTACATTCCAGGTAAGTAGAACGCATGTGAAGGAGCTGCTAGCAGGGAGGCCGACAGCAGCACGCACGCAAGGGCGGCTAACCGCCCTACACTGCTTAGGCGAAACATCTTGAGATCTGGAATCTGACGAGCCTCTATTTCCACAGCGGCAACTGAAGGCCGCAACAAGAAATCCCCACAACAGGGACACGCCAGCTGCTAGGAAGACTTGAAGTTGGAGAATACAGATCCAGGAACGGTCAAATCAATGACCACGGAGCCAGAAGCTGAATCTCCCTGTGGTTAGGGAAATGGGAACTTAGATGCAAGAAAGGAAATGGGAGATGTAGGATAGGGTAGGGTGGATGGAGGAACAGCGGAGTAGGAGCAGGCGGAGAAGGGAACAGAATGGCGGGGAGGGGAAGCCTGTTGCGGAGGGGGACTACGGTGGATGCGGGGGTTGGAGCGCGCGGATAGGTTATGGCAAGTGGGTGGCGGATGCCGTGGGGAGGTCCTCTTGGCGCGATCTGGTTGTCGACTCCGCCCGTAAGCGATTTCCGACCGTCAAGCAGCTGGGGAAACGGCTGATGAGATGAGAGCACTGAACGCATGGCGTGGGTGGTTCACAGAAACGCGCGCCGTTTTGAAGGCGCCAAAGGGAGTGTCAGCGGGGGAATCTCTGGGCTCACTGAACTCGAAAGAGCACCAATGCTGGATCTGAAGTTGTTCTCGACTGAAATGATACACTGTAAATATTTATTTATTGTCTTGCAATACCTTATTGATTAGTTCTCTCTATGCTGAGACTTGCAAACAGGAACTGTTGTGTTTGTGGCTATCGACATTAGTGAGATGCCACAGAAGCTCATACGGAAAAAAAACATAGTGGTCTTTAAAATGACATACGTAATGGGCAGGGCCCGTGCTAGGTTTTGGGGCATCCTGAGGCCTCAGGGCAACTTTCCAGAATCTGAAAAAATGCCTTGATTTGTCAGGGCAGATTTTCATAGGCTTCCTGTAGTTTCAGGGCTTCTGCAGAAATTTATCCTGGCCTGCCAGGGCAAAAAAACAAGTGTTCAGGGTTCTGTTTTAACCCATATAGTGGCACCAGCATTGTTTGTCCTACTCTTGTTAACTAATCCATGGTAGAGAACACTACTAGACTAGACCAGGGTGCTGCGATCAGAAACTGATCGTAGCCCAGGATCTACCCAGGAAGGTTCGCACGCAGTGAAATAGTTGGTGGGCCCTTGACCTCAATAGCAGAGTGGATGTAAAATGCTTGAGATGATTAATAAAATCATGCAAACAAAGTGATATAAATAAGAGTACAAGGGAATGCGAAACGACCTATCTAGCCATGTACTCTAAGGGGTACATTCCCTTATTCAAATTCACTCCCAACCGTGCGGCGCGTACAGTTTCGTAACTGTTCCCGCCAAAACCATCCTGCCTGCAGCTGCCCGATGCCGTCTGCTTCCGACGGTCCAGATGCGTCCCAACTGTCTGACGGTTCGGGTCAATTCCAACCGTCTGACGGTTCGCGTTCATTCTCGTTACTGCGTGCTTCTCTTTGCTGCGGTGAGGAGTGCACAGTAATATTAAATATTACTATTCGTAACACCCCCCTTCACTCCTGGCCGTAGCTCGACTTGACCTGCTTGACCACGCCGCTGAGTTCGGAGCAGTGCTGATACTGCTGGCGTGGCAGTCGCTTCGTGAGGAAGTCTGCTGCCATGTCACTCATCGGGCAGTAGGTCAAGTTGACCTTGCCCTTGTCCACCTCGTCCTTCACGAAGAAGTATCGCAGCGCAATGTGCTTGGTGCGGTTGACGAAACCAGGTTTGTTCGCGATGCGAATCGCGCTCTGGTTGTCGCAGTGAAGGCGGAAGGTTGGCGAAGTTGGAATTTTCGCCTCTTGCAGAAGTTCCTGCAGATAGAGGCCCTCGCGAACTGCTGCGGTTGCTGCGATGAACTCCGCTTCGGCAGATGACAGGGCAACCAATTCCTGCTTCTGTGAATTCCAGGAGATTGGTCCCGATGGCTCGAGTCGGAACAGGAAGCCGGTCCTGGACCGTCGATTATCAGGGTCTGCTGCGTGATCGGCGTCCACGTAGCCGACGAGGTTGAAGGATGGGGTTGGTGCAGTTGAGTAGCACAGCCCGATCTTGGGCGTTGAAATGAAGAATTGGAGAGCCCGTTGCAGGTCCAGATGATTCTCGGCCGTTGGTTTGCGTGAGTACTGCGCCAGCTGACTAGCGATGTACGAGAGGTCTGGCCTGCAGGTGACAGAGGCGAAGAGGAGGCATCCCAACTGCTGCTGGTAAGTCTGAATCCCAGCAGGGGACAGGGCTTTGTTGTCAGGTTTGTGGTTCGGTCCGGGGGTGCGATAGGGAGTTGAGAGGGATGCCGGTGAGATGTTGAACCTCTTCCCTAACTCCTCTGCGTACTTAGCCGCTGAAAGGTGAATGGCCTCAGGAGCGTAGGAGATGTTGAGGCCCAGGAACTGCTTCACCTCGTAATTGCACGTGATGTCGACGCGCCCCGCCAAGGCCTTCTCGAACTGCTCGAGAAGCTCGTTGTTTGATCCTGTGTAGAGCAAGTCGTCGACGTACACTGTGAGAAAAATGTACTCGCCACGGAAATTGCGGCGGTACATCCCTGGATCGTGCGGCATCTGCTTGAACCCGATTTCAAGCAGGATGTTGTGCAGGTACTGCTGCCACAGCCTCGGAGCCTGCTTGATGCCGTAGAGAGACTTGCGCAGCTGACACACACGCGAATCCCCTTCGCCGTAGGTGTGTGGCTGCTCCACGTAAATCACGGCGTCTACTAGCGCGTACAGGAACGCATTCTTCACGTCGATTTGTCGGAGTGGCAGGTGCCTTGCGGCTGCGATGGCGAGCAGGATGCGGACGGAGGTGTGGCGACTGACGGGGGCGAATGTCTGGTCGAAGTCGATCCCATGCCTCTGGTCATAGCCGCGAACCACCCAGCGCGCCTTGAATCGCTCGATCGTCCCATCCGCTGCGGTCTTCACGCGGAAGACCCACTTCCCCGAGAGGACCCTTGCGCCCTTGATTGCTGCGCGGTCGACGAGCACCCAGGTGTCGCGTGACTCCAGTGCCTTGATTTCCGCGTCCATCGCCTCGCGCCACTCCTTGCTGTGTGGTCCAGAGAGAGCCTCGCGCGGATTTCGGGGCTCGATGACGCGCGGCGCTTTCGAGGTTGCAGCGTGAAGTCCGAGCAGCTGCAGCCCCGAGACGGTGCTGTCGTGGCGATGTTGCGGGACGACTTCCTGCACATCGTCGTCGTCGCTTTCAGGTTCAGGTGGTGCTGGTGGTGCTGCCCCCCCGCTGCTTCCGCCTGTTCCGCTTCCGCCTGCTCCTCCTCCCGAGGAGTCATCGCTGCTGCGCCGGTCCTCCCATGTGAATTCTCCCCTTGTGTCCTGCTCCAGGATTGCTGCAGCGGCTTCGTCTTCAGGCGTGGCATAGCTGTGGCCGTCGTTGGCGTAAACGCGATTTGCGTTCGTTTCTTGGTCGCGGCGGAACTGGTCGAGGAAGAGTCGCTCGTAGAAAATTACGTCGCGGGCATGGGCGGTCTTCTGGCTGAGGAGGTCCAGCACGGTCCAGGCCTTGTATTCGTGGCTGATACCGAGGTGAATCCCCCAGCGCGCGCGGCTGGCGAACTTCCCGATCGTTGATGTCGGCGGGCGGTATTGAACCATGCATCCCCATACGCGCAGCATCGATGTGTCCCCCTTAGTCCCGGTCCACTTGACGTGCGGGGACAGATTGCCGGTGATGGCGGTGGTCGAAAGCAGGTTATGCACCCGCACGGCGTGGTGCATAGCGTAGGTCCAGTAGATCGGCGGCAATTTCGACTGCTTCATCAGCGCGCGCACCTTCGTCATCAGTGTGCGATTCGTCCGCTCGGCTACGCCCTGCTGCTGGTGTGCGTAGGGGAGGGAGATGTGATGCTCGATCCCCTTTTGCGTCAGGAACGTCTGCATCTGGTTGCTCCTGAATTCTGCTGCGCCGTCGGACTGCCAAATCTTGAGCTTCTTCCCAGATTGCCGCTCCGCGTGCGGCAGCCAGAGGCGAAACACTTCGTAGGCTCTGTCACGCGACTCCACGTTCACGACCCATACGTAGCGCGTTCCAGCGTCGATGAAGGTGAGCGTGTATAGCTCGTCTTTGACTCTGCAATGCCCCACGTTAAGGAAATCGCTGTACACCTTGTGCAGCTTGGGGTAGCGGTTCGTTCCTGGCTCGAGCAGCGGGAACGGTTGGTGGCTTAGCGCAGCTTCGGGGCAGATGGTGCAGTTGCGCGGGTGTGTCGCGCCACTCACTTCGGAGCCATCAGGGCGCAGGAGTGCGCCAGGAGCGAAGACGCCAGCGTCGATGCAGTTTTTCAGCGTCGCGCGGGAAGGGTGTCCGAGGCGCTGGTGCCAGAGTGCATCGTCAGCGCGAAAGCCGGAGGTGCGCATATAGCGCGCGCGCGCTTCTTCAGGGTCTTCGTCAGGTACAGGAGCAGGTTCTGCTGCTACTTCTTCTACTTCTTCTTCTTCTGCCGCGGTAGTCAGCATCAACGCCAAGAACTCTCTGTCGCGAATGTCAGAGAGTGGGATGTTGGTCCCAGGGATAGTTCCAGGGACGAGCGTGGGCTGGCGAGGTTCAGGGGCAGGTCCGTAGACGGTGCGACGCGGGGTTGACGGCTCGTTGCCCCAAATGATGGTGTCCCACGGGTCGCGATGCGGGGGAATGTCTGCGGGAGGTGGTGCGAGCGGGATGTGACGCGGGGGACGACCGAGAGGAACGACTGCAGGTGTTGCCTCAGTTTCCGCAGCTGCTTCCTCTTCCCCCCTTCGTTCTTCACGGGAAGTGCCCCAACCGCTATCTGCGGCGGTAGGTACGGCGCCCCATCCGCTCACCGCTGGCGTTGGCCCATGTTCCGCCAGTGTCTCCCCAGCCGCTGGTGTCGCTCGTTCCCCATCCTCCAGCGCTCCCCCACCCCCCTTCATTGGAGGCGCTTGCTTCTTCTTGAGCTCCCCAGGCAGCGCAAGCGAAAGTCCCGCGTGCTTCCGCGAGGCTTTGCTGGCGAAGCTCCTCGGCTTCGCGGCGCGCCAGTTCTTCCTCTTGTTCCACGGTGAGTTTCTTCTTCGGGTCGCGTTGAGTCGAGTAGACCTCCAGAAACTTCTCGTAGGTGTAGAGGCGCGGCTCCCCAAGTGCATCGAAGGTTTCGACCCCTGTTCCGCGCAGCATGCCTTGCAGGTGCTGTGAGGGGGGACCGATGAGGGGGTGGTCCTTCGTGCCGAAAACCCCGTGAGTAGCGATTTCAAGTTCGAGTTGCGACATGCCTTCCTCAGGTGGCGCATTGCGCTCTGCTTCAGCGATGGCGGCGAGTCCGCGGCCTGCGATCGCGCTCGTTGAGGTTGTCGGCGTGTGACAATCCCTGCAGATTCCATCGAGATCGGGGCTGTGAAGCGCCGTTTCGCGTGGGTGGGGATGATGTGGCACCCACGGCCTGCCGTCAGGGTGCTTCCAATCCCTGCGGTGGATGTGCTCAAAGCGCAGTGGCACGAGGTCAATCAGCTCGTGCGAATCGCCGCTGCAGTCGGGAATGTCGAAGTCTAAGACGTACACTCCATTTTCGGAGTGTGCTCGTCCGATCTGCCTGCGGGGGAAGTTGCGCGCCTCATAGTGCAGCAGGATGTCTTGCGTCACGCGGTCCGTGCTGAGGTCGACGCCGCAGTCCATGAGCTGTGCGGCGGACAGGAGGTTGAAGCGCAGGTTCTGGACGATCAGCACATCGTTAAGCGTGATGTGCGTGCGGCTCCCGCGTGCTTTGAGCACGACGATGTCAGAAGTAGTAGGCAAAGTTTAGAAACAGAAAGAGGGTTTGGACTAGCAGCAGTTGAGATACAAATAGCAAACCCTAGATTGGGCTGTACTCGCTATAGAGTACCCCACTGCAGGCTAGACAAATACAACATTCTGACACACCCCCATAGCCAAAGTGGGGTGTAATCAGCACAACAAGCAGTCATAATAGTAGTTCACATTTTATGAGCAAAGCTAGAGGCAGTCACACAGGGCAAGTGAGGAGGAGGAGGGCTGGCGAGAGGAGAGAAGAGTGGAGGCGACGACTGAAGCTGCAGACACACGGGCAACAGACGGCTCTGGTGCAACTCTAGTGGCTACCGGGAGCAAGGGCCCCGGAATACAGGAGTAACAGGCTCTGCGTCTGATCAGCAGCGACAGGAGCAACGGACCCACGGGCGACAGGTGCAACCGGCTCTCTGAGCTACCGGTGGCTATCAGAACCCCGGAATACAGGCGCTGCAGACGACACGACGGCGGCCTCCGCTCAACCTCCCCCAACAGTCCCACACCCCTCGACACACACCCCCTGCTTCGCCCCTAGCTCCACTCCCCTTTCACCCCCCTAGTACCACTCCGTCGGCTCCCCACACACCCACCCCCCTGAGCGGCAGCTGCAGCAGCGGGAGACGGAGGAGGAGGAGAAGGAGGGGACGGGGCACACAACCGGCACCCCCACACCCGCCACCCCCAAACCCTAACACAGGAACGCGGGCAGTAGCGGGGGTGGGGCGCCGACAGAAGCTTGGGGGACGGACGAGGCGCGCGCACGGGTCTGCCGCAGGCGGGACGAGGCGCGCGCGGGCTGCCCGGGCCGCGCGCGGGCTGTACGGGCCGCGCGCGGGTCCCAGGGGCGCTTCGACGGGCGACGGGGACGTTTCGACGGGCGACGGGGGGCGCTCCGACGGGCGACGGGGGCGCTTCGACGGGCGACGGGGGGGGGGGGCTTCGACGGGCGACGGGGGGCACTTCGACGGTGGGAAACCGCCGCGCGCCTCGGGGCGCACGGCAGGCAGAAAACCGCCGCACGCCCCGAGGATGAAAACCTTAAAAAAATTTCGGCGGCAGGAAGGAGGCGTCGCGCGACCGAGGCGCGCGACAAGTAGAACAGCAGCGGAAGCATTAGGTGGTGGGCCCACCCACAGGATCGACCCAAGGGGGTCGACCTGCTCTGATAGCATGTCAGAAGTAGTAGGCAAAGTTTAGAAACAGAAAGAGGGTTTGGACTAGCAGCAGTTGAGATACAAATAGCAAACCCTAGATTGGGCTGTACTCGCTATAGAGTACCCCACTGCAGGCTAGACAAATACAACATTCTGACAGACGATGCCTTGCGCGCTTGTGCGCAGGCGCGTGTTGTTCGCCACAGTGACGTAAGTGACGGTAGGGGTGGCGACGGCGTTGGATATGTAACGCTCGGAGCCCACCATGTGCTGGCCGCAGCAGCTGTCCAGGTACCAGGTGTTGTAGCGCTTGTTGTCGTCACGTGCGAGCAGCGCCAGTCGCGGCGTGACGATATGCGGAGTGTCGAACTTCAAAAACTGTTCGCGCGAGAGCCAGTCAAGTGGCGCCACCCGCATATCAGGTACGTGCGGGGGACTCTCAAGCAGCGGGACTGGAAGATTCCAGTCTTGGTCGTCGTCGTCGGTGAAATCGTGGCGCGGGCTGAACGGGTTGTTGTTGGTGAACGCGCCAATCGGGTGCGGTGCCGGCTCAGGTGACGGTGAGCGAACGCGGCGACGACGCGACTCGCCTGTCATGGCCATGCTGCTCATGACGTTGCGAACTGGGGCAGTCGATGACGGCTGCTGCTGCTGATGCTGAACCGCTGGGTTCAGGTTGCGCGCGGGAGGGGGCTGATACCCCTGGGCTGGACGCACGTCGCCTCGTGGACCAGGTGCTCGGATTGGTCTGGCGAGGGCGTGATCGATTCTTGCATCGATCCGCCAATTGCCCGAAATTTTTGCAGATTTTGCAGTAGAGGCGCCGTGGCTTTCGCTCTTCGGTGTTGTCGGCGTAGAAGGCGAGCCGTTCGCGTTCTCGTCGCGGCGCTGGTCGCTGCTGATCCATATCCCTCTGTTCGACGAGAAGGGCGGCGCAAAGGGCGGCCTCCGAGATGACCCCCTGCTGTCGGAGAAGCGCCTTGCAGGGCCGCCACTCTGGGCCGAGCCCTTGAAGCACAATGTTGACGAAAATCTCTTCTGAGATCGTGCTTCCCAGCTTCACGATTTGATCGCGAAGGCTCCGACAGCGGTTAAGGTAATTGTTGACTTTCTCCCCTGCGGTCATCTTGGTTTCCAGGAGTTCCTGGAGTAGTCGGCTCGAAGAGACAGAGTCCTTGGGCTGGTAGACTCCTGTCAGGTGCCGCCAGGCGTTAAGGGCTGGAGCAGCTGTGGTTTTGTATGAACGAATGTTGAGCTGCTCCGCCGCCGACATATTCCGCAGGAGCACCCCGTACGCCATCAGCGATTCGTTGTAATACCGCGCCTTGGCGTCGTCGGTGTCCTCAGCAGGCTCCGCGTAGCTCCCGTCGAAATAGTGGAAGATCTGGGCGTTCTGAAGCAGGAGCTCCAGCTCGAAGCTCCAGGTGTAAAAGTCTCTGCCGTCAAAACAGGTACTTGTCTTTATTTTTGATATGCTGAGAAACCTTGATTGAGCAGAGAGAATTGCCTCTTCACTGGGACGGGGAGTCTTGGGGGTTGAGCCATTGGTGTCGAGGGAGAAAGTTTGCGGAGTGGTGTTCTGGCCAGTTGGGGCCAGTTGAGATGGTTGCGAGGAAGTTCCCGCATCGCCATTCCGCAATGTTTGGAGCCCTTGCTCCAAGCTGGTGAGTCGCTGAAGAAGTTGTGCGAGAACTTCGGAGTTGATTGTCGTCGTGTTCTCGCTTGTCGCAGCCGGGTTGGGTTGCGCTTCAGCCGTCAGATTAGTCTGACCACCAGATCCTCCGGCCATCTTCACTCGTGAGCATGTGCCGGACGCCACTTTCCGAATGTCGCAATTTTCGGGAGTGGCAGTGCGAAGGATTCCCGAGCCGCTCTCATACCATGCTGCGATCAGAAACTGATCATAGCCCAGGATCTACCCAGGAAGGTTCGCACGCAGTGAAATAGTTGGTGGGCCCTTGACCTCAATAGCAGAGTGAATGTAAATGCTTGAGATAATAAAAACATGCAAACAAAGTGATATAAATAAGAGTACAAGGGAATGCGAAACGACCTATCTAGCCATGTACTCTAAGGGGTACATTCCCTTATTCAAATTCACTCCCAACCGTGCGGCAAAAATCATCCTGCCAAAATCATCCTGCCTGCAGCTGCCCGATGCCGTCTGCTTCCGACGGTCCAGATGCGTCCCAACTGTCTGACGCTTCGAGTCAATTCCAACCGTCTGACGGTTCGCGTTCATTCTCGTTACTGCGTGCTTCTCTTTGCTGCGGTGAGGAGTGCACAGTAATATTAAATATTACTATTCGTAACACAGGGAACAGCACCGCTACTCTAACAGCAACACTGGAGGGGTGCATCCCCCTTCCCCCCCCCCCCCCCCCCCCCCCCCCCCCCCCCCCCCCCCCCCAGCCACCCCTCGAAAAACGTGCCAGGGCAAGCCTCGACATTCATCCTGACGCTTCAGGGAAGAACACCATGACCATCCTGAATGTCCACGGCATTTCATATAACAACATCCTGAGGCCACAGGGTTAAAATTGTCACTTTTCTGAAACTACAGGGCAAATTTAAAACTGCATCCTGATTTCAGGGTAATCAGGATGTTTTGCCCTGATAACGTGGGGCCTGGTAATGGGAGAGAGAATGTGAAATTGTCAAGGTACACTTGCACACTTGTGTATGTACATAGTCAAGCTACGTTTTTATTATGAGGGTATGGTTATGCTCGTACCTTTATAACCCTCTTTCCAGCCATTTTTCTCTCGTTGACATGGTATCGCGCGCTTAGGTTATGTCACACGCTTCCGCCCCGCCTATCTACCTACCTAGTGCCCATTTAGTGCCCTAGTAGCGCCCACGCCCTTCTCTACCTTCCCTGCCCCACCCCCCTGTTCCTTAGCAACCCCTTGGCCCTCTAGCGTCCGTCGTGCCATCTAGCGCCCTAGCACCCCACGTCCCTCCCTCCCCCCCTCCCTCATCCCCTCTCAAGGACCCCCTTGGATTCTAGGGCGCCTGATGCGTCAGAAATTTTGTTTTTGTTTGTCTAATGGATCAGAATTTTTTAGAATGCCTCGTTTGACCAATCAGTAGTGAGTTTCTAGTTTTCGTGCGACTAAATGTACGCATTTGACATGTCACAACAGATTTCAACTGACAGGCCCTGTCGCACCAACATTCTCCCACCAGATTCGCCCTCATAGCGCAAAGTTGCCCTCCCCCAGCAAAATTTGAACTGTCCCAGGAGGGGTTTTTCCTGTCATGCGCATTGTACAAGAAAATCGCCCTATCGCAGAGATGATTCAGCTTGTCACATCGAAGATTCGCCTTGTCATATCAAAGATTCGCCTTGTCAAAGCAATGATTGTGACCTGTCACACACGGAAATCATCCTATACTCTGTTTCGGTTTCAGACAAGTCACAAAATATATCTCTGATGAATCAGATGAAAAAAAAACCCATATCTGATCAACCAGATAAAATAAAAGTATAGTTCTAGAATATAAAAAAGCGTCTGGAAACTCAGACAAACAGACAAAAATGTCTGATAGCAAGAACCTTGTCCCGCGCCCCATCACCGCCCAACACCCAATCCCCACCTCACTCTCCTCTCCTAGCGCCCTATCGACCCCGTAGCATTTGATCACCCACCCCCCCCCCCCCCCCCCCCCCCCCCCTTGCGTCACGTCCGTTGCCCCTTAGGCCCCATCGACCTCGTACTGCACGTCTGTCGTTGCTGCTTCTGCGCAGGCCCCTAGATTGGTTTTGAGCTTGTCTGAGGCCTCAGAGTACACCCATCTTCCTAGTCTGGCTGTCAGAGTTGACCAACTTTTTATGTCTGAAAGTTCAAAGTTCACCAACTTTTCAATGCTGATCAAACAGACTAGCACTCAAGTTATACTCTTGCTTAAAAACCTGTACTTACTAACATTTCTTACATGTCTGCATTAGAGTCTTGAGAATCTACAAGAGCACATTCTACTTCTCGCTCATCTACATGCTCCTTCCCAGCCCTTGGGGGCTCCTCCCTGTGCCTTGAAGCAGGTGCTGTGACCGGCCGGCGCTTCTTGTAGGCGCGCCAAATCTCGACTACTCCTGGGACGTCTAGCTCATAGTCTAGCATTGAGATGCATAGCAGATCACTCAGCCTACAATCCTTTATGCTGCCCCTCTGCCACGTTTTGATCAGGTTCTGTCGGGAGAAGCCTCGCTCACACTCGACCGTACTGAGAGGCAGCACTGCAATCGCCACCCAGAGTCCGACGAGGTTGGGGTACGCCTGCTGCCAATCGGGTGTCCTGAGGATTGCGGTAAGTCCCGTGTGGAACTTACGCTTACTCTTCGGCGCTCTGGCAAGAACTGGACACAGCGTTCGAAGCTCTCGCACGGCTTTCTTCTTGTCAATGCCTGAAAGGTATAAGAGGACACGGTCACACGGTTAGTTTAAAGCCGTGAGGGAGGGGGACCGGGGTACACTTAACACTAACCTGGTAGGATCTCGTCGGCTTCATCTGCGCGGAACAACGTGACAAGCGACAAGAGCCACTCCAGGCACTGTGCCTGCCGTGCGTCCCGGTCCCATTGCGGTTGCCACAGCTCAGGGATAAACAGCCGCACGCCAGAAAGCGAATCAAGGTCGCCAAGCTTGGACTGCAGGTTCTCGACGACATGCTCGGCCATGTCGGTGCAGAGCGCCACGCACGCGTCGTGGTGGCCAGGCCCAAGGTAGGTTTTGTTGGTCCGCTCGTGAAGTACCACCTTGAAGCGGTTGAGGGTGCCGTCGGACGATACTCCCTCGATCACCATTTCAGGTGACCCACGTGGTCCGTGCTTCTCGATGAAGCGGTAGAGCCTCTCGGTTGGCCCTCCCCCGAAGTCGTCACCAGCGTCGACGTACCGGCTCTCCAGGATAGATGTCGTGCGCACAATCTGCGTGTGCACCAGCGCGTAGTCGAGCTGCAACAAACACGCAATCACAATACGTTAGTACACAGCTGATGACTTTGAGACGGAAACATGCAACACAGTATGATAACTTACCTCGCGCTTCTGGAAAACAGAGGACAGAACGTTGAGCTGTTCCAGTAGGTCCGCAAGGAACCTGGTGAGGAACTGGAACCTGTACGACGTGACGATTTCGTACATGGTTTGGTCCTTCCACTCTGACAGCATCACCATGATCGCTGGAAGGACGTGGACGAACCGGGTTACTGCAGCTCCTCTTGAAAGCCACCGTACGTCGTGTATGCCTTGGACCTCGAGGTTGGTGGAGGTGAACACCTCCTGCAGCTCCATGAAGCGCTGATGCCACGGAGACGATCGCCCAAGGTACTCTGCGACGGCGCGGATGACGTCGTCCACCATGTTGAAAGTTGGTATCTGCTCCGCTGCGGCCTTGGCAGCCAACGCCTCCCTGCCAAACAGAACAAAACAGTAGCGTTAGAGATTGTTAAACACATAAGAGATAAATGAGTGCGGGGCATTAAAACACAGACGCACCGGTGGGCGATGCAGTGAAAAGAGACCAGATTGGGGACGAGCCTTCGCAGGCGAGCAACCACACCGTTCTGACTCCCCACCATCACAGACGCACCATCCGTGCTCATTCCCGAGATACGCCGCAGGTCAACGCCGACAGCCCTGAGGTGGGAAACCAACAAGCTGCACAAAGAAGCAGCGTCAGCCTTCTCAACAATTAAGTGGGCAATGAATTCCGTGACAACCTGCCCATCGCGGAGAAAGGTAGCAAACACAATCATGTGTTTGCCACGGCGACGGTCGGTGCTCTCGTCCAGCGTGATCCCGATGAATGGGCTCGTTAGAAGGTGCTCAAGTTGCGTTGTTTGGAGCCACGTCGCGATTGTCTGGGTGAGCTCTCCAAATCCGTACCTACACATTGGAAACGTAGTCGTCAGAGACAGCCACAAGGAAAAAAAAATAAATCAGGGATGCTACAGACACTGCTTACGTAGTGTAGTAGGTGCCGTAGCCCTGCTCGGGAAACCCGGGCACCTTCTTCTTCGCCATGTAGCGCACCAGCCGGATCCACGAGTCCATGGGCTCGTTGCACTTCCCCATGAAGTACAGCGAGTCCACGAGCGCCGACACCTGCAGCATCTCCATGTCCTGCGCTTTCGGGTGCATGTCGATGCACTGCTGGGTTCCATACTTCTGGAACAAGTCTTCCTGGCGCTGCAGAGCAAACCGGTGCTTCACCGTTCCTTCGTGCTTCTTGAAGGATTGTGTCTGCACGTCAGTAGCTCCCTCGGTGCCCCGCCCACACTTGCCATTAAGTCCCGAAAACTCCAAGCAAATTCTGCACTTGAAAGAAGGAGCACCAGTAGAAGTCTTAGTTAGAACCAGCCAACTGTAATCAGTGGACCACTTAGCTTTAAACCTCTCATGAGCTTGCTCGTATTTCAACTCAGGCGTGTCGGCCTTGGGCTTTGAGCTAGCCTGCGTGGGCTTTGAGCTGTCCTGCATGGGTGAGTCGTCGGTCGGAGGAGGTTCAACGGTCGATGGAGGTGGTGTTGCCCACGCAATCGTGGACTGACGAAACCGCAGCTTCGTCAGTGGCGCGGGACTAGAAGGGGCTGGGACGGATGCCTCGTGGGTCCGAAACTGGGCGAACATCCGCCTCATCATCCTCGTCGGGCCCATCATCGTCAGCCTGTGTGGCAGCCATTGAGCCTGCCGAGCAGTGGTGTAGCGAGCTAGGAATAGGGAGCCTGAAACAAAGGCTCCTACACTAGTTCCAGGCCAGGCAAAACGGAGAGGAGCGAGAGAATAAGGCAAGCATGGTGAGCATGAGGAAGCTGAGAGGTCCTCGTATTAGGACCTCTCATCTCCCAGGTGGTCGCTGCATGCACGGCATCTAAGCGTGAATGCTGGGAAGGTGGGCTGAATGGGGTGGATGGATGTGGTCACGTGAGAGAAGCAGCGCGGTGCGAGATATGCGTTGGCAACGTGGACGGTGGGGTGGGGTGGATGGATTTGGTGAAGTGAGAGTGGCATGGCATCGCGCTGCGAGCTTTGCGCTGGCAGCAATGAAGGCGAGGTGTGGTGGATGGTAGTGGTGTCAAGCGTCGGTGCAGAGCGCTGCGAGCTTGGTGTTGGCAAGGAATCTTGCCAACACTGCCTGTGGCACAGCCCCTATTGGTTGGAATTGCTGTTGATTACAGCAATTCTGTACCAACGCGACTGTGCGGTGCCGCACTGGCGAAATTGTGCGGGTTCCCGCCCGTGATTGATGGGGATAGTGCTACACCCCGCCAGGCTGGCGCATACCCCTGTACCATCGGTTTCAGAGTGTACCCCCGATACAAGTCTGAGCCTCAGCGTACACTACAAAAATTAGTCTGAAATTTCAGACAATACAGCTAAAAAAACTCTGAAAAATCAGACAAGGGACATAAAACTATTCTTTGGGTTCAGACTAGGTACACAAAAAAAGTCTGAACGAAGTCTGAATCAGACTCCAAAGTCTGATATCTAGGGCACTGCTTCCGCGCGTCTACCACGCCCCCGGTTGACCGAACCTGCAATGCCGCTGTCGACGCTTGCCACGCTTGAGTCGCGCCACCCGCGCTTGCCACGCCTGAGCCGCACCACCCGCGCCAAAACCAACCACAATCATGCCTGCCACGCCCCTGCCACTACCAATTGCACCTGCTGCGCAGATGCTTACGTCTGTCATCACTCGTGCCTGCCGTGCCCATGCCACCGCTGCCCGCGCCTGTTGCGCGCGTCCCTATGCTTGTCGTATCTCTGTGGTCGCTCCTCACCGTGAGGCCGCTCCCCAGCTTGCTGCAGGCGAACGCGATGTCCGGCCTCGTCGTCGTCGCCGTGAACTGCAGCGAGCCGACCTTCTGCCGGTACTCCTCCTCCTGTCGCTCCTGTGCCTCCTCGTCGTCGAAGGTGAGCTCGGCGTAGGCGTCGACCGAAACCGGCGTCTTCGGAGTCCGTCCGCCCTGCTCCTCGTCGATGAAGCGCCTACGCAGCTTGTCGGCGTAGCCCTGCTGGTGCAGCCACAGCTTCCCCGCCGACCTGTCGCGCACGATCTCCAGCCCGAGGTACTTCTGCACCGGCGAGATCTCACGCAGCTCGAAGGCGGCCTCCAGCAGCTCCTTCAGCTCCTTCAGCATCGCGGGGCTGCTGCTGGCGGCGAGCAAGTCGTCGACGTAGACCAGCACCCAGCAAGTCGCCCCGTCGTCGCCGACCTTGAAGTAGAGAGCCTCGTCGACCTGGCTCTTCTTCCACCCAGCGCCGACCAGCACGTCGTTGAGCGCCAAGTACCACAGCAGCGGCGACTGCTTCAGCCCGTACAGACTCTTCAGCAGCTTGCACACCCGGCCGGTTCCGTCGTTGAAGTAGTCCGGCTGGGACATGTACAGCACCCGGTCGAGCTTGCTCTGCAGGAAGGCGTTCTTCATGTCAAGCTGCATCAGGTTGAGGTTGAGCACGGCGACGATGCTGAGGAAGATCCTCAGGGTGACGTAGCTGCCCACCGGCGCAAACGTCTCGTCGTAGTCGGCGCCGTACACCTGCGTGAAGCCCTTCACGACCAGCCTCGCCTTCTCACGCTCGACGGTGTCGTCGATGTGGTACTTCGTCGTCAGCACCCACCGGTTCTTCATCACGTTCACTCCCGGCGGGCGTTCGACCAGCTCCCACGTCCCCATGGCGATGAGACTGCGGATCTCCTCCTCCATGGCGGCCTTCACCGCCGGACCCTTCCAGCTCGCCAACGCCTCCTTCACTGTCATCGTCGAGATGTCCCAGCGGTGCTCGGGGTCGGCCAGCATGTCGGGGTCGAGCTCCGGGAACTCTTCGTCCTCGTCGGCGTCGTCGTACAGTAGGTCGTCGTCCTCGTCGACCACGTCATACACCGTGGTGAAGGCGGCGGGAACGAAGAAGTCGGGAGGCCTCCGAAGTCGACCTGACTTCCGGGGTTCAGGAGGGACCACCACCACGTCCCGGTCGGTGGACTGGTCGACCAGCTCCTCGTCGCCCAACTGCTCCCCTTCATCTTCACCGCCGTCCTCGTCGTCCTGCTGCACTTCGGTCGGCGTCCCGACCGACTTCTCCCCTGCGGTCAGCTCCCCTGTCGACCGCCAGGTCGCCGACTGCTCCTGGGTCGACCTCGTTGCCGCCTGCTCCCCTGTCGGCTTCACCCAAGTCGGCTGCACCTCCTCGATCTGCTCCCCCCCTATCCAGGTCGACTGGCCTCCCAGGTCGGCCAGCTGCTCGTCGACTTGCTGCTCGTCCCGTCGGCCACCGGCGATGCCCTTGGTCGGCGCCACAGGCGACGTCCCACTGCTCCCCTCATCGCCGGAGGCCGACGGCGGAGTCAGCCCACGCAGGTCGACGAGGGGAGGGGCAGGGGAGGTGGAGGAAGGGTGGACGACCCCGACGTCGTCCTCAGCAAGCTCACCGACCTCGGCGAGCAGAGGGAGAGTTGCCGTCGAGGTATCCGTCAGCGTGGCCACCAGCTTCCGCCCAGACACCGGCCCACGCTCTGACTTCCACTCCTCCAGCGACAGGTCCTCGTAGAACACCACGTCCGACGTGGTGACCACCCGGTTGGCGGCAATGTCGAGAAGCTCCCAGCCCTTGCTCGCCTCCGACACGCCGAGGTGAAGGCCCCACTTGGCCTTCGGCTGCAGCTTCCCACCACGCTGCTGCTCGGGGACGAGGAACTGTGCCATGCAGCCCCACACTCGCGCCAGCGACAAGTCGGGCTTCGTCCCGGTCAGCAGCTGGTATGGCGTCGTCCCCGGCGTCGCCGACCGCTCCAGGCAGTTGCGGATCCAGACGGCCTGCCGCAGAGCGAGGTGCCACCAGTGGTGCTGCACGCCCATGTGCAGCAGCATCGTCCGCACCGACTCCACCACCGTCCGCATCTCCCGCTCCGCCATGCCGTTCTGCTGCGGAGTGTACGGGCAGGTCAGGTCGTGGACAATCCCTTTTCCATCCACGAAGTTGGTGAACTGCTTCCCGAGGAACTCCCCGCCCCGGTCCGAGCGCAACATCAGCACCGACTTCTTCGTCTGCCTCTCCACCAGCACCAGCCACTTCTGAAACTCCAGCAGCACATCCGACTTCTTGGCGACCGGCCTCACCCACACGTAGCGGGACTTACGGTCCTTCAGCAGCAAGAAGTACAGGCTGCCATCCTTGGCAGCCACCCGGAATGGCCCGCACAAGTCGATGTGAACGACGGCTAGCACGTCGGCGGCGTCGGAGCCTTGGTCGGGGAAGGTGTGCCGCGCCAGCTTCCCGCCGACGCACGAGACACATGGTGAGTCGGCGCCCGTCGCCGACTTGAGGTCCAGCCCAATGGCGACCTCGTTCTTTGCCGAGCTCCTGATGGTGTCCATGCCGACGTGCGCAAGCCGAGCATGCATCCTGTCCGGCGTCGACTTCGTCTTGGAGACGATCGCCCGCAGGGCCACAACCTCCGGCGTGGGCGACGCCGACCTCGTGGAGCAGGGACGCAGGTCGGTGCAGAGGACTCGCCCGGAGTACGTCGCCCGACCAAGCACCTCTCCTGCTGCCGAGACGAGCAGCATCCCGTCGCCGTCCTCCCGAAACTTCACGCCATGCTCCTTCAGCTGGCCGGACGACAACAGGTTGGCCCGCACACCCGGGACGTACAACACGTCGGGGATGAGAACCTGCTTCCCGGCCTCGCCTTGCAAGGCGACCGTGCCCCGGCCCTGGACGTCTTGCAGCGCCCCATTGAAGCCACGCACGTGCTTCATGTCGCCGCTCGGCCCCAGGTCGACGAAGGCGTCCTTTGTCCCCATCAGGTGGTGGGAGCAGCCGCTGTCGAGCAGGACCACCGCCGGGTTAGCCTGCACAGCTGCCGCCACCGCCTGGAAGTCCTCGCCGGCCTCCGGCGCCAGCGAGACGGTCGGCTCCACGACGCCGACCAAAGAGCACGACGCCGACTTGTCGCCCTGCCCCTTGCCGCCAGCAGAGGAGTCGGCGTCCTTCGCCGAGGTCGACGACTTGGTCGACTGCTTCTCCTTGCGCGGCTGACTTCCTCCTCGACGAGGTCGACGACTGCCAGACCTCCCGCGGCCTCCCTTGTCGTCGTCGTCCGAGTCACTGCGGTCGGGGCACTCGAAGGAGAGGTGGTCGGGGTCGCCGCACAGCCAGCACTCCCGACGTCGACTTCCTCCTCCTCGGCCGTTGTCCTTGGTCGACTTCTTCTTGTCGACTTCCTTGGTCGACTTCGAGCCACTGCTACCACCGCCGCCAGACTGTCCGCGCTGCCCCGGTCGGCCTCCTTGCTTCGCCGGGGCGACGTAGTTCACCTGCGCCAAGAGCTCTTGGGATCGCTCGGCCTCCTGCATCGCCTCGTCCTGCAGGATGTACGAGGTCAACGTGTCCTCGTTGAGCGTCGCCCTCGTGCTCGGCGCCATCGACAGCCGCTTCAGCAGGTTGTAGCTGCTCGGAAGTCCCTGCATGACATGGGTGATGTACGACGCCGTCGAGTACTCCGCACCGGCCATCCTGATGGTGGCGAGAATTCGCCGGGCCCGGTTGCAGTAGTCGGTCGCCGTCTCCTGGTCGCCCATACGCAGGTGTGTCAGCTGCCCCTCCAGTTGGGCGATGAACAAGTCGTCGGTGACTTGGTAGGTCGACTCGATGAAATGCCACGCCTGGTGGCCGGCGTAGAGGTACTCCCGGCACCACTTCAAGGCGATTTGCACGCCCGGCGAGCAGCACCGTGAGATGACCGTGAAGGTCAACAGCTGCACAGCGCGGAACTCCGCTCGCAAGTCGGGGTCGCTCGGCGTCGCCACGGTACCTCGAGCGAAGCTGATCAGCCCGGCCATCTCCAGCTGGGGCTCGATGGCCTCCTTCCAGGTGAGTATGTCGGGTCGACCGACCAGCGGGGGAGTCACCGAGATCCTATCCGGCGTGAACTTGAAGTAGCCGTAGCTCGGCGCAATTCCGCCCGCCGTCACCTGGGACGCCGACATCGGCGTCAACCCGCTTCGTCGACCTCCGACGTCGCCCTGCGAGGTGCCCGCAGCCGACGTCGACCGCATCCCTCGCACCTGAACGCCGCCGACTTCATCGGCGTGTATCACACCTCTCTGCCTCTCCCACACTCCTGCCGACTTGGTCGCCCCCGGTGTTGACACCCACGTCGACACCGCCCTCGGTGTTCACCGGTCGAGGAGAAGCAGGCCGAGAAGGGTGCTCCGTCGCCCACAAGGAACGGATGCCAGCCTCGACGACCGCCCACGGCAGGTCGCCATACTCGTTGGCCTCGTGCTTCCTCCTTGCGTTTTCCAGCCGTGCCTCCAGGGTGTCCACCACCCCCGTGTCACCTACGGCGCCTACCATAGTGACTACCGCACAGCTGCCGGCCTATGAACAACTTAGGTAAGGTGCCTACTAAGTCGACTAGACTGAAAAGGTAACTCTGGTGCCTTCCACGCTCACCGCACCATGCGGAGATAACTACTACAACGGGAGCTAGACTACGGGCTAGGCACGAGTGCTCATGTGATCTCTGCGTTCGTTGGTCCTTAGTCGTTTTCCTAGTGCACACACTGCTTGCTAGTTCACAAGGCAATTTGGCAAGAGTTTCACTAGAGAAAGTTGATAACAATGATACAATCAAGTTGGCTAAGGAAGACTACATCAGAGCTAGGATGCAAGCAGGTCGACTGCCAGCGCAGCACGGTCGACCGCGTGCCAGCACGACTTGGTCGACCGCGCTCCAGCAGTGCAGGGACGCGGCTTGCCAACGCTGCAGGTCGACGGCGAGACAACAGCGCAAGTCGACGGCGTGCCAGCGTTGCTCCTGCAGTCCAGCATCGCACCCGCTTCGCATGTGCTCGTAGATGATTGGCGTGCACTGCTTCGTCACCTGCACAGCGCACACACCAAGTCCACCTCGTGCTGACGACTGCATCTGATGCACCACGTCGACCTCGGGATACCATCACCGAGGTCGTCCTCGCCAAAACCACCTGGGCGACCTTCGCAAGCCTTCGCAGCACCTCGTCACCCAGGTAACTTGGTCTACCGGGCAACCAGGTCGACCAGAGGCTCCAGTGCGTGCCCGTCGACCACCCAGGTCGACGACCACTTCCGGTCGACCTCCCAGGTCGACCACTGCCTCTGGTACGTGCCGGTCGACCTCCCAAGTCGACGGCCACCTCCAGTCGACCTCCCCAGGTCGACCACTATTCCCTGGTCGACCAGCTCCAAGTTGACGTCACTCCTGGTCGACCAGAAGGCCTGGTCGACGTCCCTGGTCGACCAGAAGGTCTGGTCGACGTCCCAGGTCGACCAGAAGGGCTGGTCGACTTCCCAGGTCGACCAGAAGGTCTGGTCGACGTCCCAGGTCGACCAGAAGGGCTGGTCGACTTCCCAGGTCGACCAGCCGAAGTTGGCGCCCTCCTGAAGTCGGCGCCCATGCAGTGGCTCCCCGTGCAGGTCGACCAACCTCGTCGACCAACTCGCCCACTGCTGCAGGTCGGCTGCACCCTACACCCGACCACGAATTCGGCTCCGCCCAAGCGAGGACGGGGCCAACATACAACTCCCGTTGACACTACACGCCCAAGTAGAGTGCGGGCACCTTCCTGCAGGGTCCGGTTGAACCGCTCAGCCACGCCGTTCTGCTGCGGGTTGTAGGGCACTGTGAGCTGATGCTGGATTCCCTTCTTCTTCAGCACCGCCTCAAAATCAGCGCCAATGAACTCTCCCCCGTTGTCGGTGCGGATCACCTTCACCTTGTGTCCGCTCTCCCTTTGAGCTCTCGGCATCCACTCCTTAAGAACAGCCGCTGCCACATCCCCCTTCGTCTTGAGAGGGTAGACCCACACTGCACGCGTGTGGTCGTCCACAATGTTTAGGAAGTAGCGGCTGCCCGAGAGAGAAGTGGCCCTCGTGGGGCCCACCACATCCATGTGCACAAGCGCAAGTGGTGCCTTGGCTGGTCCCGTGCTGCTGCTGAAGGGGAACTTGGTGAATTTTGTCTCAAGGCATGTAGGGCAGCTCCCAATCTCCTTCCCTGCCCCCTTCACCTCTAGCCCCTTCAAACTCCCATCCTTCACTAACTTCTGTAGCATCAGAATGTTGATGTGGCACAGCCTCTCGTGCCACGTCTCCCAATCGGCCTCACCACTCCCAGACGAAGCCTTCGCCCACGCAGCTGTCGCATCCACACCAGCAAGCACCTCACCATGAGGCTGCTGTGGCTGCTGCACCTTCTTGACTGCATCCAGGGCCCCATCAGTTGGTGCAGTCTCCTCTCCTCCCGCAGTTGCTTTAGCCGCTGCCGCTGCCTTTGCATTGTTGCTGGTGGTTTCCCACCGCACGGCAGCTCGTTGGGCCGAACGTAACTTTGGCCTTACTTTTCTGCAGCCGGCGCACAGAGAGGAGGTTAGCGGACAAGCCTTCAACAAGTAGGACATTCCCAAGCCCCACAAGTCCCCCATTGGCTCCCATCACCTTGGCATTCCCAACACCAATCACAGGGAGCAAAGCACCTGAAGCGGCAGCCACAAACTTAATCTTCCCAGGGGGTTTCACCTCATCAAGCAAATCTGCCCGCGGAGTCATGTGACTCGTGCAACCTGAATCGATCACCCAGTGAGTGAGGGGGTGCATCACAACCTTCCCAACCGAACCCACATCATCCTCACTCCCTTTCACTTCCTCAACCATGAGGAACAGCCCAGGGTCAGCTTTACCTTGTGCACCATCACCTTGTGAATTTGAACCTTGCACAGCGCCACCTCGTGAGTGTTCACCAATCGGCGGCTTCATGCCTGGAGGCGCCCATCCTTCAGGCCGGCTGAAACACTTGAACCACGGGTGTCCAGCCTTCTTGCAGTACCAGCATGCACCCTCCATTCGGGTGCTCCCCCTGCCACCAGAGCTCCCATGCCCCTCGTTGTAGTCACCTCGGCCTCTTCCTCTGCCAAAGCCTCTCCCACGGCCTCGGCCTCTTCCTCCCCCTCTTCCTCGGCTGCCTCCTGCAGCTCCATACCCCTCAGCAGTCTTGTTGGCAGCACCACCTCCCGTGTGGCGCCTGCGGAAGTCCTCCTGCAGGATCTGCTGCCGTAGCCATTCAGGCGTCCACTTGTCCTGCTGAACGTTGAGGGTGGGGATGAGGTTGTCCCACGAGTTGTCAAGCACCGAGATGATCTTGGTGCACTGCTGCATCTCCGACACCTTGCTGCCCGCCGCTGCCATCCTCGCATAGGTGTCCTTGATCTTGTCAAGGACCGGCTTCACATCGTCTCCCGGTCGCATGGAGAGGGCAGCCAGCTCCTTCTCCAACACAATCACCATCGGCAGCGTGTTAGGTTGTACCACATCGCGTAGCAGCTTCCACGCCTTCGGTCCCGAATCGTCCAGCTCCACTAGGTCCTTGATATGCTGGAACATGTTGTTGTTCACGGACTGTAGGATCAGGTCGTACAGCACCGCGCTCTTCTCAATCCACCGATCGCGGGCATCACCTTCCTCCGGCATCTTCTCTTCTCCCATCGCAAGTTTCAGCAGCTTGTAGCGCTTGAAAGCACTCCGCATCCGCCCGCTCCATTCCTCATAATTGGAGCCGTCCAAAGCCTCGATCTTGGACGGTGAAGGTCCACTCTTCTTCTCAGCTGCTTCTCCACTCATCTCCTCTGCTCCCAATCAGAGGTTTCAGCTCCCCCTTTTGCTGTCCACACCGAAGTCCCACACAATTTCCACAAGTGTCGGCGCCAACGAAATTTCGGCAGAGTTTCCCCTTAGCGGAAGTCACTCCCAACCTCCAGAACTCCACTTAGGCACGCCCACAGGCCATGGTGGGTCTAAGAGGGTCTTCACACTTCAGTAGACTCCCCACAAAGTCCTCAATCAGCTCTGATACCACTTGTTAGAGATTAAGGACGGAGTCTATGAAGATTAGGTGCCCAAATAACTCAAAATCGTTGGCTTAGAATTTTGTACAGAAACCGCGACTTCACAAGAAACGTCGTCGGCTAAAATTGCACCGTTAGAATTGTCTCAAACTCGAGTATGTTGTAGCTCGTAACCAGGGCTATCTTTCCCAATTTGAATCGTATCAAATGGTGGAGTAAATCTCGAGTTATGATTTTCGGCGCACTAGGGGGTATGCTGCCACATGCTTAACTCAATCACAATAGTTCTCACAAGTTCCAAAAGTTGCACACACAAGAGTTTTGGAGTAGCACAAAACCAGGTGGGAGGGAAGAGGAGGACGAGAGGGAAGGTTCCAAGGGAGTCCCCGACCAAGGAAACCCCATGCCACACAATTTCCCTCTCCATAGGCAACCCCACTTTCACATTTGTCACTTTCCCAACTCATGCCATCCACCTCAACCCACTTGGCCACACTTGCCAACCTGGTTTGGCATCTCCCAACCACATGGCAGCATTCTACAGTGATGGGTTCGAATTCCCAACCCCAAAAGTCTGTACCCCATATTGAGTCAACCCAACAAGTTCCCATAGTCGCCGCAACCAAAGTACAGAAAGCATACGAACTCCAATGTTCGTAACTTTCTTGATATTGCTCCGATCGCGACGATTCTTGGCTCGTCGGAAAGCTCTCGAGCAGATGAGTCATTTCAAGTATCTGCTAAGGCCAAATAACATTCACACGCACTCAGGAAATCCAAACCGCGCATATCACAAATTCTTGCACACGCTCACACCACGCATGCAACACACAAAATATATGATGGGAGGCAGACAGACGTGATTGCGAATGATAGCATCACACAACACGTTTCAGGCGTTTATGGCCCCGAGACGTCATTTGTGAGTTTACCGACCTCCGATTATGCTGGAAAGTGCCAGGGAGTGAACCAAGAATGATTGGTCATTGAGCTCCACGACGGAAAATTGCCTGCTCCATGACCTGTACCGGTTCGGCTGTTTTCGCGTCTCGGGGCCACAAACGCCCGAAACGAGCGTTTTACTTCAACGTGAAGACGTCATTCGTGAGTTTACGGACCTCCGATTATGCTGGAAAGTGCCAGGGAGTGAACCGAGAATGATTGGTCATTGAGCTCCACGACAGAAATTGCCTGCTCCATGACCTGTACCAGTGCGGCTGTTTTGGCATCTCGGGGCCACAAACGCCCGAAACGAGCGTTTTTCTTCAACGTGAAGACGCCATTCGTGAGTTTACGGACCGGCGATTATGCTGGAAAGTGCCAGGGAGTGAACCGAGAATGATTGGTCATTGAGCTCCACGACGGAAAATTGCCTGCTCCATGACCTGTACCGGTGCGGCTGTTTTCGCGTCTCGGGGCCACAAACGCCCGAAACGAGCGTTTTTCTTCAACGTGAAGACGCCATTCGTGAGTTTACGGACCGGCGATTATGCTGGAAAGTGCCAGGGAGTGAACCGAGAATGATTGGTCATTGAGCTCCACGACGGAAAATTGCCTGCTCCATGACTTGTACCGGTGCGGCTGTTTTCGCGTCTCGGGGCCACAAACGCCCGAAACGAGCGTTTTTCTTCAACGTGAAGACGTCATTCGTGAGTTTACGGACCTGCAATTATGCTGGAAAGTGCTATGGAGTGAACCGAGAATGATTGGTCATTGATCTCCATGACGGAAAATTGCCGGCTCCATGACCTGTACCGGTGCGGCTGTTTTCGCGTCTCGGGGCCACAAACGCCCGAAACGAGCGTTTTTCTTCAACGTGAAGACGCCATTCGTGAGTTTACGGACCGGCAATTATGCTGGAAAGTGCCAGGGAGTGAACCGAGAATGATTGGTCATTGAGCTCCACGACGGAAAATTGCCTGCTCCATGACCTGTACCGGTGCGGCTGTTTTCGCGTCTCGGGGCCACAAACGCCCGAAACGAGCGTTTTTCTTCAACGTGAAGACGTCATTCGTGAGTTTACGGACCTGCAATTATGCTGGAAAGTGCCAGGGAGTGAACCAAGAATGATTGGTCATTGAGCTCCACGACGGAAAATTGCCGGCTCCATGACCTGTACCGGTGCGGCTGTTTTCGCGTCTCGGGGCCACAAACGCCCGAAACGAGCGTTTTTCTTCAACGTGAAGACGTCATTCGTGAGTTTACGGACCTGCGATTATGCTGGAAAGTGCCAGGGAGTGAACCGAGAATGATTGGTCATTGAGCTCCACGACGGAAAATTGCCGGCTCCATGACCTGTACCAGTTCGGCTGTTTTCGCGTCTCGGGGCCACAAACGCCCGAAACGAGCGTTTTACTTCAACGTGAAGACGTCATTCGTGAGTTTACGGACCTGCAATTATGCTGGAAAGTGCCAGGGAGTGAACCGAGAATGATTGGTCATTGAGCTCCACGACGGAAAATTGCCTGCTCCATGACCTGTACCGGTGCGGCTGTTTTCGCGTCTCGGGGCCACAAACGCCCGAAACGAGCGTTTAACTTCAACGTGAAGACGTCATTCGTGAGTTTACAGACCTGCGATTATGCTAGAAATTGCCAGGGAGTGAACCGAGAATGATTGGTCATTGAGCTCCACGACGGAAAATTGCCTGCTCCATGACCTGTACCAGTGCGGCTGTTTTCGCGTCTCGGGGCCACAAACGCCCAAAACGAGCGTTTTTCTTCAACGTGAAGACGTCATTCGTGAGTTTACGGAGTTGCGATTATGCTGGAAAGTGCCGGGGAGTGAACCGAGAATGACTGGTCATTGAGCTCTACGACGGAAAATTGCTTGCTCCATGACCTGTACCGGTGCGGCTGTTTTCGCGTCTCGGGGCCACAAACGCCCGAAACGAGCGTTTTTCTTCAACGTGAAGACGTCATTCGTGAGTTTACGGACCTGCGATTATGCTGGAAAGTGCCAGGGAGTGAACCGAGAATGATTGGTCATTGAGCTCCACGACGGAAAATTGCCGGCTCCATGACCTGTACCGGTTCGGCTGTTTTCGCGTCTCGGGGCCACAAACGCCCGAAACGAGCGTTTTACTTCAACGTGAAGACGTCATTCGTGAGTTTACGGACCTGCGATTATGCTGGAAAGTGCCAGGGAGTGAACCGAGAATGATTGGTCATTGAGCTCCACGACGGAAAATTGCCTGCTCCATGACTTGTACCAGTGCGGTCGTTTTCGCGTTTCGGGGCCACAAACGCCCAAAACGAGCGTTTTACTTCAACGTGAAGACGTCATTCGTGAGTTTACAGACCTGCGATTATGCTGGAAAGTGCCAGGGAGTGAACCGAGAATGATTGGTCATTGAGCTCCACGACAGAAAATTGCCTGCTCCATGACCTGTACCAGTGGGGCAGTTTTTGCGTCTCGGGGCCACAAACGCCCAAAACGAGCGTTTTTCTTCAACGTGAAGACGTCATTCGTGGTTTTACGGACCTGCAATTATGCTGGAAAGTGCCAGGGAGTGAACCAAGAATGATTGGTCATTGAGCTCCACGACGGAAAATTGCTTGCTCCATGACCTGTACCAGTGCGGCTGTTTTCGCGTCTCGGGGCCACAAACGCCCGAAACGAGCGTTTTTCTTCAACGTGAAGACGTCATTCGTGAGTTTACGGACCTGCAATTATGCTGGAAAGTGCCAGGGAGTGAACCAAGAATGATTGGTCATTGAGCTCCACGACGGAAAATTGCCTGCTCCATGACCTGTACCGGTGCGGCTGTTTTCGCGTCTCGGGGCCACAAACGCCCGAAACGAGCGTTTTTCTTCAACGTGAAGACGTCATTCGTGAGTTTACGGACCTGCGATTATGCTGGAAAGTGCCAGGGAGTGAACCGAGAATGATTGGTCATTGAGCTCCACGACGGAAAATTGCCGGCTCCATGACCTGTACCAGTTCGGCTGTTTTCGCGTCTCGGGGCCACAAACGCCCGAAACGAGCGTTTTACTTCAACGTGAAGACGTCATTTCGTGAATTTACGGACCTGCGATTATGCTGGAAAGTGCCAGGGAGTGAACCGAGAATGATTGGTCATTGAGCTCCACGACGGAAAATTGCCTGCTCCATGACTTGTACCGGTGCGGCTGTTTTCGCGTCTCGGGGCCACAAACGCCCGAAACGAGCGTTTTACTTCAACGTGAAGACGTCATTTCGTGAATTTACGGACCTGCGATTATGCTGGAAAGTGCCAGGGAGTGAACCGAGAATGATTGGTCATTGAGCTCCACGACGGAAAATTGCCTGCTCCATGACTTGTACCGGTGCGGCTGTTTTCGCGTCTCGGGGCCACAAACGCCCGAAACGAGCGTTTTACTTCAACGTGAAGACGTCATTCGTGAGTTTACAGACCTGCGATTATGCTGGAAAGTGCCAGGGAGTGAACCGAGAATGATTGGTCATTGAGCTCCACGACAGAAAATTGCCTGCTCCATGACCTGTACCGGTGCGGCTGTTTTCGCGTCTCGGGGCCACAAACGCCCGAAACGAGCGTTTTTCTTCAACGTGAAGACGTCATTCGTGAGTTTACGGACCCACGATTATGCTGGAAAGTGCCAGGGAGTGAACCAAGAATGATTGGTCATTGAGCTCCACGACGGAAAATTGCCTGCTCCATGACCTGTACCGGTGCGGCTGTTTTCGCGTCTCGGGGCCACAAACGCCCGAAACGAGCGTTTTTCTTCAACGTGAAGACGTCATTCATGAGTTTACGGACCTGCGATTATGCTGGAAAGTGTTAGGGAGTGAACCGAGAATGATTGGTCATTGAGCTCCACGACGGAAAATTGCCGGCTCCATGACCTGTACCGGTTCGGCTGTTTTCGCGTCTCGGGGCCACAAACGCCCGAAACGAGCGTTTTTCTTCAACGTGAAGACGTCATTCGTGAGTTTACGGACCTGCGATTATGCTGGAAAGTGCCAGGGAGTGAACCGAGAATGATTGGTCATTGAGCTCCACGACGGAAAATTGCCGGCTCCATGACCTGTACCGGTTCGGCTGTTTTCGCGTCTCGGGGCCACAAACGCCCGAAACGAGCGTTTTTCTTCAACGTGAAGACGTCATTCGTGAGTTTACGGACCTGCGATTATGCTAGAAAGTGCCAGGGAGTGAACCGAGAATGATTGGTCATTGAGCTCCACGAGGGAAAAATGTCGGCTCTATGACCTGTACCAGTGCGGCTGTTTTCGCGTCCCGAGGCCACAAACGCCCGAAACGAGCGTTTTTCTTCAACGTGAAGACGTCATTCGTGAGTTTACGGACCTGCGATTATGCTGGAAAGTGCCAGGGAGTGAACCGAGAATGATTGGTCATTGAGCTCCACGACGGAAAATTGCCTGCTCCATGACCTGTACCGGTGCGGCTGTTTTCGCGTCTCGGGGCCACAAACGCCCGAAACGAGCGTTTTTCTTCAACGTGAAGTTGTCATTCGTGAGTTTACAGACCTGCAAATATGCTGGAAAGTGCTAGGGAGTGAACCGAGAATGATTGGTCATTGAGCTCCACGACGGAAAATTGCCGGCTCCATGACCTGTACCGGTGCGGCTGTTTTCGCGTCTCGGGGCCACAAACGCCCGAAACGAGCGTTTTTCTTCAACGTGAAGACGTCATTCGTGAGTTTAAGGATCTGCGATTATGCTGGAAAGTGCCAGGGAGTGAACCGAGAATGATTGGTCATTGAGCTCCACGACAGAAAATTGCCTGCTCCATGACCTGTACCGGTGCGGCTGTTTTCGCGTCTCGGGGCCACAAACGCCCGAAACGAGCGTTTTTCTTCAACGTGAAGTTGTCATTCGTGAGTTTACAGATTGGCAATTATGCTGGAAAGTGCCAGGGAGTGAACCGAGAATGATTGGTCATTGAGCTCCACGACGGAAAATTGCCTGCTCCATGACCTGTACCGGTGCGGCTGTTTTCGCGTCTCGGGGCCACAAACGCCCGAAACGAGCGTTTTTCTTCAACGTGAAGACGTCATTCGTGAGTTGAAGGACCTGCGATTATGCTGGAAAGTGCCAGGGAGTGAACCGAGAATGATTGGTCATTGAGCTTGTCACACAATTAAGAAAGGCCTAAGAATAAATAGGTCATAGCAGCAACCTTCATATAATTGTGTGCCAAGAGTAGTGTAGCTCGCTTGTAGCGAACAACAAAGGTCGGCGGGAATGCCAAAACAAGTAACGGCTCCCACAGCGGGAACGCCGAAAGTGTGGCCGAGCAAAGGCAACGGTAACAGTAAACAAGATACTTAGGTGCGCAGAGAGCTAGGAGGCCTCTGCTTGCTTGTATGTTTTCTCAATTAGCTAAACGGATTACCAATCCCTAGCTCGAGAAGCCAGTTCAAGCAAGAGCCAGCCGAGTTCTTTCCGTGTGTTGGTGCGTGTCAGACTAATCTACCACATACAAGCAAGGAATGACAGACGATGTTCTGCTTCGTTCAGGCTTTAGCTATCAGAGACGCACGATGGAGACTACGCCCGCTACACCAGGATGGCGGGCCCAAGCGAATAGTTCGGCGTCAGAGGAACGCCGTTCCCCTGCCTCACATCGGAGTGACTCGCCTCGCTACCGGACGCCACATCAGAGAGAACGCGGAGGCGTAGCCGGAGAAGAGGAGAATAAGCGGCATCCCGCGTCGGACCCAGGGACGATTCCGCCGGCCGCGACTTGGGTACGAGCGGCACAGGCCCGATGGAACGCACGGATGGACCGGGAATCGCCGGCACCCATGCCTGGCATGCGAGCGAATGCTTCGAGCCAGCCGCCGAAGGAAAACGGCAGAGAGCACCGCGCGGAAGCGAGGTCGGAGTCGCCCCGAGATCTAGTTCCGAGCCAGGCGGCTCTGGAAGTGTTACGCGACGACCGAGAGACGCCGGCCGCACACACGAGGTGGAGAGCGTCGGCGCTCCCGAAGATAGAAGTGGCGGATCGTTACACCGGGATTCCAGGGACAGGGCCGTCCTTGAAGAATTACCTTATGCAACTAGAAACGGCGCAGTATTGCTGGGAGAGAGACGGGTTCGACCCCAACGAGTTCTTCCGGAAGCTGGTGGTGACGCTTGCCGGCGAAGCGGAGACTTTTTACCGCATGGTGAGGAGCGAAGTGCTGGACGAGCTCGCGCGAGGAGTAATTCGAGATCCGACCGAGCGGTTTGTTCAGCTGCTGAAACAAGAGTTCGTGGGGCAGACCAGAGCCAGGATAGAAGAATTTCGCGATTTCCACCGAGGGAAAGCCGAGTCGCTATTGGCCTACTACAACCGGCTAGTGGAGCTGGCGGAAGATCTAGAGAAGCACGACGAACGGCTCCTAGTGTCGAAGTTCGTCCGTGGACTCGACGACGAGCTGAGGCCTGTGGTGCGGACGGCAGTCTACGGCATCAGCGCCGACGTCACTCTGAAAGAGGTCTACAGCATGGCCAAGCGAACTGAGCACGCGCACCGGCTGCTGGAGCTGGATGACGGACCGTAGAAGACCCGGGAACGGTCGAGCTGGGCCGCCGCGGCGTTGCCCGAGCAGGAGAAGGGCCTCCCCGACCGAAGCGATCAGCGGAAGTGCCACACTTGCGGCGAAGTCGGTCATCTAAAGCGGGACTGTCCGAGCGTACCTTCCTGCGAACACTGCGGGAAGAGGGGGCATCGGCAGAGCGAGTGTTACCAGCGAAAACCGGGGGCGGAGCCCCAATCCCGAGAGGAGCTGCAGGAGGAGATTCGGAAGTTACAGTCGCGACTCGAACGACTGCCAAGGGCGGGCGGCATAAGTCAAGCCATGATGGCCATCGAGGAGGTAGCGGACAACGAGTTGCCCGAAGAAGAACTGGTGCGAGAGTACGGCTTTATGGCCCATCCACGAGACCGCAGCGATTTGGATCTCCGCTCCCGTTCGGACACCGTGGGGGAATCCCGCATCTCGGCGCGACGGGAACGAGCGTCCGATATGAGAGACGGGCCGTCCTCCAGCGACATGCGAAGACACCCGAACGAGAGGATGGTGTGTCGGGCGTCGGTACTGATAGCGGAGAAGGGAAGTCTGACTGTCGGCGGGTTGCCCGTGCGCCAAGGGATCATCGACACTGGCGCCTACAACGTGATTTTGGGAAAGGGGTTGGCGAAGCAACTCAAGTTGGATCTGCCCGAGATGCAGGTGGAGCGGGGGATACTGCTGATGACCGCCGAGGGAGGAGACCCTAAGTGGATGCCTAGCACTAAGTGGCCGGTAGAGATTCGGCTACTACCAGGTACCGAGAAGGAGTGTTGCGTCCGACTGTCTTGCGGGATTTCACAGTCGGAAGATTACGACGTGCTGGTCGGCATGGAGCTGTTATATAAAGTGGGGGCAACTATCTGCACGTGGCAAGAGAAGATGCTGTACCGGGTGCAGTATTGGGACCCGGAGAGCTCCGTCGGGATGTTACCGGTCCGGTTCGTCAGGCAAGAGCCGAGAGCGGCGTATAGGGCGGAAGAGGCGGACCTGTCGCAGGAGCTAGACGATTGGACTTGGCAGGAATACGCGGTAGAAGGAACGAAGCGGATGGAGCAAGCGGAGTTGGGCAACACGCCATCAGACCTGCGGGCCCGCGTCACACGGACCTGGTGCCTGGAAGGGGCGATTAGCATCCTGGAGCTGTTCGGAGGCATCGGGTCGGGGTTAGCAGCCGCTCTGAAAGCCGGCTGCTGCGTACGGAAATGGGTCCATGTGGAAAGAGACCCGGTAGTAAGGAAGATGGCCTACCACCACGCCTTGAAGCTGCTTGAGGAGTACCCGCAGCAGTTTACGATTTCCGCGATCCACATGGAAGGGGAAGACGGGGTACATGACGTACGGGACATCACCAGGCCTTGGCTGGAGGAATGCGGGCCTATTGACCTGGTGATTGCCGGGTGGGAATGCCAGGGCTACTCGAGGGCAGGCGAAGGAAGGGGAATGGACGATCCGAGGGGGGCCTCGTTACGGGACTTAGAGGGAGTGCTGAAGATGCTTCAGCAGTCAGGCCGAGAATTCGTTTACGTGCTCGAGAACGTGGATATGGCTGACGACCGGAGGGAGCCGGTGCGTTTGGCTTTCGACGAGATCCAGGCGGCTCTGGGTAGGGGAGTGGCGGCCGACGCCGCGCAGCTGGGGTCGCGGGCTCACAGGCCGAGACGCTACTGGCAAAACGGGGTGTCTGACGCGGTTCTTCGGCACTCTTTGGCGCAAATGCAGCGGCCTCACCCACGACTGGTCAAGGATATCTTGGGGCCAAACCGGATCCCAGCGCCCGTAACGGCAGAGGACCACCCGTCCCAATACCCCTGCAATGTGCCCGGAGAACCCCGCCGAGCCTGGCCGACACTGGTTCGTTCGCCGACGCCAGGGGCTTCAAGATGGAAGGAGACCTGCCCGGACCCGGGATGGTGTACCTGTGATACCCGGGCTCGGAAATGGGAGGCGCCTACCGCGGAAGAGCGAGAGTTGGCGATGGGACACAAGTGGGGAGCGACTGCGCATCCAGACGTGACTGAGGCCCAGCGGTGCGCCGCCCTGGGGAGGGCCATGGACTTGAATGCCATGACGTGGATTCTGGAGACGATTCGGATGCATTTGAAGACGAAGGCCGTGCAAAGGGAGCTGGACGGAAGCTTGCGATACCAGGATGAGAGTGAAGCCGCTCGGAGGAGGCAGCAGCTAGCGAGCATCGAGGAACAGAGGAACGCGCGGATCCGAGAGGGGTGGACCTTCATGGCGGTCGAAGTTCCGCCAGAACAAGGAGCCGCCGCCGAAGAGCAGCCACTGACAGAGGGAAGAGCGGGGGGAACCGAGGGAGTCAATTGGGATATCGGGGACGGACTGGGGGCAGAGGCGGCGGCAGCGCTACGGGAAGTGCTGAAGGAGCACCGAGCCACCTTTGCATTCACCTTACAGGAGCTCGGAAGGTGTAAAGTACAAGAGATGAGGATCACCCTCAACAGCGCCACGCCGGTGTATCACCGTAAGCGGCGTATGAGCCCGGGGGACGAGGAGGTCTGCATCGCCAAGTGCGCGGAGCTGTTGGCTGCCGGGCTGATCCGAAGGTCAGAGAGCGACTTTGCAGCGGCGACCGTAGTGGCGTCTCGGACCGATATCACTGGAGAAGTGTCCGCTAAGCGGATGTGCGGCGATTATAGAGGGTTAAATAAGGTGACGGTGCCGGATCGATACCCCATGCAGTCGGGAGAAGAAATATTCGACAAGCTACACGGCGCAGTAGTGTTCTCCACCCTCGACCTCCGGCAAGGCTTCAATCAGATCCTCATCCGCGAAGAGGATTGCAAGAAGACCGCATTCCACGGGCCCGACGGGTTATACGAATGGACAGTGATGCCATTCGGCACGAGGAATGCTCCCGCCGTGTTTCAGCGGACCATGGACACGGTGTTGAGGGGAGTGCCTGTCAGAATCTAGCAGCAGGAATGGATGAACTAGCAGCATGCAGGAGTACAAGTAGTAAACCCTAATTGGGCTGTACCCCATATGGGCTACCCCACTACAGCCTAGACAATATGCAGCATATATGTTTGACACACCCCCATAGGCAAAGTGGGGGAGAACAAGGGGTCAAACGACCAGTCAAGAGAAGCAAAGCAAGCTCAGGGTGGATCTCAACGTCACCACACATTCTGAGCACAAGCAAAGGGCCACAAGGCCAGTCCACATGCAGAGATATATATGCAACAATAACAGTACAGTGATGACTACCTAGCAAGAGCAGGCATGCATGTATATATATAGATCACAGTACAAGCAGAGACTACAGCAAGTGTGGAAACGTAGGCACAAGGCCTAACAGGGTACAAAAGCGCTGATGATCACCAGACGGAAGTGCCTTGGTGAATATATTAGCAGTGTTGGCCCGAGTGGCCACATGACGAAGACGAAGTTGGCCTCGCTGCTGCAACTCTCGAGCCAGGAAGTAACGCAGAGCAATGTGCTTCGTTCTGTGCTCCAGTCTGTGCTCCTCACACAAGGCAATGGCGGCCTTGTTGTCGACGTACAGCACTGGAGGAGAACGAGGCTGCTCTCCCAAGTCAGTCAGCAGGTAGGTGAGCCAGCGTAACTCCTGTGCAGCCATGGCTGTGGCGTAGATCTCAGCCTCACAACTGGAGCTGAGAACTGAAGACGAGCGTGTAGAACGCCACGAAACTGAACCAGAGCCAAGGCTGAAGGTGTAACCCTGTGACGACCGCTGAGTAGCCAGGTCGTCAACCCAAGAAGCGTCTGAGTGCCCAGTGAGGACAACTGGGCTCGTCCCTCCAAGCACTAGCCCCATGCCTGATGTGCTGCACAAGTAGCGCAGTACCCTCTTAGCAGCAGCCATGTGCTCAGGTCGGTGCCGACCAGGAGCCACGTAGCGAGCCAGAAGACCAAGAGGGTACGCGAGGTCAGGTCGAGTGCAAGTCATCAGGTACATGAGGCAGCCGACTAGCTCTGGGTAAGGACCACTCGGCTCTACGGACTCGTCCGAAGGTGGAGCTGAGAGCGTGTGACCTGTAGCCAGAGGAGTGGCCTGTGCTGAAGACCAGGTGAAGCCAAAGCGCTGAAGGACCTGCTGCACCATGTGTGACTGAGTCAAGGTGATGGTGCGGCGTGCTCTGTCCCGGGTGATCTGCAAGCCAAGGTAGCTGCGCAGCTCACCCAAGTCTGTGCACGTGTGTCTCTTCTGCAGCTCCGACTTCACGTGGGCGAGAGCCTCAGTGTCAGCAGTGGCAAAAACCAAGTCGTCGACGTACACGAGGATGTAGAACGGCGGCAGTGAAGTGTCGGTGCGCAGAAACAGCGACGGGTCAGCAGTAGAAGGCGCGAACCCAAGAGCCGCAAGCGTAGTCCTCAGTGTGTCGTGCCACTCACGTGGCGCCTGGCGGAGACCGTAGACTGGCCGCCGGAGGCTCCACTGGGTGCCAGGAGGGAACGACCCAGTGAAGCCCGGGGGGCGGCGCAGCCAGATCTCCTCGTGCAGGCTGCCCTGCAAGAAAGCTGTGCTGAAGTCAAGAGAGTGAAGCTCGTAGTCACGGTGAGCAGCAACATGCAGCAGCACCCGAAGAGTGGTCATCTTCGGGGTGGGGGAGAAGGTCTGGAAGAAGTCAACTCCCTCTCGCTGACTGAAGCCTCGAGCCACGTAACGCGCCTTGAAGACAGGCGGAGAACCCGGCGGCCGCTTCACCCTGAAAATCCACATGCCACTGACGATGTTCGCCCCAGGTGGGGGAACCTCGTCAACGTAGGTGCCTGTGGACTTCCAGGAAGCCATCTCTGCGTCCATGGCTGCCTGCCACTGAGAGCACTGAGAGGAGTAGGGACCCTCTATCGCCTCTGCGTAAGAGCGCGGAGTCGGGATGTCTGGTGCATCCGGGTCTCCCTCAGGGGCAAGTAGCGAGGACACAAGATGAGGTAAAGCAGCAGCAAGACACTGGAACTCCTCCTGCCTGTCCTCAAGGACGTCCGTGCTAAGAGCACACTCACCCCCGACGGACGGAGGACAGACAGACTCAGACTCAGCAACAAGACTGGCGGCGTAGTCTAGACGACAGGCAGCAGCAAAGTCAACAAGCTCAGCGACCAAGGCAGACGCAGCAGTAGACTCAAACGACGGGTCAGTGACAACAGTGGCTAGGAGACGCGTGACAGTAGGGTGCTCAGTACGAAACCGGTCAGACTCAGGGTCCGGAACGGCAGGCAGAGAGGACGCAGGGGGAGACGGCAGAGGAACAGGCTGCAGAGCAGAGGAAGGACGACGGACAACAAGGTGTGTGCCGGGGACAGCCGGCTGACGCGCACGAGCGACACGACGAACGGTACGACCAGAACAAACAGGCGAGACAGGACGCGACGCAGGCTCACAACGCGTAGCAAGACTACCTGTTTGCTCAGTGTAAGGAGAGGGAGCAGGCAGCGGTGAGCCAGGCTGTAACGGAAGACCAGTAGACGACGGGAGAGTAACAACCTGACGAAGAGCAGAGTCAGGCGGCGGCAGAGACGACGGAGACGGCGGAGCGAAGAACAGTCGTGTCGGCGCAGCTGCACCAGTACCGGCAGCTCCAGCAGCTCCAGTGCCTCCAGCAGCTCCAGTACCTCCAGCAGCTCCCGTACCTCCAGCAGCTCCAGAAGCTCCAGTCCCAGAGCCGACACCCCCAGTCCCAGGGTCTCCAACCTCTGTGTCTCCAGCAGCAGCACCCCCAGACCCAGCACCTCCAGTCCCAGGGTCTCCAGCCTTAGTGTCTCCAGCACGAGCACCTCCAGAACCAGCGACTCCAGCACCTCCAGTAGACAAAGGACCAGCACCACTCCTAGCTCCAGCAGCGCGACGCTGACGGCGACCGTACCAGTCCTGCAGCTGCTGTGGGGTGAGAGGCACACGTGGACGAAGGCGGCTACTCCAAGGAGACCGCGCAACAGCAGACTCAGAACCCTCAGCGCCCGCACCCCCAACGGCTCCAGAACCTCCGGTGTCAGTACCCTCAGCACCAGTACCTCCAGCGGCTCCAGAACCTCCAGCACGAGCACCCTCAGCAGCTCCAGAACCTCCAGCTCCAGCGCCACCAGTACTAGGCCCTCCAGCAGCTCCCGAACCTCCAGCGCCAGCACCCTCAGTAGCTCCAGAACCTCCAGCGTCAGTACCGCCAAGCTCAGCACCCCCAGACCCCTCACACTCAGGCTCAGCACCACCAGGCTCCACACCCTCAAGCTCCGCACCCTCAGGCTCAGCACCCCCAGGCTCAGCACCCCCAGGCTCCGCACCCCCAGGCTCAGCACCCCCAGGCTCCGCACCCTCAGTAGGACCTGAGTCACCAGTGACCTCAACCGGCGCAGTCAAGGGAGAGGGGACACGGTGTTGAGGGGAGTGCCTGCAGCCGCATGCTACATCGACGACGTGATCGTGTTCAGCGCAAGCGAGGAGGAGCACGTGCAAGACGTAAAAGCGACCCTAGACGCTCTCAGGCAGGCGGGGCTGACATGCCACCCGAAGAAGTGCAAATTCGGACAATGCACGGTGCAATACCTGGGGTTCGAGGTCGGAGACGGGAAGCTGAGTGTTCAGGAGGCTAAGGTGGAGGTCCTGGACCGCGTGCCGACGCCCCAGGATAGATCGACGCTACGGGCAGTGCTGGGGTTCCTGAGCTACTATCGGCGGTTCGTGCCCAACTTCAGCAAAACGGCAGCCGTGCTCAACCGGCTCCTGAGGGAGGACCAGCAGTGGCAGTGGGGAAACGAAGAACAGCAGGCACTGAACCGACTGATGCAGGCCGTCAAGACAGCGACGGTGCTGGCGCTACCCACCAAGGACGACTCCTTCACCTTGTACACGGACTGGAGCAGCGCGGGGATGGGGGCGGTCCTGTGCCAGGAGAAGGGAGGAGAAGAGAAGGTAGTAGCCTTCGCGAGCCGCAGCTGCAATCCGGCGGAAGCGAACTACAGCTCGTACGAGGGAGAAGGGCTCGCAGCTGTTTGGGCGATCACTCACTTCCGGGTGTATCTGCAAGGAAGGCCCTTCACGCTAGTGGCAGACCACCAGCCTTTGACGTGGCTCATGATCAACTAGGCCCTTACAGGCAGGAACGCTAGGTGGGCTATGCGCCTGCAGGAATACGACTTCGTTATTAAGCATCGGCCGGGGAAGAGCATGCAGCACGTAGATGGGCTATCGAGGCATCCAGCAACCGACCGACCGACGGAATGCTTAGTAGCGTTAGCTCTCGATCTCGACAAGGAAGGTGCACGGAAGAACCAATCTCGAGGACCAGAAGATGTGTGGGAAGACCAGGAAGTGCTAGATTGGGTGCAGGGCAAGACCGGAGAGGAAGGAGGAGTGCCAGAGAGGGTACGAGCCCGAGGGGCTCACTACCGGTGGTACCAGGACCAGCTACAGGTGAACACCAAGGCAGACTGGAAGGTAGTGCCCGAGCCAGGGCAGCGAGAAGCCATCATAGCCAGGGTGCACCGGCAGCTAGGACACTATGGAGAGCTCCGGACGCTGCAGCTGGTTGGGACGACCTGGTGGTGGGCCGGGATGCGAAGGCAGGTGAAGGAATGGGTACAGACGTGCGAGCTGTGCAGCCGTAACCGGGCGGAGTTAGAGCGCGGGAGGCAAGAGCTCCAGTCGCTGCCAATTTACGGTTTGGGGTTCCGCTGGTCGCTCGATCTCGCAGGGGAAATGCCGCTGAGCCGACGAGGAAAACGCTACATCCTCATTATGATAGAGCATGGCAGCAAGTGGGTGGAAGTGAAGGCGCTACCGAGCAAGAACTCAGCGCGGATCGCGGAGGCATTCGAGGAACAAGTCCTGACGCGGTTTGGAGCCTGCGGGGAAGTGCTTACCGATCAAGGCACGGAGTTTCAGGGCCATTTTGACCAGCTGCTGCAGGAGTCCGGCATCACGCACCGCAGGACGTCCCGCTACCACCCACAGAGCGACGGCTTGACGGAACGGTTCGTGCAGACCCTCAAGAAGGGGTTGCGTGCTTACGGGGAGCAATACAAGAGAGACTGGGACTTGCGGCTGCCCTGGGTGACGGCGGGGTATCGCTTCAGCAAGCAAGCGGCGTTGCGAGACCTGTCGCCGTACTATCTGCTCCTCGGCCGAGAGCCGATCCTGCCCATTGACGCCCCGAAGCTGCTGACAGACACTATACTGGTGGGGACGGAGGCAGACTGGGTGGCCGTGGCCGAGGCGCGGGCGAAGTACCTCAGGGAACTGCTGCCAGCCGCGCTGGAGAACTTGCACGTGGCCCAGCTGCGAGACGTGCAGAGGTACCGACAGCGGGGGCGCAAGGATACAGGAAGGGAGGAGGCCGACGTGCAGCCGGGAAGCGAGGTGTATCTCAAGAAAGCCAAGGGAGACTTGCTGGACATTGGGCTCACCCAGGAGAGGTGGAAGGTGAGGGAAGTCAAAGACTCAGGGGTGATCGTATTGGTGGGGGCGAAGGGGGAAGAGAAGCGAGATCATGTCACCAACGTGGCGGCCGCCCGACCCAGGCGGAACGAGGGAGTGGCTAGCCTCCCTGCCGACACCAAAAGGGATCCATCGGCAAACCCAGGGGCCAGGGAGCCGAGAGGGGGCAAGGGCATGTGGCAGGAAGGGCGACAGCAAGGCCCAAGGGATGACTACCGACAGAGCGGACACAGGAAGAGGAAAGCCGGCAGAGTGCACAGATTCCGACAGCTGTCACACAATTAAGAAAGGCCTAAGAATAAATAGGTCATAGCAGCAACCTTCATATAATTGTGTGCCAAGAGTAGTGTAGCTCGCTTGTAGCGAACAACAAAGGTCGGCGGGAATGCCGAAACAAGTAACGGCTCCCACAGCGGGAACGCCGAAAGTGTGGCCGAGCAAAGGCAACGGTAACAGTAAACAAGATACTTAGGTGCGCAGAGAGCCAGGAGGCCTCTGCTTGCTTGTATGTTTTCTCAATTAGCTAAACGGATTACCAATCCCTAGCTCAACAAGCCAGTTCAAGCAAGAGCCAGCCGAGTTCTTTCCGTGTGTTGGTGCATGTCAGACTAATCTACCAAGGGCATGTGGCAGGAAGGGCGACAGCAAGGCCCAAGGGATGACTACCGACAGAGCGAACACAGGAAGAGGAAAACCGGCAGAGTGTACAGATTCCGACAAGCTCCACGACGGAAAATTGCCGGCTCCATGACCTGTACCGGTGCGGTTGTTTTCGCGTCTCGGGGCCACAAACGCCCGAAACGAGCGTTTTTCTTCAACATGAAGACGTCATTCGTGAGTTTACGGACCTGCGATTATGCTGGAAAGTGCCAGGGAGTGAACCGAGAATGATTGGTCATTGAGCTCCACGACGGAAAATTGCCGGCTCCATGACCTGTACCGGTGCGGCTGTTTTCGCGTCTCGGGGCCACAAACGCCCGAAACGAGCGTTTTTCTTCAACATGAAGACGTCATTCGTGATTTTAAGGACCTTCGATTATGCTGGAAAGTGCCAGGGAGTGAACCGAGAATGATTGGTCATTGAGCTCCACGACGGAAAATTGCCGGCTCCATGACCTGTACCGGTTCGGCTGTTTTCGCGTCTCGGGGCCACAAACGCCCGAAACGAGCGTTTTACTTCAACGTGAAGACGTCATTCGTGAGTTTACGGACCTGCGATTATGCTGGAAAGTGCCAGGGAGTGAACCGAGAATGATTGGTCATTGAGCTCCACGACGGAAAATTGCCGGCTCCATGACCTGTACCGGTTCGGCTGTTTTCGCGTCTCGGGGCCACAAACGCCCGAAACGAGCGTTTTTCTTCAACATGAAGACGTCATTCGTGAGTTTACGGACCTGCGATTATGCTGGAAAGTGCCAGGGAGTGAACCGAGAATGATTGGTCATTGAGCTCCACGACGGAAAATTGCCGGCTCCATGACCTGTACCGGTTCGGCTGTTTTCGCGTCTCGGGGCCACAAACGCCCGAAACGAGCGTTTTACTTCAACGTGAAGACGTCATTCGTGAGTTTACGGACCTGCGATTATGCTGGAAAGTGCCAGGGAGTGAACCGAGAATGATTGGTCATTGAGCTCCACGACGGAAAATTGCCGGCTCCATGACCTGTACCGGTTCGGCTGTTTTCGCGTCTCGGGGCCACAAACGCCCGAAACGAGCGTTTTTCTTCAACGTGAAGACGTCATTCGTGAGTTTACGGATCTGCGAATATGCTGGAAAGTGCCAGGGAGTGAACCGAGAATGATTGGTCATTGAGCTCCACGACGGAAAATTGCCTGCTCCATGACCTGTATCGGTGCGGCTGTTTTCGCGTCTCGGGGCCACAAACGCCCGAAACGAGCGTTTTTCTTCAACGTGAAGACGTCATTCGTGAGTTGAAGGACCTGCGATTGTGCTGGAAAGTGCCAGGGAGTGAACCGAGAATGATTGGTCATTGAGCTCCACGACGGAAAATTGCCGGCTCCATGACCTGTACCGGTTCGGCTGTTTTCGCGTCTCGGGGCCACAAACGCCCGAAACGAGCGTTTTACTTCAACGTGAAGACGTCATTCGTGAGTTTACGGACCTGCGATTATGCTGGAAAGTGCCAGGGAGTGAACCGAGAATGATTGGTCATTGAGCTCCACGACGGAAAATTGCCGGCTCCATGACCTGTACCGGTTCGGCTGTTTTCGCGTCTCGGGGCCACAAACGCCCGAAACGAGCGTTTTACTTCAACGTGAAGACGTCATTCGTGAGTTTACGGACCTGCGATTATGCTGGAAAGTGCCAGGGAGTGAACCGAGAATGATTGGTCATTGAGCTCCACGACGGAAAATTGCCGGCTCCATGACCTGTACCGGTTCGGCTGTTTTCGCGTCTCGGGGCCACAAACGCCCGAAACGAGCGTTTTTCTTCAACGTGAAGACGTCATTCGTGAGTTTACGGATCTGCGAATATGCTGGAAAGTGCCAGGGAGTGAACCGAGAATGATTGGTCATTGAGCTCCACGACGGAAAATTGCCTGCTCCATGATCTGTACCGGTGCGGCTGTTTTCGCGTCTCGGGGCCACAAACGCCCGAAACGAGCGTTTTTCTTCAACGTGAAGACGTCATTCGTGAGTTGAAGGACCTGCGATTGTGCTGGAAAGTGCCAGGGAGTGAACCGAGAATGATTGGTCATTGAGCTCCACGACGGAAAATTGCCGGCTCCATGACCTGTACCGGTTCGGCTGTTTTCGCGTCTCGGGGCCACAAACGCCCGAAACGAGCGTTTTACTTCAACGTGAAGACGTCATTCGTGAGTTTACGGACCTGCGATTATGCTGGAAAGTGCCAGGGAGTGAACCGAGAATGATTGGTCATTGAGCTCCACGACGGAAAATTGCCGGCTCCATGACCTGTACCGGTTCGGCTGTTTTCGCGTCTCGGGGCCACAAACGCCCGAAACGAGCGTTTTACTTCAACGTGAAGACGTCATTCGTGAGTTTACGGACCTGCGATTATGCTGGAAAGTGCCAGGGAGTGAACCGAGAATGATTGGTCATTGAGCTCCACGACGGAAAATTGCCGGCTCCATGACCTGTACCGGTTCGGCTGTTTTCGCGTCTCGGGGCCACAAACGCCCGAAACGAGCGTTTTTCTTCAACGTGAAGACGTCATTCGTGAGTTTACGGATCTGCGAATATGCTGGAAAGTGCCAGGGAGTGAACCGAGAATGATTGGTCATTGAGCTCCACGACGGAAAATTGCCTGCTCCATGATCTGTACCGGTGCGGCTGTTTTCGCGTCTCGGGGCCACAAACGCCCGAAACGAGCGTTTTTCTTCAACGTGAAGACGTCATTCGTGAGTTGAAGGACCTGCGATTGTGCTGGAAAGTGCCAGGGAGTGAACCGAGAATGATTGGTCATTGAGCTCCACGACGGAAAATTGCCGGCTCCATGACCTGTACCGGTTCGGCTGTTTTCGCGTCTCGGGGCCACAAACGCCCGAAACGAGCGTTTTACTTCAACGTGAAGACGTCATTCGTGAGTTTACGGACCTGCGATTATGCTGGAAAGTGCCAGGGAGTGAACCGAGAATGATTGGTCATTGAGCTCCACGACGGAAAATTGCCGGCTCCATGACCTGTACCGGTTCGGCTGTTTTCGCGTCTCGGGGCCACAAACGCCCGAAACGAGCGTTTTTCTTCAACATGAAGACGTCATTCGTGAGTTTACGGACCGGCGATTGTGCTGGAAAGTGCCAAGGAGTGAACCGAGAATGATTGGTCATGGACCACTTAGCTCCACGACGGAAAATTGCCGGCTCCATGACCTGTACCGGTGCGGCTGTTTTCGCGTCTCGGGGCCACAAACGCCCGAAACGAGCGTTTTACTTCAACGTGAAGACGTCATTCGTGAGTTTACGGACCTGCGATTATGCTGGAAAGTGCCAGGGAGTGAACCGAGAATGATTGGTCATTTTTCTCCACGACGGAAAATTGCCTGCTCCATGACCTGTACCGGTGCGGTTGTTTTCGCGTCTCGGGGCCACAAACGCCCGAAACGAGCGTTTTTCTTCAACGTGAAGACGTCATTCGTGAGTTTACGGACCTGCGATTATGCTGGAAAGTGCCAGGGAGTGAACCGAGAATGATTGGTCATTGAGCTCCACGACGGAAAATTGCCGGCTCCATGACCTGTACCGGTTCGGCTGTTTTCGCGTCTCGGGGCCACAAACGCCCGAAACGAGCGTTTTTCTTCAACGTGAAGACGTCATTCGTGAGTTTACGGACCTGCGATTATGCTGGAAAGTGCCAGGGAGTGAACCGAGAATGATTGGTCATTGAGCTCCACGACAGAAAATTGCCTGCTCCATGACCTGTACCGGTGCGGCTGTTTTCGCGTCTCGGGGCCACAAACGCCCGAAACGAGCGTTTTTCTTCAACGTGAAGACGTCATTCGTGAGTTTACGGACCTGCGATTATGCTGGAAAGTGCCAGGGAGTGAACCGAGAATGATTGGTCATTGAGCTCCACGACGGAAAATTGCCGGCTCCATGACCTGTACCGGTGCGGCTGTTTTCGCGTCTCGGGGCCACAAACGCCCGAAACGAGCGTTTTTCTTCAACGTGAAGACGTCATTCGTGAGTTTACGGACCTGCGATTATGCTGGAAAGTGCCAGGGAGTGAACCGAGAATGATTGGTCATTGAGCTCCACGACGGAAAATTGCCGGCTCCATGACCTGTACCGGTGCGGCTGTTTTCGCGTCTCGGGGCCACAAGCGCTCGAAACGAGCGTTTTTCTTCAACGTGAAGACGTCATTCGTGAGTTTACGGACCTGCGATTATGCTGGAAAGTGCCAGGGAGTGAACCGAGAATGATTGGTCATGGAGCTCCACGACGGAAAATTGGCTGATGACTGGTACGGGGAGGACTTGGTGAGTGGAGCTGACCTCCAGGATGGGGGGGTTCACCAGTTCACTCCTGCGAGTCAGCGAGTGACTCACTGTACGTGTGCTAGGACGGGCCGGCACTTGGCCACGTTCACCCGTGCACCTGGCTCGAGTCTGTACACACTGACCACTGAGTCCCCTCAGGTAGCTGCGTCTGCGTTTGCGTCTGCGTCTGGTCAGCTGGCGGCCCCTTGCGAGTGTCGCGCTTTGTCGCACGACACTCTCCTGTGGCACCACCGCCTTGGTCACCCCTCCTTGCCTCGCCTGCGTAGCATGCACTCTCGCTCCCTGGTCTCTGGTCTTCCCAGGTCCCTGCCTGCCCTCCCTCCCTCGCCTGCGCCGCCCTGCATTCCTTGCGTCGAGGGGCGGCAGCGCGTCGCTCCTCACTCCTCCTCGTTTCCTCCCACAGAGGCTCCACTGCAGACGCTCCACCTGGACGTGTGGGGCCCAGCCCGCGTCCAGGGACAGGGCCGCGAGCGGTACTTCCTGCTGGTCGTCGACGACTACACGCGTTACACCACGGTCTTCCCCTTGCAGAGCAAGGGGGACGTCCCTGCTGTTTTGATCCCCTGGATCCGCGCTGTTCGTCTCCAGCTCCGCAAGCGGTTCCGGTCGGACTTTCCTGTCCTGCGTCTGCACTCTGACAGAGGTGGTGAGTTCTCCTCCGACCTCTTGGCAGCCTACTGTGCGGAGCACGGCATCACCCAGTCGTTCACGCTTCCGGCCTCTCCGCAGCAGAATGGGGTTGCTGAGCGCCGCATTGGCTTAGTCATGGAGGTCGCTCGTACCTCTATGATCCATGCGGCTGCCCCCCATTTTCTGTGGCCGTTTGCGGTCCGGTACGCCGCGCATCAGCTCAACCTCTGGCCCCGTGTCTCCTTGCCGGAGACCTCGCCCACACTGCTGTGGACGGGGAAGGTTGGCGATGCGTCGCGTTTCCGGGTCTGGGGTGCTCGTGCCTTTGTCCGCGATACCACCGCGGACAAGCTCTCCGCCCGCGCTGTTCCCTGTGTCTTCCTTGGCTTTGTCCCTGACGCGCCTGGTTGGCAGTTTTACGACCTCACCTCGCGCCGTGTCTTTGCGTCTCAGGACGTCACGTTCGACGAGTCGGTTCCCTTTTACCGTCTCTTCCCCTACCGCACTGCCTCGCTCCCCCCCCCGCCGCTCTTCCTTGCTCCAGGTGCTCCCCAGGTAGACCCCCTCTCCGCTCCCGGTCCTGCTCCTTCAGGTGTTTCTCAGGTAGACCCTCCTCCCTTGACTGCGCCGGTTGAGGTCACTGGTGACTCAGGTCCTCCTGCGAGTGGTCCTGCTCGGGGTGCTGAGCCTGGGGGTGCGGAGCCTGGGGGTGCTGAGCCTGCGTGTGAGGGGTCTGGGGGTGCTGAGCTTGGCGGTACTGACGCTGGAGGTTCTGGAGCTACTGAGGGTGCTGGCGCTGGAGGTTCAGGAGCTGCTGGAGGGCCTAGTCCTGGTGGCGCTGGAGCTGGAGGTCCTGGAGCTGTTGAGGGTGCTCGCGCTGGAGGTTCTGGAGTCGCTGGAGGTACTGGTGCTGAGGGTACTGACACCGGAGGTTCTGGAGCCGTTGGGGGTGCGGGCGCTGAGGGTTCTGAGTCTGCTGTTGCGCGGTCTCCTTGGAGTGGCCGCCTTCGTCCCCGTGTGCCTCTCACCCCACAGCAGCTGCAGGACTGGTACGGTCGCCGTCAGCGTCGCGCTGCTGGAGCTCGGAGTCGTGCTGGTCCTTTGTCTACTGGAGGTGCTGGAGTTGCTGGTTCTGGAGGGGCTCGTGCTGGAGACACTGAGGCTGGAGACCCTGGGACTGGAGGTGCTGGCTCTGGGGGTGCTGCTGCTGGAGACACTGAGGTTGGAGACCCTGGAGCTGGAGGTGCTGGTTCTGGGGGTGCTACTGCTGGAGACCCTGCGGTTGGAGACCCTGGGACTCGAGGTGTCGGCTCTGGGCCTGGAGCTTCTGGAGCTGCTGGAGGTACTGGAGCTGCTGGAGGTACTGGAGCTGCTGGAGGCACTGGAGCTGCTGGAGCTGCTGGTTCTGGTGCAGCTGCGCCGACACGACTGTTCTTCGCTCCGCCGTCTCCGTCGTCTCTGCCGCCGTCTGCCTCTGTTCTTCGTCAGGTTCTTACTCTTCCGTCGTCTACTGGTCTTCCGTTACAGACTGGCTCGCCGCTGCCTGCTCCTTCTCCTTACGCTGAGCTGACTGGTAGTCCTGCTGTGCGTCGTGAGCCTGCGTCGCGTCCTGTCTCGCCTGCTCGTCCTGGTCGTACCGGTCCTCGTGTTCCTCGTTCGCGTCCGCCGGCTGTCCCCAGCGCACACCTCGTAGTCCGTCGTCCTTCCTCTGTTCCGCAGCCTGTTCCTCTGCCGTCTCCTCCTGCGTCCTCTTTGCCTGACGTTCCGGACCCTGCGTCTGACCGGTTTCGTGCTCAGCACCCTACTGTCACGCGTCTACTAGCCACTGTTGTCACTGACCCGTCGTTTGAGTCTACTGCTGCGTCTGCTCTTGTCGCTGAGCTTGTTGACTTTGCTGCTGCCTGTCGTCTAGACTTCACTGCCAGTCTTGTTACTGAGTCTGAGTCTGTCTGTCCTCCGTCCGTCGGGGGTGAGTGTGCTCTTAGCACGGACGTCCTTGAGGACAGGCAGGAGGAGTTCCAGTGCCTTGCTGCTGCTTTACCTCATCTTGTGTCCTCGCTACTTGCCCCTGAGGGAGACCCGGATGCACCAGACATCCCGACTCCGCGCTCTTACGCAGAGGCGATAGAGGGTCCCTACTCTTCTCAGTGGCAGGCAGCCATGGACGCAGAGATGGCTTCCTGGAAGTCCACAGGCACCTACGTTGACGAGGTTCCCCCACCTGGGGCGAATATCGTCAGTGGCATGTGGATTTTCAGGGTGAAGCGGCCGCCGGGTTCTCCGCCTGTCTTCAAGGCGCGTTACGTGGCTCGAGGCTTCAGTCAGCGAGAGGGATTTGACTTCTTCCAGACCTTCTCCCCCACCCCGAAGATGACCACTCTTCGGGTGCTGCTGCACGTTGCTGCTCACCGTGACTACGAGCTTCACTCTCTTGACTTCAGCACAGCTTTCCTGCAGGGCAGCCTGCACGAGGAGATCTGGCTGCGCCGCCCCCCGGGCTTCACTGGGTCGTTCCCTCCTGGTACCCAGTGGAGCCTCCGGCGGCCGGTCTACGGTCTCCGCCAGGCGCCACGTGAGTGGCACGACACACTGAGGACTACGCTTGCGGCTCTTGGGTTTGCGCCTTCTACTGCTGACCCGTCGCTGTTTCTGCGCACCGACACTTCCCTGCCGCCGTTCTACATCCTCGTGTATGTCGACGACTTGGTTTTTGCCACTGCTGACACTGAGGCTCTCACCCACGTGAAGTCGGAGCTGCAGAAGAGACACACGTGCACAGACTTGGGTGAGCTGCGCAGCTACCTTGGCTTGCAGATCACCCGAGACAGAGCACGTCGCACCATCACCTTGACTCAGTCACACATGGTGCAGCAGGTCCTTCAGCGCTTCGGCTTCACCTGGTCTTCAGCACAGGCCACTCCTCTGGCTACAGGTCACACGCTCTCAGCTCCACCTTCGGACGAGTCCGTAGAGCCGAGTGGTCCTTACCCAGAGCTAGTCGGCTGCCTCATGTACCTGATGACTTGCACTCGACCTGACCTCGCGTACCCTCTTGGTCTCCTGGCTCGCTACGTGGCTCCTGGTCGGCACCGACCTGAGCACATGGCTGCTGCTAAGAGGGTACTGCGTTACTTGTGCAGCACATCAGGCATGGGGCTAGTGCTTGGAGGGACGAGCCCAGTTGTCCTCACTGGGCACTCAGACGCTTCTTGGGTTGACGACCTGGCTACTCAGCGGTCGTCACAGGGTTACACCTTCAGCCTTGGCTCTGGTTCAGTTTCGTGGCGTTCTACACGCTCGACTTCAGTTCTCGGCTCCAGTTGTGAGGCTGAGATCTACGCCACCGCCATGGCTGCACAGGAGTTACGCTGGCTCACCTACCTGCTGACTGACTTGGGAGAGCAGCCTCGTTCTCCTCCAGTGCTGTACGTTGACAACAAGGCCGCCATTGCCTTGTGTGAGGAGCACAGACTGGAGCACAGAACGAAGCACATTGCTCTGCGGTACTTCCTGGCTCGAGAGTTGCAGCAGCGAGGCCAGCTTCGTCTTCGCCACGTGGCCACTCGGGCCAACACTGCTGACATATTCACCAAGGCACTTCCGTCTGGTGATCATCAGCGCTTTTGTACTCTGTTAGGCCTTGTGCCTACGTTTCCACACTTGCTGTAGTCTCTGCTTGTACTGTGATCTGTACATATATATATATATGCATGCTGGCTCTTGCTAGGTAGCCATCACTGTACTGTTATTGCTGCATATATATCTCTGCATGTGAACTGGCCCAGTGGCCCTTTGCTTGTGCTCAGAATGCGTGGTGACGTTGTGATCCACCCTGAGCTTGTTTTGCTTCTCTTGACTGGTCGTGTGACCCCTTGTTCTCCCCCACTTTGCCTATGGGGGTGTGTCAAACTATATGTGCTGCATATTGTCTAGGCTGTAGTGGGGTAGCCCATATGGGGTACAACCTAGTTAGGGTTTACTACTTGTACTCCTGCATCCTGTTAGTTCACTCATTCCTGCTGCTAGATTCTAACACTTGGCTGCTACCGGCCAACCGACAGCGAGTGAGGTTCCACCACATGGCAGGGCACACGCACACAGCACCAAGTGAGGGTGAGGTAAAGCACACACAGCCTTGATGGGGTGAAAGTGACGGTCCAGAGCACCCACGCGGTGAAGCGTTCACTTACTTCACGACACAAGCACTGTAAACCGCAGTGTTATCGGTGTGACAACAGCAAACAGACACATCAGGTACAACAGCCATGCCATGGCACGCTAGCACCTATAGCAAGAGTGTGAGAGGTGCCAGTGCCCAAACTGTCAGTTACAGCATCGCTCAATGCTGACGCCCAGCCATGGAGCTCTTTGCTAAAGAATCGTTGTCCTGTCAGCCGTGCCACACCTGCATCTGAAGCTGCTATTCAACAGACACAAGCCGGTCAGACAGTTAACCAACCAGTTAATCAGCCAAGCGGCAAAAACTCCAGCCTGCCATCCGTCCAGTCTGCCAGCTAACCAGCCAACCAGTAGCACAACAGTATGTTTTGCCATGACATGCCTGCATTAGCAACTGCCTATGCACACTCCATGGGCAACACTCGATCCACCAGCTGGCACCATTTGCCAAGGCGTGATGCACAACCATTAGCAACATCAAGTACCTGAAGAAGACAAGGAATTTAAGGAATGTTGTCTTTGTTGTTCACATAACATTACAGATCATTCAGTGAATGCAGTTTCAACTGTAGCGTTCAAAACATCGCCGTAATAGCGATTCCGAACCCACCATAACCCGTTATCCGCAACGAACCTCGCCTCCGGTTTTCCCCCCAAATAGTTCAAACATTATCTGTCTAACACCGCCCCGCCCGGCCAATCCCTGCGGTGTGTTCGCCTGAAACTTTTCGCTTGCCTTGCCGGTTCCCCAGTGCCGAGGCTGCGTTTCCCTCCAGCTCGCCGTAACCAGCCGAAGCTGAGGATTCTTCCCAACCAACCCCAACCACACAACCATCCTCGCGATGCGGACAGCGGCGACGGGAAGGGGAAAGGAGAAACCTTTCAGGCTGAGATGGGATGGGATGGCACCAGGCCTGTCGATTGACGGGCATATGCCCTTAATGCCCTGACATTAAGGGCTAGTTTCGCTCCAGCTCCAATGCGTCAAGTTTTAGATTCGCACCTGCCCGAGCCACTAAGTGCTTCGTTTGACCCTTCCCCGGATGCGTTAAGGGACGAAACCAGGCCTTCCAATTTATCTAAGTTTTGGTTTCCGATAGTTGGATCCCCCCCACCCCAGGGTGTCAGAGTCAACCACCCCCACCCCCCCCCCCTCTTTCTCCTTAGCCTGCTCGAGAGCGCGCGGAGGGGATTTTTCCCTTAGCGTTTTCTAGCCAATCTCGTGTGTGTAGTGTGTCTCAGTCAGCCTTGGAGCACCCGAACATTCCCTTAGCACGTCAAAGGAACTGAAGCACTCTAGCGTAGCAGCTCTCTCGCTTAACCAAATACAGTGTAGTGCAAACTTCGTACATGCCCGGATTTCAAGTTTTCACTTTGGGGTGCGCCCGTGCCCGTTAAGGGCGCCAAAACGCTCACCTACACCCAACCAAGGGTCAGATGGGGAGGAGCTGGGGAGCGCAAGTACGAGCCCCAGGAACTTCGACAGGCCTGGATGGCACACCCTTGAGACTCTCTCTTCCCTCTCTCGCTCCTCTTCCACGACTTACTAAGCCATTCTTCCAGTTGATGACGGTCACTCTCGACTTAGTAACCGCTTTAGTTTCCTGACACAGCTGACACTATTATCGGTCGTGTGAAACGGGGATAACCGTAGATCTTAGCACAGAGGATGAGATGAGATGGTTAGACGGATGGCGTAGGCGGATGTTAAGATGCATCGCACCACTAACACGCGGACTTACTTTTGGACAGACATTTTGGAGGATGTCAGGATAAGTTGTAGTTGCAGACGTCAATATTACTGAAGTTCTTAGACGCCGTAATCGTCGTATCGTCAGAGGCGGTCGATTTCTTAGTTCCAGCGGTTGTTTCGCCGTGTGGTTCACCCGGCTCTCTCGACTTAGTTTGTGCACACGTGGATGCTAACCAAGTCGGCCCGACAGTCACCTCGTGACGTGCACAGACATGGACAGTCCGCTGCTAGTCGCCAAAACGGACATAGTACCGCCGTCGGTCTCCGTTTCCGTCGTCGCTACCCGATTCCGTCGTCGCTCTCCGCTTCAGGCGTCGCTCTTATAGCCGCAACCAGGCGACGACGCTGCATGACCACGTGGTTTTCTGACGGTCTGCAGAGTCTCGTGGCGCGGCGGTGGCTGCTCCGCGTCGCAGCACGCTGTCGCGCATACGAGGAGACCGTTGAGTCGACTCAAAAGTCAACTCGCCTCGCAGCATGATATCGCGCACGCGAGGAGAGCGGACTGGGCTTGACCTGGTGAGTGCCGTGGAAGTAGCTGGGGGGGTGAGAGAGTCGGTCGTAGAGCGCCGCCAGCGCAGAGTCGTCAGTCAGTTGCTTGCTGCCTTGGTCGCTTGCTCCTCTCCTGCTGCTACTAACCTAGTCTTGTTCTCCTCTTGTCTGTGGTTTTGTTTTGTGCATGAGCGCGTCGGTCTGCGAGCGTCTCTCTCACGGCCTGTAAGCGGCTGCTGTTCAAGCGGATACTAGAAAGTTCAGCCGGTTTTCGAGTTGAGACGCGTGACAAATCGTCAAGCGTCGTCACTCCGTCAAGAGAACGAGCCGCTGTTTCCACCATCAGAGCAACTTTTGAGATATGTGGTAGCCGTAGACGGACGGACTTGAAGACAACCTTCGGCGCATGTCAGGATAGCTTAGTCGTCGGGGCGTCGCGACAGACGCCAATGATCCTGAAGTTCTCAGTCGCCGTTCTCGTCGCATCGTCGCAGGCGGTCGAGTATTTCGTTCCAGCGGTTGTTTCGTCGCTTATAGAAGCGTTACCCACCTCGCTTCCTCGGCGTCGCTTGTGCCACAGACGTAGGTGCGATTCAGGTAGACTCAGCAATCACCTCGTGCGCTGACCGTACATCGACGCAACAGCCCGCTACTGGTCGCGGAAATGGACACGCTACCTGCTGTCGCCGTCGCTCTCCGTTTCCGTCTTCGCTCTCCGCTTCAGGCGTCGCTCTCATAACCGCAGACAATAGTCGACCACGTGGCCGTCGAATGGAAGGAGAGACTCGACCACGCGACGACGCTTCATGCTCTCGTCATTTTCTGACAGCCAGCGCAGTCTCGTGGTGCGGCGGGCGGAGCGCGGTACGTGCCAGGAGGTGCTTGCGGGGGGGTCGATGTAGTCAGTCGTAGGGCGTCGCCGCGCAGCAGTCGTATCCCTTGCCCTACCCTCCACCACTCACCTCCTGCTGCTCTTAACGCTCCCTTCTTGTCGCCTTGCCCTGCGTCTGTGTGTGTGCGTCTCCCCGTGCGTGTGGAAGCGTGGCGTTGTCAGAGCCAAGTCGCTGATATTCCGCGGTGAACCGCCGTCAAATCAACGTTACTGCCGTTACTGCCGTTTCTGCCGTCAAAGCGACGGAGCTGCTGTTTCCGCCGTTCAAGCGACGTCGCTGCAGTTCCTGCCGCCGCACGAAGATGCAGAGCGCGCTAGGCCTTGTAAGTGCGATGGGAAGAGCTTTCATCGGGGGAGAGCAGATCGTCTTGGTTAAGCGCAGAATTTCCCGTTCTTACCGCAAGCAACCACCAATTTCGTGTTGTCTCTGTTTCTGTTGCTGGCATGCACGCGTGTGTGTGTGCCTGCCTCATGGCCTCGAAGCGTGCGCGTGAGTGGTCGTGTGATGCATGATCAGTGTGTTGCAGGAGCGTCAGACACAAGGACGCACACGTGGTGGTCGCGACGGGAGCAACGACCGAGCAGCCTGGCGCAGCCATGCGTGACGCCTCAAGAAAAGGCATGGCGCAGCAGCGTCACAGCGGCGGACGGAGCACGGTACGTGCCAGGGGGTGCTTGCAGGGGGCCGTGACGTGAGTCGTAGGGCGTCGCCGCGCAGAGGCAAGAGTCGTGTCTCTTGTTTGCTTCTTTACCAATCGCCACCTGCTGCTTCTAACCCTCCCGTGTTGCTTTGTTTCTGCGTGGCTGCGTCTCTCCGCATACGTGTGTGTGCCTTCCGGCCTGCGAGATGGACGGTCACGGCAGCGAGTGGACGAGACATGGACGGGCTTCCATGACGGATCTGCTGTTCAGCCGTCAAAGCGAGCCGGATCTGCTGTTCAGCCGTCAAAGCGCGACGGATCTGCTGTTCTGCCGTCAAAGCGCGGCGGATCTGCTGTTCAGCCGTCAAAGCGCGACGGATCTGCTGTTCAGCCGTCAAAGCGCGACGGATCTGCTGTTCTGCCGTCAAAGCGCGGCGGATCTGCTGTTCAGCCGTCAAAGCGCGACGGATCTGCTGTTCTGCCGTCAAAGCGCGGCGGATCTGCTGTTCAACCGTCAAAGCGCGACGGATCTGGTGTTCAGCCGTCAAAGCGAGTCGGATCTGGTGTTCAGCCGTCAAAGCGAGTCGGATCTGGTGTTCAGCCGTCAAAGCGAGTCGGATCTGGTGTTCAGCCGTCAAAGCGAGTCGGATCTGGTGTTCAGCCGTCAAAGCGAGTCGGATCTGGTGTTCAGCCGTCAAAGCGAGTCGGATCTGGTGTTCAGCCGTCAAAGCGAGTCGGATCTGGTGTTCAGCCGTCAAAGCGAGTCGGATCTGGTGTAAGTGCGACGGGGAGAGCTTCTGAGGGGGCGAGTGGGTCGTAGAGCGCCGCCTGCGCAGAGTCTTGGTCTGCTTCCTCCCTCGTTGGTCTCCGTCCGTCTTCCTACCGCAACTAACAAGCTACTACGTTGTGTGTCTGTTTCTGTGATGGCATGGCATGCATGCGTGTGTCTGCAAGTGTGTGCCTCCTGGCATCCACGCCCGTGCATGGCTGGCCGCGTGATGCCATGCGGCTGTGCTTTGGTGCATGCGGTGTGGCATGGTGTGCATCTTTCAGTGCGTTTCAGCAGCGTGCGCAGGCAGCGACGCATTGGGGGCAACGAGGAGAGCAACGACTGCAGCAACTGGAGCAGCAGCAGCGACCGTGGGTGTGTTTGGGAGTAGCCTGGAGCACGGGCAGCAGCAGCAGCGTGGTGCTTCTTGGGGCCAAAGCGTGGAGCCAGAGCGGCAGTGCAATGGACGGTGCGAGGTACGTGGTAGGGGGTCCTTGCAGGGGGGCAGGGAAGTCAGTCGTAGGAGTCGCCGCGCACAGGCAACACTCGTGTCTCTTGCCCTTGCCTCCATTACTCGCCTCCCGCTGCTTCTAACTCTCCTCTCTTGTGCCCTTCTGTGTGTGTCTCTCTCTCCCCATGCGTGTCTGTATGATGTGCTTCCAAGCCTGTGCATGAGTGGCCGAGCGGTGCAGATGTGCATTGGTGCATGCGGGGTGGCGTGGTGAGCACCGTCAGTGTGTTTCACGGGCGTCGGAGGCTGCTACGCTACGCGCAGGGGGTAACGAGGAGAGCAACCACTGCAGCAGCCACGCACCCTGGAGCACCGTCAGTGTGTTTCGGCAACCGGCAGCACCTAACCTGGAGCACTGTCAGCAGCAACAGCAGTGGTACGTGCCAGGGGGTGCTTGCAGGGGGGCACTGAAGTAGGCGTCGCCGCGCAGAGGCAACAGTCGTGTCTCTTGCCCTTGCCTCCTCCACCGCTCGCCTCCTGCTGCTTCTAACCCTCCCTTCTTGTGTGTGTGGCGCGTCGCTGCTGTGTCTGTGCGTCTCCCCGTGCGTGTGTGTGTCTCATTGTCTGTGAGACGGAGTTCAATGGCAGGGGGAGTGGAGGGGCCGTGGCATGCGTGCGGGCTTCGTTCGTTCCTGGCGGACACACAGCAGCAGCGTTGGTGACTCAGATGGGGTGGCGAGGAGAGCAACGAGTGCACATGGAGGTACGTGCCAGGGGGTGCTTTCAGGGGGGGCAGTGAACTGAGTTGTAGGAGTCGCCGCGCAGAGGCAACAGTCGCTTGCCCTTGCCTCCATCACTCGCCTCCTGCTGCTTTTAACCCTCCCTTCTTTTTTTGCTTCTCTGTGTGTGTGTGTGCGTCTCTTCCTGTGAGTGTCTCTATGCGTGTCGGTATCATATGCTGATTCCAAGCCTGTGCATTAGTGGCCATGTGATGCAGTTGTGACTTGGTGGATGTGGTGTGGCATGGTGTGCACAGTCAGGGTGTTTCAAGAGTGATAGAGCAGCTACGCAGAGGGGGTAACGACGAGAGCAACGACTGCAGCAACCGAGCACCCTGGAGCACCATGGGTTTCAGCAACCTGGAGCACCTAACCTGGAGCACCTAACCTGGAGCACTGTCAGCAGCAACAGCAGAGGTACGTGCCAGGGGGTGCTTTCAGGGGGGGCAGTCAAGTCAGTCGTAGGGCGTCGCCGCGCAGAGGCAACAGTCGTGTCTCTTGCCCTTGCCTCCTCCTCCACTCGCCTCCTGCTGCTTCTAACCCTCCCTTCTGCTTCTATGTCTGTTGTGTGCATCTCTCCCTGTGCGTGTGTGTGCCTGGCGAGACGGTGGGGAGTGGCAGGGTTGGGGGGGGAATGTGCGTGCGGGCTTGGTTCCTGTGCGTGTGTGTGGAGGGGAGGGGGGGGGGAAAGCTGAGGGGTGCTTGTGTGCGGGTGCCTGTGTGTGCTCAAGGCGGCAGTGGCAGCAGCAACTGAGGGCAACTGCAGGATCATGGCAAGCACACAAGGAGTGGTGAGTGGATCAGCATGCCACTTCTGCATCTCCCCTTTCATGCTTCCGGCCGTGCCGTTGTGTCTTGCCTACTGTGCCACAGCAGCCGTGTGTTCCAGTTAATCACGCCTCTTACTCCCTCCTCTCCTGCCCTCCCCCTTTCTCCGCTCCCCTTCTTTCATCGTCAGAAATGAGCCGGTACTATGGGCCACTGTGGGGGCAGCAGCACCAGTGGAGGGGTAAGCAGCAGTGAACGGCCGCACCTTTTATTCGACCCAGCAGCATCTGCAGCAGCTGTGGCAGTGGTGGCAACGTTAATGGCAGCTGCAGTGGTTGCAGCAGCAGCAATGCAATGAGTGAGTACAGCTTACGCTAGTTCTTCCAAGTTTCCTCTCTGTGCTGGTTGTTTTAATACCGTCTATGCTCTTATCCAGGCTCCCATGTCTTTCCCGTCGCCCTTCACCCTTGTCCTTGCTGCTCGTTCTTCTCTTCATGAATCCTTGGGTGTCTGTCTATCTAATTTCATGTTCCCTCGCCCCTTTTCTCTCGCTGTCTCTTTGCGCTCTCTGGGAACCAACGCAGCAACGCAGAGAGGGTCGCGATGGGAGCACGGCTGCAGCAGCACCCCGGTGCAGCAGCTGATGCTTACGCGCAGCCTGGGCCACGGGTAGCAGCAGGGTGGTGCTGCGTGGGGAGAAGGCGTGGAGCAGGAGCGGCAGAGCGGCGGGCGGAGCGAGGTATGTGCCAGGGGGTGCTTGCAGGGGGGATGTGAATTGAGTCGCCGCGCAGAGGCAACAGTCGTGTCTCTTGCCCGTGCCTCCATCACTCGCATCCTGCTGCTTTTAACCCTCCCCCCTTTTTGTTTGCTTCTGCGTGTGTGTGCGTCTCTCGTTCGTCTGTGGTGTCTGTATCGTGTGCTTCCTAGCCTGTGAGCGAGTGGCCGTGTGATGCAGATGTGCATGGGTGCATGTGGTGTGGCATGATGTGTGGCATCAACGTGTTTCACGAGCGTCACAGGCAGCGACGCAGAGGGGGTAACGAGAAGAGCAACAACCACAGCACCCGAGCGCCCTGAGACACCTAACTCGGAGCACCTAACCTGGAGCACCTAACCTGGAGCACCTAGCCTGGAGCACCTAACCTGGAGCAACCTAACCTGGAGCACCTAACCTAAAGCACTGTCAGCAGCAACAGCGGTGGTACGTGCCAGGGGATGCTTGCGGGGGGGCAGTGAAGTGAGTCCTAGAGCGTCGCCGCGCAGAGGCAAGAGTCGTGTCTCTTGCCCTTGCCTCCTCCACCGCTCGCCTTTTGCTGCTTCTAACCCTTCCCTTCTGGTGCCGCGTCTGTGTCTGTTGTGTGCGTCTCTCCCTGTGCGTGTGTGTGCCTCACTGCCTGCAAGGCAAAGGACAGGGAGGGGACGGTGGTTCACATGCGTGTGGGCTTCGTTCCTGGCCGACTCATGGGAGCAGCAGTAGCAATGGCTCCTTGACTCTCCAACCAAGTATCTTCTCCACCAAACTCTTTTCCGTTGCCAAAATATATGCTCTGCATCACTTGTACTGCATGTTCTTTCTGCTTTCTCCTCTGAAATTTTGCCACTGGTGCACGCGTTTCTTCTGAGCCCTCAAACCCCTCTGTCCTGCCCTCTCGTCTTCTCTGCACTCCCTTGTTTCATCATCAGAAGTGAAGCACCTTTCATCCAGAGCTGCGGGAACAGCAGCAGCAGTGGAGGGGTGAACAAGCAGTGAAGGGCCTCTGGCTACTGCTGCTCTCCTTGCTGTTCTCTGCTGCATGTGTAGCTATGCGTAGGTGTGTTTAATTGTGCTGTGTGTTGCGCTGTGCTGTGCTGCATGTGTCTGCATGATATTGAATAGGTGGGTGGGGTGGGTGTGCGTGCAGCCTGGAAGGCGCCTGGGCCCATGCAGGGCAGAGCGTCCTCCTGCAGATGACTGGCACGATGACTTGGCTGATGACTGGCACGGGGAGGACTTGGCTGCTACCGGCCAATCGACAGCGAGTGAGGTTCCACCACATGGCAGGGCACATGCACACAGCGCCGAGTGAGGGTGAGGGGAAGCACACAGAGCCTCGATGGGGTGAAAGCGACGGTCCAGAGCACCCACACATCAGGCACCAGATGCATCACATCAGGCACAACAGCTATCCATCCCACGCTAGCGCCTACAGCGAGAGTGCGAGAGGTGCCAGTGCCCAAACTGTCAGTTACAGCGTCGCTTATTGCCCACAACTAGCCATGCAGCCTGGCGAAGAATCTTTGTCCTGACAACCGTGCCACACTCAACAGACGCAAGCTGGTCAGACAGTCAACCAACCAGTTTATCAGCCAAGCGGCAATACACTCCAACCAGCCAGCCGTCCATCCTGCCAGCTAACTGGCCAACCAGTAGCACAACAATATTCTGGTCATTTTTTGCCATGACATGCCTGCATTAGCCGCTGCCTATGCACACTCCATGGGCAACAAAACACAGCATCTGGCACCAGTTGCCAAGGCGTGCTTGGTAAGCAGGTTCACAACCATTAGCTACATCAAGCAGGAAGACAAGACAAGTACCGGTAACTAATGTTGCAGCTATTTCCACAATATTGCAGGTCTTTCTGTAGATACAGTTTTCACTGAAATCAAATCAACGTCGTAATATCGATCACGAACCCACCATGTCCCCTTCATCCGCAACGAACCTCGCCTCCGGTTTTCCCTCCAAAATGGTTCTAACTTCTTCTGTCTGACACCGCCCCGCCCGGCTAATCCCTGCGGCGTGTTCGCCTGAAACTTTTCGCTTGCCTTGCCGGTTCCCCAGCCCCGAGGCTGCGTTTCCCTCGAGCTCGCCGTAACCAGCCGAAGCTGAGGGTTCTTCCCAACCAACTCCAACCACACAACCATCCTCGCGATGCGAACAGCGGCGACGGGAAGGGGAAAGGAGAAAGCAGGCTGAGATGGGATGGGATAGCCTGAGGGAAGGGGAAAGGAGAAACCACCCTTGGGGGCTCTCTCTTCCCTCTCTCGCTCCTCTTCCACGACTTGCTAAGCCATTCTTCCAGCTGATGACGGTCGGTCTCGACTTAGTAACCGCTTTAGTTTCCTGACACACCTGACACTATTATCGGTTGTGTGAAACGGGGATAACCGTAGATCTTAACACCGAGGATGAGATGAGATGGTTAGACGGATGTCGCGCCGTAGGCGGATGTTAAGATGCATCGTACTACTAACACGCCGACTTACTTTTGGACAGACTTTTGGAGGATGTCAGGATAAGTTGTAGTTGCAGACGTCAATATTACTGAAGTTCTTAGACGCCGTAATCGTCGTATCGTCAGAGGCGGTCGATTTCTTAGTTCCAGCGGTTGTTTCGTCGTGTGGTTGACCCAGCTCTCTCGACTTACTTTGTGCACACACGTGGATGCTAATCAAGTCGGCCCGACAGTCACCTCGTGACGTACACAGACGTGGACAGTCCGCCGCTAGTCGCCAAAACGGACATAGTACCGCCTGTCGCCGTCGGTCTCCGTTTCCGTCGTCGCTCTCCGCTTCAGGCGTCGCTCTCATAGCCGCAACCAGGCGATGACGCTGCATGACCACGTGGTTTTTTTACGGTCAGCGGAGTCGCGCGGCGGTGGTTGCTCCGCCTCGCAGCTCGCTGTCGCGCACACGAGGAGACAGTCGACTCAAAAGTCAACTCGCCTCGGAGCATGATTTCGCGCACGCGAGGAGAGCGGACCGGGCTTGGCGTGGTGAGTGCCATGGGGGAAGCTGAGGGGGGAGAAAGAGTCGTCGGTCAGTTGCTTGCTGCCTTGGTCGCTTGCTCCTCTCCTGCTGCTACTAACCTAGTATTGTTCTCCTCTTGTCTGTGGTTTTGTTTTGTGCATGAGCGCGTGGGACTCCGAGCGTCTGTCTCACAGCCTGTAAGCGGCTGCTGTTCAGACGAATACCACTCAAGATAGAAAGTTCAGATGGTTTTCGAGTTGAGATGCGTGACAAATCGTCAAGCATCGTCGCTCCGTCAAGAGAACGAGCCGCTGTTTCCACCATCAGAGCAACTTTTGTGATATACGATAGCCGTAGATGGACGTTCTCGAAGACAGACCTTCGGCGCATGTCAGGATAGCTTAGTCGTCGGGACTTCGCCACAGACGCCAATGATCCTGAAGTTCTCAGTCGCCGTCTCGTCGCATCGTCGCATCGGTCCAGCAGTGGTTTCGTCGCTTATAGAAGCGTCGCTCACCCTCTTCCTCGACGTCCCTTGCGCACGACGTAGGTGCGATTCAAGTCGATCCAGCAATCACCTCGTGCGCTGACCGTACATCGACGTGACAGCCCGCTACTGGTCGCGGAAATGGACACGCTACCTGCTGACGCCGTCGCTCTCCGTTTCCGTCTTCGCTCTGCGCTTCCGCCGTCTCTCTGTTTCCGCTCGTCGCTAGCCCATCGCGGAAAAGGAAAATGTCGAATTTGGGGGTCCGAAGGTTTTTCTACGAAAAGCCTGCGTCTGGGTTGCGCTAAGTGTCCAAAAAACAACGCGCGCGAAATGCTACATTCCGTACACCAGTACTAGATGTTTCCACGGACACAAAACCGTCATCCTAAAGTTGCATTTCCGTCAACATTTTCGCGTCGTTCGGTTTCGCGCGGTCGTGAGAGTTTTCAAGCGGTACTGCAGAGTCACAATGACAGTGGGATGTAACCACAAAATCAACGAAACCAAACGAACCCACAACATCTACACGAAATTCAGCGATGTAGCAAAACTGGAAACATAGTTCTCGTTTTCCGTCAAATCTGAACCACAACCACCCAAACCAACCTGGCGACACTAGATGGTTCTTCAGGGGTGTGACGTGTAAACCCAAATATCATTTTTGACCAATCACAGAAGCAAGGTTTCCTCGAACCACACCAGCCATACTGAACACGTCAGCACACCTAGCCTATCCCAACCAAGCCGAACGCCCACCTCACCGTTCCATCCGCCCACCTCATCCCTCCACCCCTTAGCAGACCAAGCAGATTTCCAGCATTCACGCACTTATTATATACCTCTCAAACACAGAACGCACCCTTCAGACTGCAACTCTCGTTTTCAACTTCTGCTAGTCTCTTCGTCACCTCCGCACTCCTCGTCCAACCCTTGTTAACTCTCAGGTACGCGTAGCTTGCCAAGCTGCCGCCCATCGACAGTCCATGTAAGTACCGTGCTCCCGCCTTTCCATCCTTCGACACATTCTAACACTCGCCCACGTTTCCTTCGCCTCCACGTCTCTTTTGCAACGCCCCCCTGGCCCGTCCCCTACGCTTTTCAGACGAGAGCTTCGTGCCGTCGCTGATATACGGCGTTCTGGGCACGGAGCGGCACATCACGGCACATCACGATCCAGCTCGGCACATCTCCGCACATCACGGCGTGTCGTGCATGTCGCGGCATATCACGGCACTTCGCTTGCAGCAGCTGCGCTGGCTGCTGGTGTACACGTCGTCTACGTCGTGGAGGTTATTTTTCACGCAGACGCACAGGTACGTTATTTTTTCTTTGAAAAAGGTATTTCTGTCTTTGTTTTGTTCGTATTGCATTACGTGAACGTTGGCCTGCTTAATTTTTCCCGTCCAGAAAGTAATACATGCTGCTGCTGCTAACTCAATGTCCTGCCGTGTTTTTTATCTTGCAGATTTATCTCGCATTTTACATTGCGAGCGCTTGTGATTATCTTATTTTCCCACCTACAACTCCTTTCAAGTCCCACTGAAGGTCGACGTACATCTCTCATTTCCACCAGTTGCCAAGGCGTGCTTGGTAAGCAGGTTCACAACCATTAGCTACATCAAGCAGGAAGACAAGACAAGTACCGGTAACTAATGTTGCAGCTATTTCCACAATATTGCAGGTCTTTCTGTAGATACAGTTTTCACTGAAATCAAATCAACGTCGTAATATCGATCACGAACCCACCATGTCCCCTTTATCCGCAACGAACCTCGCCTCCGGTTTTCCCTCCAAAATGGTTCTAACTTCTTCTGTCTGACACCGCCCCGCCCGGCTAATCCCTGCGGCGTGTTCGCCTGAAACTTTTCGCTTGCCTTGCCGGTTCCCCAGCCCCGAGGCTGCGTTTCCCTCGAGCTCGCCATAACCAGCCGAAGCTGAGGGTTCTTCCCAACCAACTCCAACCACACAACCATCCTCGCGATGCGAACAGCGGCGACGGGAAGGGGAAAGGAGAAAGCAGGCTGAGATGGGATGGGATAGCCTGAGGGAAGGGGAAAGGAGAAACCACCCTTGGGGGCTCTCTCTTCCCTCTCTCGCTCCTCTTCCACGACTTGCTAAGCCATTCTTCCAGCTGATGACGGTCGGTCTCGACTTAGTAACCGCTTTAGTTTCCTGACACACCTGACACTATTATCGGTTGTGTGAAACGGGGATAACCGTAGATCTTAACACCGAGGATGAGATGAGATGGTTAGACGGATGTCGCGCCGTAGGCGGATGTTAAGATGCATCGTACTACTAACACGCCGACTTACTTTTGGACAGACTTTTGGAGGATGTCAGGATAAGTTGTAGTTGCAGACGTCAATATTACTGAAGTTCTTAGACGCCGTAATCGTCGTATCGTCAGAGGCGGTCGATTTCTTAGTTCCAGCGGTTGTTTCGTCGTGTGGTTGACCCAGCTCTCTCGACTTACTTTGTGCACACACGTGGATGCTAATCAAGTCGGCCCGACAGTCACCTCGTGACGTACACAGACGTGGACAGTCCGCCGCTAGTCGCCAAAACGGACATAGTACCGCCTGTCGCCGTCGGTCTCCGTTTCCGTCGTCGCTCTCCGCTTCAGGCGTCGCTCTCATAGCCGCAACCAGGCGATGACGCTGCATGACCACGTGGTTTTTTTACGGTCAGCGGAGTCGCGCGGCGGTGGTTGCTCCGCCTCGCAGCTCGCTGTCGCGCACACGAGGAGACAGTCGACTCAAAAGTCAACTCGCCTCGGAGCATGATTTCGCGCACGCGAGGAGAGCGGACCGGGCTTGGCGTGGTGAGTGCCATGGGGGAAGCTGAGGGGGGAGAAAGAGTCGTCGGTCAGTTGCTTGCTGCCTTGGTCGCTTGCTCCTCTCCTGCTGCTACTAACCTAGTATTGTTCTCCTCTTGTCTGTGGTTTTGTTTTGTGCATGAGCGCGTGGGACTCCGAGCGTCTGTCTCACAGCCTGTAAGCGGCTGCTGTTCAGACGAATACCACTCAAGATAGAAAGTTCAGATGGTTTTCGAGTTGAGATGCGTGACAAATCGTCAAGCGTCGTCGCTCCGTCAAGAGAACGAGCCGCTGTTTCCACCATCAGAGCAACTTTTGTGATATACGATAGCCGTAGATGGACGTTCTCGAAGACAGACCTTCGGCGCATGTCAGGATAGCTTAGTCGTCGGGACTTCGCCACAGACGCCAATGATCCTGAAGTTCTCAGTCGCCGTCTCGTCGCATCGTCGCATCGGTCCAGCAGTGGTTTCGTCGCTTATAGAAGCGTCGCTCACCCTCTTCCTCGACGTCCCTTGCGCACGACGTAGGTGCGATTCAAGTCGATCCAGCAATCACCTCGTGCGCTGACCGTACATCGACGTGACAGCCCGCTACTGGTCGCGGAAATGGACACGCTACCTGCTGACGCCGTCGCTCTCCGTTTCCGTCTTCGCTCTGCGCTTCCGCCGTCTCTCTGTTTCCGCTCGTCGCTAGCCCATCGCGGAAAAGGAAAATGTCGAATTTGGGGGTCCGAAGGTTTTTCTACGAAAAGCCTGCGTCTGGGTTGCGCTAAGTGTCCAAAAAACAACGCGCGCGAAATGCTACATTCCGTACACCAGTACCAGATGTTTCCACGGACACAAAACCGTCATCCTAAAGTTGCATTTCCGTCAACATTTTCGCGTCGTTCGGTTTCGCGCGGTCGTGAGAGTTTTCAAGCGGTACTGCAGAGTCACAATGACAGTGGGATGTAACCACAAAATCAACGAAACCAAACGAACCCACAACATCTACACGAAATTCAGCGATGTAGCAAAACTGGAAACATAGTTCTCGTTTTCCGTCAAATCTGAACCACAACCACCCAAACCAACCTGACGACACTAGATGGTTCTTCAGGGGTGTGACGTGTAAACCCAAATATCATTTTTGACCAATCACAGAAGCAAGGTTTCCTCGAACCACACCAGCCATACTGAACACGTCAGCACACCTAGCCTATCCCAACCAAGCCGAACGCCCACCTCACCGTTCCATCCGCCCACCTCATCCCTCCACCCCTTAGCAGACCAAGCAGATTTCCAGCATTCACGCACTTATTATATACCTCTCAAACACAGAACGCACCCTTCAGACTGCAACTCTCGTTTTCAACTTCTGCTAGTCTCTTCGTCACCTCCGCACTCCTCGTCCAACCCTTGTTAACTCTCAGGTACGCGTAGCTTGCCAAGCTGCCGCCCATCGACAGTCCATGTAAGTACCGTGCTCCCGCCTTTCCATCCTTCGACACATTCTAACACTCGCCCACGTTTCCTTCGCCTCCACGTCTCTTTTGCAACGCCCCCCTGGCCCGTCCCCTACGCTTTTCAGACGAGAGCTTCGTGCCGTCGCTGATATACGGCGTTCTGGGCACGGAGCGGCACATCACGGCACATCACGATCCAGCTCGGCACATCTCCGCACATCACGGCGTGTCGTGCATGTCGCGGCATATCACGGCACTTCGCTTGCAGCAGCTGCGCTGGCTGCTGGTGTACACGTCGTCTACGTCGTGGAGGTTATTTTTCACGCAGACGCACAGGTACGTTATTTTTTCTTTGAAAAAGGTATTTCTGTCTTTGTTTTGTTCGTATTGCATTACGTGAACGTTGGCCTGCTTAATTTTTCCCGTCCAGAAAGTAATACATGCTGCTGCTGCTAACTCAATGTCCTGCCGTGTTTTTTATCTTGCAGATTTATCTCGCATTTTACATTGCGAGCGCTTGTGATTATCTTATTTTCCCACCTACAACTCCTTTCAAGTCCCACTGAAGGTCGACGTACATCTCTCATTTCCACCAGTTGCCAAGGCGTGCTTGGTAAGCAGGTTCACAACCATTAGCTACATCAAGCAGGAAGACAAGACAAGTACCGGTAACTAATGTTGCAGCTATTTCCACAATATTGCAGGTCTTTCTGTAGATACAGTTTTCACTGAAATCAAATCAACGTCGTAATATCGATCACGAACCCACCATGTCCCCTTTATCCGCAACGAACCTCGCCTCCGGTTTTCCCTCCAAAATGGTTCTAACTTCTTCTGTCTGACACCGCCCCGCCCGGCTAATCCCTGCGGCGTGTTCGCCTGAAACTTTTCGCTTGCCTTGCCGGTTCCCCAGCCCCGAGGCTGCGTTTCCCTCGAGATCGCCGTAACCAGCCGAAGCTGAGGGTTCTTCCCAACCAACTCCAACCACACAACCATCCTCGCGATGCGAACAGCGGCGACGGGAAGGGGAAAGGAGAAAGCAGGCTGAGATGGGATGGGATAGCCTGAGGGAAGGGGAAAGGAGAAACCACCCTTGGGGGCTCTCTCTTCCCTCTCTCGCTCCTCTTCCACGACTTGCTAAGCCATTCTTCCAGCTGATGACGGTCGGTCTCGACTTAGTAACCGCTTTAGTTTCCTGACACACCTGACACTATTATCGGTTGTGTGAAACGGGGATAACCGTAGATCTTAACACCGAGGATGAGATGAGATGGTTAGACGGATGTCGCGCCGTAGGCGGATGTTAAGATGCATCGTACTACTAACACGCCGACTTACTTTTGGACAGACTTTTGGAGGATGTCAGGATAAGTTGTAGTTGCAGACGTCAATATTACTGAAGTTCTTAGACGCCGTAATCGTCGTATCGTCAGAGGCGGTCGATTTCTTAGTTCCAGCGGTTGTTTCGTCGTGTGGTTGACCCAGCTCTCTCGACTTACTTTGTGCACACACGTGGATGCTAATCAAGTCGGCCCGACAGTCACCTCGTGACGTACACAGACGTGGACAGTCCGCCGCTAGTCGCCAAAACGGACATAGTACCGCCTGTCGCCGTCGGTCTCCGTTTCCGTCGTCGCTCTCCGCTTCAGGCGTCGCTCTCATAGCCGCAACCAGGCGATGACGCTGCATGACCACGTGGTTTTTTTACGGTCAGCGGAGTCGCGCGGCGGTGGTTGCTCCGCCTCGCAGCTCGCTGTCGCGCACACGAGGAGACAGTCGACTCAAAAGTCAACTCGCCTCGGAGCATGATTTCGCGCACGCGAGGAGAGCGGACCGGGCTTGGCGTGGTGAGTGCCATGGGGGAAGCTGAGGGGGGAGAAAGAGTCGTCGGTCAGTTGCTTGCTGCCTTGGTCGCTTGCTCCTCTCCTGCTGCTACTAACCTAGTATTGTTCTCCTCTTGTCTGTGGTTTTGTTTTGTGCATGAGCGCGTGGGACTCCGAGCGTCTGTCTCACAGCCTGTAAGCGGCTGCTGTTCAGACGAATACCACTCAAGATAGAAAGTTCAGATGGTTTTCGAGTTGAGATGCGTGACAAATCGTCAAGCGTCGTCGCTCCGTCAAGAGAACGAGCCGCTGTTTCCACCATCAGAGCAACTTTTGTGATATACGATAGCCGTAGATGGACGTTCTCGAAGACAGACCTTCGGCGCATGTCAGGATAGCTTAGTCGTCGGGACTTCGCCACAGACGCCAATGATCCTGAAGTTCTCAGTCGCCGTCTCGTCGCATCGTCGCATCGGTCCAGCAGTGGTTTCGTCGCTTATAGAAGCGTCGCTCACCCTCTTCCTCGACGTCCCTTGCGCACGACGTAGGTGCGATTCAAGTCGATCCAGCAATCACCTCGTGCGCTGACCGTACATCGACGTGACAGCCCGCTACTGGTCGCGGAAATGGACACGCTACCTGCTGACGCCGTCGCTCTCCGTTTCCGTCTTCGCTCTGCGCTTCCGCCGTCTCTCTGTTTCCGCTCGTCGCTATCCCATCGCGGAAAAGGAAAATGTCGAATTTGGGGGTCCGAAGGTTTTTCTACGAAAAGCCTGCGTCTGGGTTGCGCTAAGTGTCCAAAAAACAACGCGCGCGAAATGCTACATTCCGTACACCAGTACCAGATGTTTCCACGGACACAAAACCGTCATCCTAAAGTTGCATTTCCGTCAACATTTTCGCGTCGTTCGGTTTCGCGCGGTCGTGAGAGTTTTCAAGCGGTACTGCAGAGTCACAATGACAGTGGGATGTAACCACAAAATCAACGAAACCAAACGAACCCACAACATCTACACGAAATTCAGCGATGTAGCAAAACTGGAAACATAGTTCTCGTTTTCCGTCAAATCTGAACCACAACCACCCAAACCAACCTGACGACACTAGATGGTTCTTCAGGGGTGTGACGTGTAAACCCAAATATCATTTTTGACCAATCACAGAAGCAAGGTTTCCTCGAACCACACCAGCCATACTGAACACGTCAGCACACCTAGCCTATCCCAACCAAGCCGAACGCCCACCTCACCGTTCCATCCGCCCACCTCATCCCTCCACCCCTTAGCAGACCAAGCAGATTTCCAGCATTCACGCACTTATTATATCCCTCTCAAACACAGAATGCACCCTTCAGACTGCAACTCTCGTTTTCAACTTCTGCTAGTCTCTTCGTCACCTCCGCACTCCTCGTCCAACCCTTGTTAACTCTCAGGTACGCGTAGCTTGCCAAGCTGCCGCCCATCGACAGTCCATGTAAGTACCGTGCTCCCGCCTTTCCATCCTTCGACACATTCTAACACTCGCCCACGTTTCCTTCGCCTCCACGTCTCTTTTGCAACGCCCCCCTGGCCCGTCCCCTACGCTTTTCAGACGAGAGCTTCGTGCCGTCGCTGATATACGGCGTTCTGGGCACGGAGCGGCACATCACGGCACATCACGATCCAGCTCGGCACATCTCCGCACATCACGGCGTGTCGTGCATGTCGCGGCATATCACGGCACTTCGCTTGCAGCAGCTGCGCTGGCTGCTGGTGTACACGTCGTCTACGTCGTGGAGGTTATTTTTCACGCAGACGCACAGGTACGTTATTTTGTCTTTGAAAAAGGTATTTCTGTCTTTGTTTTGTTCGTATTGCATTATGTGAACGTTGGCCTGCTTAATTTTTCCCGTCCAGAAAGTAATACATGCTGCTGCTGCTAACTCAATGTCCTGCCGTGTTTTTTATCTTGCAGATTTATCTCGCATTTTACATTGCGAGCGCTTGTGATTATCTTATTTTCCCACCTACAGCTCCTTTCAAGTCCCACTGAAGGTCGACGTACATCTCTCATTTGTAACGTGTTTTTGCATGTCCGTTTTTTTTTCCGACAGGATCTAGGATGCATGAAGGTCGCGTCCGGTCTGTCATCAACTTCTGCAGCCGCGTCATCATCGTCGGCTTGATGGCGGGTGGCTGCTTGGGTGCCCGTCGTTCACACAGTGCACAGAAATCGTCACGCAGCAGCCCTGGTGTGAGTGATCTGTATTATTTTATCCGTTTTTATTCATTCAAACGTCCACTTGTAATTTGCAAGTTTCTTGAGGTTGTTTCTCAATCTCAATGTCACGTCACCTGTCTTTGTTTTGTCCGTAACAACCATTGCCCTGATTTATTCAGTTTGAGGTTGTTGGACTGTTTTGTGCGTAGCAACCATCTGCTATAACTAATCCCTCTGCATCAATGTCAACGGTATGTTTAACAGCAAGGTATAACTAGTTTGCTTGTGTTGCAGAGCGTACCTGTTTTTGCAGGCTTACTGTCAACCAGAAGATCGATTTCTTTGTTTTTCTCATGGGTAAAGCATGGTCATGTGTTACTTACCCTAATGGTGAGTGACTTGTCGTTTATTAATTTTCCCTCTATTCTTTCAGCTTACAACCGTTTTCTGATTTGCAGAGTTTGCAGCTTCTTATCTGTGAAATGTGCGTAGTGAATGTATTATGATTGCGTAAACACGTAGGGTAGTGTGGTCTTGGGTGTAGAAACAAGGTGTACAGTTTGTGCTTTGTAAATTGTAATACTGTAATTAAGAGACTCGTTACCGTACGCCCTTTGAAATCGTCATGTGCACTGGAATTGTCGCATGGCTTTTTTTTCCCAAAATCGTAAGCCGATCGGAAATAGTTCTGCACACAAAAAAACAGGCTCTGATTGGTCTAAATGGCAAATTTGTGTGCGTCGATCTGATTTAAATCCGACGGTTGACGTTAAAGTACGGTAACAGCCACGTCAGCATGTACGGTTTCATCTCGCGTACATGACGTGCCACGTGGCGTATTCATGACACATGTCAGGATTTGCTCAAATGTGACGGAAAAGTCACCCATGAGGTTGCTTTCCGTATACCAAGGCAATTGCGTAAAAGTGTACAGTTTGTGGGCGGAAAGTGACGGAAAGGTTGAGTCGCAAGTCACTTGAGCTACCACTGTTTACGAGTCAAACTTTTTTCTTGCGAGGCGAAAGAAACCCTAAAGTGACGGGAAAGAAACTTTTCAGTTGCTTTTCGCACTTCCCTTTTCCGCGATGCCGCTTCAGGCGTCGCTCTCATGGCCGCAGACAATAGCCGACCACGTGGCCGTCGAATCGGAACGCGGAGGAGAGACGCGACAACGCGACGACGCGACGACGCTTCATGCTCACGTCACTTTCTGACGGCCAGCACAGTCTCGTGACGCGGCGGACGTGCCAGGGGATGCTTGCGGGGGGCAGGGAAGTGAGTCGTAGGGTGTCGCCGCGCAGAGGCAAGAGTCGTGTCTCTTGCCCTACGCTCCAACACTCGCCTCCTGCTGCTCTTCACCCTCCTTTCTTGTCGTCTTGCCCTGCTTCTGTGTGTGTGCGTCTCCCCATGCGTGTGCAAGTGCCTCGCATCGAACGGAGCATGGTACGCCTGAAGTGGGCTGGGCTTCCATTGCACGAGAGACAGCCTGGCGCAGCACGCCTCAAGCGAAGGCGTGGCTTAGGAGTGGAAGAGCGGCGAACGGAGGATGGTACGTGCCAGGGGGTGCTTACGGGGGGGAACAGTATAGTGAGTCCTAGAGTGTCGCCGCGCAGAGGCAAGAGTCGTGTCTTCTTGTCCGTGCCTCCACCACACTCCTGTTGCGATTTCTAACCATCCTTTATTGCACGTTTCCTTGTCCTTGCCTCTCTCCCCGTGCGTGTGTGCCCGCCTCGCTCATGGCCTGCGAGACAAACCGCAATGGCACGAAATGGACGCGGCTTCTGTTGCTGGCTCGCATGAGAGACAGCCTGGACTGGAGCAGCACGCGTCAAGGGAAGGCGAAGCGCAGGAGTGGCAGAGGGGCTAATGGGTCATGGTACGTGCTAGTGGGTGCTTCCAGGGGGGCGCAGAGGCAAGAGTCGTGTCTTTTGCTTTTGAATCCGCCACTCCCCTCCTGCTGTTAATAACCCTCCCTTGGTGGTGCCTCTTCTGTGTGTGTGTCTCTCTCCCCCCATGTGTGTGTGTGTGTGCCTCACGGCCTGCGAGCATGGGCAGACGGAGCAACGGAGCAACCTGGAGCAACTTGGAGAAGCGGGCGTGAAGGGAAAGCGTGGTGCAGGAGTGGCAGAGCAGCGGACACAGTGTGGTACGCGCCAGGGGGTGCTTGCAGGGGGGGGTGTAGTGAGTCGTAGAGCGTCGCCGCGCAGAGGCAAGAGTCGTGTCTCTTACTTTTGCGTCCACCACTCCCCTCGTGCTGTTTCTAACCCTCCCTTGTTTTTTCCACTTCTGTGTGTGTCTTTCGCTCCCCATGCGTGTGTGTGCCTCACGGCCTGCGAGCATGGGCAGCAGGAGCAACGGAGCAACCTGGAGCAACTTGGAGCAGCGGGCGTGGAGGGAAGGCGTGGTGCAGGAGTGGCAGAGCAGCGGACACAGTGTGGTACGCGCCAGGGGGTGCTTCCAGGGGGGAGTGTAGTGAGTCGTAGAGCGTCGCCGCGCAGAGGCAACAGTCGTGTCTCTTGCCCTTGCCTCCTCGCTCGCCTCCTGCTGCTTCTAACCCTGCCTTCTTGTGTGTGTGGCGCGTCGCTCTTGTGTCTGTGCGTCTCCCCGTGCGTGTGTGTTCCTCATTGTCTGTGAGACGGAGTTCAATGGCAGGGGGAGTGGAGGGGCCGTGGCATGCGTGCGGGCTTCGTTCGTTCCTGGCGGACACACAGCAGCAGCGTTGGTGACTCAGATGGGGTGGCGAGGAGAGCAATGAGTGCACATGGAGGTACGTGCCAGGGGGTGCTTTCAGGGGGGGCAGTGAACTGAGTCGTAGGAGTCGCCGCGCAGAGGCAACAGCCGCTTGCCCTTGCCTCCATCACTCGCCTCCTGCTGCTTTTAACCGTCCCTTATTTTTTTTCTTCTCTGTGTGTGTGTGCGTCTCTTCCCGTGAGTGTCTCTATGCGTGTCTGTATCATATGCTGCTTCCAAGCCTGTGCGTGATGTGTTAGAATAACTGAACGAGGAATGGATGAACTAGCAGGAAGGTGGGTACAAGTATGAAACCCTAAGTTTGTGTACCCTCTAAGGCTAGACCCACTATAGCCTACACAATATAAACATACAATGTTTGACACACCCCCATAGGCGAAGTGGGAGACAACCAGAGGGTCACAAGACCAGTCAAAGCAAAGCAAAACAAAGCAAAACAGGCTCAGGGTGGATCTCAAGGATACCACACAAATTCCGAGCACAAGCAAGCGGTCACAAGACCAGTTCACATGCAGTTTGATAATGTAGCAAGACATACAGTGATCACAACCTAGCAAGTGTAAACATGCAGGTATATATATATATAGAGATCACAGTACAAACAGAGTCAAGAAGTAAGCAAGTGAGGTCCAGCAGGCACAAGGCCTAGAAGAGTACAGAAACGCTGATGGTCACAAGGCTGAAGCGCCTTGGTGAACACATTAGCAAGGTTGGCCTCAGTGGCCACGTAACGCAGACGTAGCTGACCACGCTGCTGCAGCTCTCGAGCAAGGAAGTACCGCAGGGCAATGTGCTTCGTTCTGTGCTCCAGTCTGTGCTCCTCACACAAGGCAATGGCAGCCTGGTTGTCGACGTACAGCACTGGAGGAGAACGAGGCCGCTCTCCCAGGTCGGTCAGCAGGTAGGTCAGCCAGCGTAGCTCCTGGGCAGCCATGGCTGTGGCGTAGATCTCAGCCTCACAACTGGAGCTGAGAACAGAAGAAGAGCGTGTAGAACGCCAAGAAACTGAGCCGGAGCCAAGGCTGAAGGTGTAACCCTGAGACGACCGCTGAGTAGCCTGGTCGTCCGCCCAAGAAGCGTCTGAGTGTCCAGTAAGTACAACTCGGTCTCGCCCTCCAAGCACTAGCCCCATGCCCGACGTACTGCACAAGTAGCGCAACACCCTCTTAGCGGCATCCATGTGCTCCTTCCTGTGACGGCCAGGAGCGACATAGCGTGCAAGGATGCTAAGAGGGTATGCAAGGTCAGGTCGAGTGCAGGTCATCAGGTACATGAGGCAGCCCACAAGCTCTGGATACGGGCCACTCGGCTCTACGGACTCATCCGAAGGCAGAGCTGAGAGCGAGTGACCGGTAGGCAGAGGAGTGGACTGAGGCGAGGAGTACGTGAAGCGGAAGCGCTGAAGGATCTGCTGCACCATGTGTGACTGAGTCAAGGTGATGGTGCGCCGTGCTCTGTCCCGGGTGATCCGCAAGCCAAGATAGCTTGTCAGTTCACCCAGGTCTGTGCACGTGTGTCTCCTCTGCAGCTCCGACTTCACGTGGGCGAGTGCCGCGGTGTCAGCAGTGGCAAAGACCAAGTCGTCGACGTACACGAGGATGTAGAACGGCGGCAGCGAGGTGTCTGTGCGTAGAAACAGTGACGGGTCAGCAGTAGAGGGAGCGAACCCAAGAGCCGCAAGTGTCGTCCTCAGTGTGTCGTGCCACTCACGCGGTGCCTGGCGGAGACCGTAGACCGGCCGCTGGAGCCTCCACTGGGTACCAGGAGGAACCGACCCAGTGAAGCCAGGAGGGCGGCGTAGCCAGATCTCCTCGTGCAGGCTGCCCTGCAAGAAAGCAGTGCTGAAGTCAAGTGAGTGAAGCTCGTAGTCGCGCTGAGCGGCTATGTGCAGCAGCACCCGAAGAGTGGTCATCTTCCGGGTGGGGGAGAAGGTCTGGAAGAAGTCAACTCCCTCTCGCTGACTGAAGCCTCGAGCCACATAGCGCGCCTTGAAGACAGGAGGAGAACCCGGTGGCCGCTTCACCCTGAAAATCCACATGCCACTGACGATGTTCGCCCCAGGTGGGGGAACCTCGTCGACGTAGGTGCGTGTGGACTTCCAGGAAGCCATCTCTGCGTCCATGGCTGTCTGCCACTGAGAGGAGTAGGGACCCGCCATCGCCTCGGCGTAGGTGCGCGGGGTCGGGATGTCTGGTGCATCCGGGTCTCCCTTAGGGGCAACTAGCATGGACACGAGATGGGGCAAAGCAGCAGCAAAGCACTGGAACTCCTCCTGTCTGTCCTCAAGGACGTCCGTGCCAAGAGCACACACACCCCCGACGGACGGAGGACAGACAGACTCAGACTCGGACTCAGCAACAAGGCTAGTGGCGTAGTCTAGACGACACCGGGCAGCAAAGTCTACCAACTCAGCGACCAAAGCAGACGCAGCAGAGGACTCAAAGGTAGGGTCAGTGACAACAGTAGCGAGAAGACGCGTGACAGTGGGACTGGCAGCACGACGGGAGTCAGACTCCGGGTCAGGAAGAGTAGGAAGAGAGGACGCAGGAGGAGACGGCAGCGGGACACGCTGAGGAGCAGTGGAGGGATGCAGAGTCATGTAGTGAGTGCCAGGGACAGGAGGAGGACGCTCACGTGGGACACGACGGCCAGTGCGAGCAGTACGAACAGGCGACGCAGGACGAGACTCAGGCTCACGACGCTCTGTAAGACCTCCCGTGGGACCAGCGTAAGGAGAGGGAGCAGGGAGAGGCGAGGCAGGCGGTAACTGTGACTGCGGCGGGACAGGCGGAGGACACTCTACGGAGGGAGGAGGACAAGGAGGAGGAGTCTGACCAAGAACCTGCTGAAGGAGCGGTACGAAGTACGGTCGCGGCCGCGCAGCGTCTCCAGAACGAGCAGAGACACCAGCAGCAGGGTCCTCAGTACCCGCAGTAGCTCCAACGTCCGGGTCCTCAGCACCAGCAGCAGCTCCAACGCCCGGGTCCTCAGCACCAGCAGCAGCGCCACCGCCCGGGTCCTCAGCACCAGCAGCAGCTCCAACGCCCGGGTCCTCAGCACCAGCAGCAGCGCCACCGCCCAGGTCCTCAGCACCAGCAGTAGCTCCAACGCCCGGGTCCTCAGTACCAGCAGCAGCGCCACCCCCAGGGTCTGCAGCACCAGGAGCACCACTCCGAAGACTACAGCGCCGCGCGTACCACTCTCGGATCTGCTGAATGGGGGGGAGCTCCTGGGTAGGAGGGGAAGTACTGGTACGAGCTCCAGCAGCACCTCTCCGGAGGCGGCAGTACTGTAGGTACCTCTCCTGCAGCTGCTGGGAGGAGAGGGCTCCCCCAGGTGGAGCACGCTCAGGCTCAGCACCTCCAGACACAGCACCCCCAGACTCAGCACCTCCAGGCTCAGCACCCCCAGACTCCGCACCCCCAGGCTCAGCACCCCCAGACTCAGCACGGTCAGGCTCAGCACCCCCAGGCTCAGCACCCCCAGACGCAGCACCGCCAGACGCAGCACCTCCAGGCTCAGCACCTCCAGACTCCGCACCCCCAGGCTCAGCACCTCCATGCTCCGCACCCCCAGGGTCCGCACCCCCAGGCTCCGCACCCCCAGGCTCACCTCCCTCAGACTCCTCACGGTCAGGCTCAGCACCCCCAGCAGGACGAGAGTCAACAGCTACCTCGACAGGCTCAACCGGGTCTACCTGGGACACACCTGAGGGAGCGGCACCCTGAGGGGGGAGGGGGTCTGGTACCTCAGCACCTGGAGCGAGGAAGAGAGGCGGGGGGGGGAGTGGGGCAGTGCGGTAGGGGAAGAGGCGGTAGTAGGGGACGGACTCGTCAAAAGTGACGTCCTGAGAGGCCAGGACACGACGCGAGGTGGCGTGGTAGAACTGCCAACCAGGCGCGTCCGGGACAAAGCCAAGGAAGACACAGGGGACAGCTCGACGGGAGAGCTTGTCCGCGGACGTATCGCGAACAAAAGCTCGAGATCCCCAGACCCGAAAACGCGACGCATCGCCAGCCTCTCCCGTCCAACGCAGTGTCGGAGAAGTCTCCGGTAAGGAGACACGGGGCCAGAGGTTGAGCTGATGCGCAGCGTATCGGACTGCAAACGGCCACAGAAAGTGGGGGGCAGCCGCATGAACTAAGGAGGTACGAGCGACCTCCATGACCAAGCCAATGCGGCGCTCAGCAACCCCGTTCTGCTGTGGAGAGGCCGGAAGCGTGAACGACTGCTCAATGCCCTCCTGCTGACAGAAGGTCTCCAAGAGGCCAGAGGAAAACTCCCCACCTCTGTCAGAGTGCAGACGTAGGACAGGGAAGTCGGAGCGGAAACGCTCACTGAGCTGGAGACGAGATCTGCGGATCCAAGGGATCAAGACATCAGGGACGTCACCCTTGGTGCGCAAGGGGAAGACCGTGGTGTAGCGCGAGAAGTCGTCAACAACAATCAGGAAGTACCTCTCCTGACCCTGACCACGGACGCGGGCTGGGCCCCACACGTCCATGTGGAGCGTCTGCAAAGGAGCAGTCGTCGGGGGAAAGGAGGAGGAGTGAGGAGCGGCGCGCTGCCGCCCCTCGACACAGGGAAGACAGGGAGGAGCAGGCGAGGGTGGGAGGGGAGGGAGAACCCTGGGAAGACCAGCAACAAGGTCCCGTTTGTGCATGGCCCGAAGGCGCTGCACAGACGGGTGACCAAGGCGGTGGTGCCAGAGGACAGTCTCATGCGCCAAAGAGCGGCACGAGCAGGGGGCCGACAGCTGGCCTGGCGCAGACGCGGACGCGGACGCAGCTACCTGAGGGGACTCAGTGGTCAGTGTGTACAGGTCCGACCCCGGCTGCCGAGTGAAGGTAGCCAGGTGACGGCCCGTCCGAGCACACGTGCAGTGTGTCACGCGCTCGTAGGCAGGGGTGAACTGGTGAACACCCCCGTCCTGGAGCGCACAACCTGCCACCAAGTTCGTAGAGAACGAGGGGAGGTAGAGACCTGACAGTGTGCCTGACGGGACCGCAGGACAGGGAAGAACAGTGGAGGAGGTCGCAATGACCGGACCCCCAGAGGGGTCAGCGAGGGAGACAGCAACTGGCCGAGCAAGCGGCTCAAGGGCAGTGCGGTCACGAAAGAAACAGCGAGAAGCACCTGAGTCCAGGGTGAAGGTGTGCAGTGCCTCAGTCGACTCAGTACCAGGGGAGACAGACTCACTAGCACCTAAAGCGACAGCCTCACCATCACCTGAGGTGGCAGACACGCGAGTACCGGGAGTGGGAGCCTCACCAGCACCTAGGGCAACAGACGTACTAGCACCTAGAGCGGCAGCCTCACTGACAGAAGCTCCCGAACGATGCACTCCAGAGCGACTACCACTACGGCCACCCCGACAGCCCCAACTAGCGTACCACTCACGCGCACGAAGCACCTGGGGCGAAGGAGGACACGGCAGCTGCACCTGTCCACTACCAGAAGCTCCCGACCGATCCACTCCAGAGCGACTACCACTACGGCCACCCCGACAGCCCCAACTAGCGTACCACTCATGCGCACGAAGCACCTGGGGCGAAGGAGGACACGGCAGCTGCACCTGTCCACTACCAGAAGCTCCCGACCGATCCACTCCAGAGCGACTACCACTACGGCCACCCCGACAGCCCCAACTAGCGTACCACTCACGCGCACGAAGCACCTGGGGCGAAGGAGGACACGGCAGCTGCACCTGTCCACTACCAGAAGCTCCCGACCGACCCACTCCAGAGCGACCACCACTACGGCCACCCCGACAGCCCCGACTAGTGTACCACTCACGCGCACGAAGCTGCTGGGGCGTGAGGGACTCACGCGCACGGCCCTGGAGCTGCATCTGGCCACGCCAGGAGCAGCAGTAGTAGCAGTAGCGGCAGCAGTGGGAGTAGAAAAGGCAGTAGCAGCAGTAGCAGCGGTAGCAGTGCTGGGCAATGCTCACCAGTGGTCGGCGCGGCAGGCGCAAGACGGTGGCGACAGCGGGGCCGCTACAACTGCAGGGCTGGGCCGGGCCGTAGCAGGGAGCTCCGCGGCAGCTGCTGCAGGGCGAGGCCGGGCCGCGACGGCAGCTGCTCCAGGTGCCAGGGGCGGCTGCTGCAGTGGCGGCGGCTCCAGGGGCCAGGGGCGGCTGCTGCAGCTGTGGTTGCTCCAGGGGCCAGGGGCAGCTGCTGCAGGTGCGGGCTGCTCCAGGGGCGGCTGCTGCAGGTACGTGCTGCTCCAGAGGGGGCCGCTGCAGTGGCAGGCGGCTCCAGGGGCGGCTGCTGCAGTGGCGAGCGGCTCCAGGGGCTGCTGCTGCAGTGGCGGGCGGCTCCAGGGGCTGCTACTGCAGTGGCGGGCGGCTCCAGGGGCTGCTGCTGCAGTGGCGGCTGCTCCAGGGGCTGCTGCTGCAGTGGCGGCTGCTCCAGGGGCGAGAGGCGGATTAGGTCAGGGCGACGCGGCGAGAAGGGCGACGCGGCGGGCAGGTGGCGACGCGGCGGGCAGGTGGCGACGCGGCGGGCAGGTGGCGACGCCGCGGGCAGGGCGACGCGGCGGGCAGGTGGCGACGCCGCGGGCAGGTCGACGCGGCGGGCAGGTGGCGACGCCGCGGGCAGGGCGACGCGGCGGGCAGGGGACGACGCCGCGGGCAGGCGACGACGTCGCGGGCAGGCGACGACGCCGCGGGCAGGCGACGACGCCGCAGGCAGGCGACGACGCCGCGAGCAGGCGACGACGCCGCGGGCAGGCGCCGATGTCGCGGGCAGGCGACGACGCCGCGGGCAGGCGACGACGTCGCGGGCAGGCGACGACGCCGCGGGCAGGCGACGGCGCCGCGGGCAGGCGACGGCGCCGCGGGCAGGCGACGCCGCGGACATGGGCTACGTCGCGGGCAGGCGACGACGCCGCGGGGAGGCGGTGACGCCACGGGCAGGGCGACGCGGCGGGCGGCGAGAGCCTGCAGGGGCGGCGTGCGGTCGTGCAGAGGCTGCGCACTGGCCTGACGGACCTGCAGGGGCAGCTCGAGAGTGCACGAGGGCGCACGAGGGCGTACGAGGGCGCACGAGGGCGCACGAGGGCGCACGAGGGCGCACGTAAGGTAGAGCGCACAAGGGCGCAGAGGGGGAGGCGCTAACGCAGCACTCCGACAGTAGGGCGCACTAAGGCGCTAGGAAGTAGTTAGTAGAGGTGGGCCCGAAAAAAAAACTTAGGTCCTAGCGAAGGACCTGCTCTGAAACCATGTCAGAATAACTGAACTATGAATGGATGAACTAGCAGGAAGGTGGGTACAAGTATGAAACCCTAAGTTTGTGTACCCTCTAAGGCTAGACCCACTATAGCCTACACAATATAAACATACAATGTTTGACATGATGCAGCTGTGCATTGGTGCGTGTGGTGTGGCATGGTGTGCACAGTCAGGGTGTTTCAAGAGTGTCAGAGCAGTCGCGCAGAGGGGGTAACGAGGAGAGCAACGACTGCAGCAACCGAGCACCCTGGAGCACCCTGGAGCACCCTGGGTTTCAGCAACCTGGAGCACCTAACCTGGACAACCTAACCTGGAGCACTGTCAGCAGCAACAGCAGTGGTACGTGCCAGGGGGTGCTTGCAGGGGGGCAGTGAAGTGAGTCGTAGAGCGTCGCCGCGCAGAGGCAAGAGTCGTGTCTCTTGCCCTTGCTTCCTCCACCGCTCGCCTTTTGCTGCTTCTAACCCTTCCCTTCTGGTGCCGCGTCTGTGTCTGTTGTGTGCGTCTCTCCCTGTGCGTGTGTGTGCCTCACTGCCTGCAAGGCAAAGGACAGGGAGGGGACGGTGGTTCACATGCGTGTGGGCTTCGTTCCTGGCCGACTCATGGGAGCAGCAGTAGCAATGGCTCCTTGAATCTCCAACCAAGTATCTTCTCCACCAAACTCTTTTCCTTTTGCGTTGCCAAATTAGATGCTCTGCATCACTTGTACTGCATGTTCTTTCTGCTTTTTCCTCTGAAATCTTGCCACTGCTGCACGCATTTCTTCTCAGCCCTCAAACCCTTCCTGTCATGCCCTCTCGTCTTCTCTGCACTCCCTTCTTTCATCATCAGAAGTGAATCACCTTTCATCCAGAGCCGAGGGAACAGCAGCAGCAGTGGAGGGGTGAGCGGCAGTGAAGGGCACCAAACTTGGGCAGAACCTGGGGCGGCAGCGGTGGCACTGGGGGCAGCGTCAGCTGCGACGACAATCACAGCTGCCATTGTTTGCAGCTCCTATGAGTAAGTACACTTTACGTATGAGTGCATCCGAGCTCGCTGTATGTGTTGGTTGGTTGGTTATTATCGCCTGCAATCTTCTCCAGGTTCTCATCCCATGCCTTACTCGTCTATTGTCATCCTTGACCTTGTGTGGTTCCTTCTCTTCTCTTCTTGCCACCCTTTTCTTCCTTTTCTTTTCTTCTATGCACGGAACCACCTGAATGAGTTGCAATAGCACTTAATGGAGGATAACAAGTTTCGCATTAAGCATCGCTGACGCCTCGCCCCGTCGCCTTCTCTTCTTTGCGTGAATCAGGGCGCCGTATGGTGGTGGGCCATTGTGAGCGTTCCTTCTTACAAGGCCAAGGCAACATCAGAGCTGAGGATGGGCCTCTGGCTACTGCTGCTCTCCTTGCTGTTCTGTGCTGCATGTGTAGCTATGCTTAGGTGTGCTTGAATGTGCTGTGTGTTGCGCTGTGCTGTGCTGCATGTGTCTGCATGATATTGAATAGGTGGGTGGGGTGGGTGTGCGTGCAGCCTGGAAGGCGCCTGGGCCCATGCAGGGCAGAGCGTCCTCCTGCAGGTGCTGTGCGTGCCATGATGACTTGGCTGATGACTGGCACGGGGAGGACTTGGCTGCTACCGGCCAATCGACAGTGAGTGAGGTTCCACCACATGGCAGGGCACACGCACACAGTGCTGAGTGAGAGTGAGGGGAAGCGCACACAGCCTTGATGGGGTCAAAGTGACGGTCCAGACTCCAGAGCACCCACGCGGTGAAGCATACAAGCCATTGCGAGTAGGGTTGGCTCTCGCCCCAGGAAGTGCTGGCATTGGCAGGGTATTGTCGGTGTGACAACAGCAGACACATTACATCAGGCACAACAGCCATGCCATGCCACGCTAACACCTACAGCAAGAGTGTGAGAGGTGCCAGTGCCCAAACTGTCAGTTACAGCATTACTCAATGCTCATGCCCAGCCGTGCAGCTTCTTTGGCAATTTTTTTTTGTCCTGTTGGCCGTGCCACATCTGCATCGTGTTTAGTTGTGTGGGTAATATCACTACCTCGTCCCGTGCTACATCCGCACCTTCAGCAATTTCACACCATAAACCTGCAATAGCACCATCCAATCGCCAAAGAAATGTACCAAATTCATTGTCTGGTCACTCTGCTTCTCTGCTCTTGCTTCTGCCTGAATGCACAAAGAACTCATCCCAATCACCTGCACCATGGCACTAACAGGTACCTCATCTTACTATTAGCTATGCACGCATACTCTAAGCATGGCTACAGGCAGTTGCCAATGCTGCCGGTCAGCATCAACAAGAATCTCCAGACCCCACAACGTGCCACCCTACAGTTATCCATACTCTTGCCTCCTATTGCGCAATCTGCCTCTCATCCTGTAGCAACCGCTCCCGTGCAGCCTTGACTGGTGACCTGCTTTTCACTTGTCGACCACTACTTGACACTGGGTAAAAGACGCCCCCTCTTTACCATCCACCCCTTGCCCTGGCCCCAGCACCGGCCTGCTGCTGAGTGAGGCACACTTGGTGCTCCACACAGCATGCCTTCCCTCACCGTCCCCACGCTCTTCAGGGCAACACCCCATCCATGAGCCAACTTCTCCTTCCAGCCTTTCCGAGTCATGGCTCACGCGTGCGTGAGCAGTGCAGCGTCTCCAGGGTCCAAGTCGCCTTTTGGTGTTCCGCCTTTCATCCAACCCACCAGGGCTCTGCGACTCGCCGTGATCTGGGGCAGAATTGGTCACATCACACTTGCTCGTGAAGCAACCTTTCGAGGGCCGCAACATCAGCAACAAAAGTGGAGCAAACATCCGACTCAGTGATATCCTTGACTAAGTCGGTCCTCATTCTCCACCCCTCCTCCCTCCGCTTCTTGTGCCGCACGAAAAATCACCAGATCACACGCATGGTACATAAAAGGGGTCAGATCGACTCTGGAACAGGAGCGCAGACACAAACCGACGAGACGGGGGAGAAATAGAAGCAGCGTAAGACAGAAATACACCTCCTTCTTTCTTGGACTGCCAGCATACGCTGACGAAGGCACTAAAGTTGTCAGAACGAGAGCTGAGAGCCGCCTCAGCAGAGTCTCGCCTCCTCTTTCCAGTCTTACCCTCCTGTCATTACTTCTCGTATGCTCGATACGACCCAGCCAATCCTAGCGCATTTAGGCAATAAGCCAACCGTCCAGTCATAATACCTTGCGTCCCATCCCAATCATTCCATCCGATCCCATCCATCCCATCACAGCAGATGACACATGGCATCACATCACGGGCACAGAGAGCCCCCCAAAGCCTTCTCCTCCCGCCCTTCCCATGCGAACCGCGGCCATGCCCGGCCTGCCGCCCTTGGAGCTTCTGGAGAACAGCCGGTACTCGTTCTCTCCGCCGCCCGCCGGCCCGGTGCCAGTCCACGCCGTGTGGCTGCGAGGGCAAGCGTTGCTCGCCACTGGCGGTGCCTCGTGAACAGGGGCGCTTTCGCGGGGCAGCACGGGGAAGTGGAAGAGCGAGAAGTCGCCAGAGGAGCGGCGCTCGTGCAGGACCGGCGGGTGGTGTTGGATGCATGAACGGATCGTGGCGCCGCACTGAACAGTGTTGCGAGACGCACCTCCGACACTTGCAGAGCGCTCAAGAGCAGCCCCGTCACTCGCACGGGCTTGTGCCTCCCCCCAAACCCACGGCTCGGGGTCACCCAACCCGTCAAGCCTGGCAAAGCCAGCGGCCATGGCTCCTTGGATGGGCGCTCGCGCCACAACGGGTTTCTCGTCGCTTGCTCTGACGTCATCTCCCTCGCTGATGACGTGGACGTCGCCAAGTTGGCGCCAGCTGTGGTTTGCGAGGTCGTACAGGGCCTCCTTGTAGTCCGGCTGCACTGGCGGGTTGGACGACGCCAGGGCGGCAGCCATGGGCGACTCGGCGGCCCAGTACGCATCTTCCTCCCTCTCGTAATCCGCCGCGTCCTTGACTCGCGGCGCGCACGAGGTCATGTGGCTGAGGTCCACCTCCTTCAGCACCGCGTCCTTCGCATCCACGTGTCCTTGGCCGTCCCGCTGCCACGGACCGCGTGGCGTGGCAGCGGGATCCGAAGCTGTGCTCGGACTCATGCTCGCGACGGATACAGGACACAGTCGCAGACCGATTGTGTGCGCGCTCGGCTTTATCGAGGTCTAGCGCTACCGTCCGTGGTTGAGATCGGTTGAAATGGTTGTAAAATCCTGGTCAGGCATGAAGGTAAGGCCAGCTGAAATCCGGTCTGATCAGAAGATAAATCGTCATCCAGGATTGTTTCACAAGAGGAACAAAACCGTCAACGATTCGCGGGTTTAGTAGCTGAGAGAGAAAAGAAGTCAGATTGATAAAGCGCTTCGGATGAAGTCCAATGGATGTTGCAACTGATGTGAGGTGGATCAGGCAACTCAAAAGAAAATGGGAGAGGGTTTGAGTTGAGATAGGAGAAAGATGGATGGGTGATGGCAGATACCTACAGTTCCCCCAGTGTGAGTCCAAGGTGTTTGCGTGCGTACTGCTGGCATTTGCCTCATTTTCCCGGCTTGTGATTCCAGAGAATCCGCAGTTATGTGGAATTTGAATGTTCTAGTTTGAAATTCGAACAGCCAAAGTGATCAATCAAACTGGGATTGACGGACGGATCGACTGGTGAAGAAGCGCGAGCCCTGTGAGCGACACGTGCCCGTACTCGCGACCAGCGTGGCATTGCGCGAATCCCGTGGGAGAAGTGGACACTTGGCGACAACTGTTCATGCTCACTTCTCCAGCTACACCTGTCCTGCGATAATTCCACACCCCCTATCTTCACGCCCTGGGGTACCTACCCTTGTAAGAATCTGATTTCAAAGGTAGTTAGAAACGATCTCGAGAGTTTCGAGGGTAAAAAGACACGACCTCAACCCGAGCTTAACACTCTTACCTTTATGGAACTGAGAATTTTCCCCGCTAACTCTGATTACAAATCTGAGTTTCGAATGGCCAGAACCTGAGTGTTCATTACTGACAGACCCGTAATGTCAGGGTGTCCGTCTCATCGATCCTCAAGCCGTATAGGGTGTCTGGCAAAAACGAGGGTAGGGGGGTGTGAAAATACCGGAGAACAGGTGTATTGGTGGGAGCCGCAGCTTTTCCAATTTCATCGCGAGGGGGAACGCACAGATGCGTTTTTCGTTCACGCTTCGAATGCTCGGAGATCAAGCTGACAACTTCCGATTGGCTAATCTTCATTATCCGCTGCGCGATTGCGATAATGATCGGCCAAGAGTGGATAGGGCAGCTGGATCGGACTGGCTGTCAAACGCTAACTACACCCACTATAAGGTGGCTTCACAAGAACCCAGTGAATCATTATGTAAGCTTGACAAGGGTTAGAGATACATGAAACCAATTAGTAAGTCAGTCAGGCAGACACGTGAAGAAAAAATTACCGTACCTGGAGCGTTTCCAGGAAACAGGGTACCGGAGTGAAAAAAGTGGGAACAATAACCAGACACTGGTATGCGAGGGAGCATGGATACCGGTAGCAGAGCGAGGGAAAGTGCAAGTGGGAGATGACAGGTGTACTCAATTCAGCATAGCTGAAAATGGTTGAGCAGAGTGCCACGGGTTGTAGTCACCTTGACGTAGGTAAATCACCAGTAGGATACACTGTTTCGGTTCGCTGAAACTGCACCATCCTACTTCTCCTTGTAGCTCCTGCCACCCTTTTCCCTGTCACGGTTCTGCTCCTTCCCTTTCTCCAGGCCCTTGGCCTTATCACGGCTCTTCTCCTTGTCCTTGCCGTCCTTGTACCAATCTCTGTCTCTTTCTTCCCTGTCCCTATCCCGGTCACGTGTCCTCTCGCCTTTGTGCCTGGAACTTTCTCTCCCTTTCTCCCGGTTCCTCTCTCTCTCTCTTTCTCTCTCGTTATCCCTGTCCCTCTCTTTATCTCTTTCTCTATCCCTATCCCTATCCCTGTCCTTATCCCTATCCCTGTCCTTATCCCTGTCCCTGTCTCTCTCCTTATCCCTGTCCCTGTCTCTCTCCTTATCCCTGTCCCTTTCTTTATCTCTTTCTCTATCCTTATCCCTGTCCCTGTCTCTCTCCCTATCCCTGTCCCTACCTTTGTCTCTCTCCCTCTCCTTATCCCTGTCTCTGTCTCGGTCCTTACCCCTCTCTCGAACTTTCTCTCTTCCTTTCTCCTTATCGCGATTCTTTTCCCTTTCTTTATCTCTCACCTTCCCCTTACCACCACCATCCTCCACCATTGATTGAGCTTCAGCTTTCGAACCTCTGCTTCGCTCCCTATCATCCTCCTTATCCCACTTCCCTTCCCGCTCTCCTTCCCAATCTCTCTCTTCATACCTCTCCTGGCGTCTCTCTCTTGTCTTACCACTGTCTCGTTCCCTTCGTCTCTCCCTGTCCCCACCGCTCTCACGTGCCTGATCAGAATCCTTCCTTCGGCTCTGCTGCTCCCTCTCCTTGCGTTTCTCATTCCTCCTTGCCTCATCCCGCTCACGGCTCCTTTCTCGATCACTGCTTCTCTCCCTATCCTTGTGTCCATGCCTCTCTTTACTCCTTGCCCTGGTGCGCTCATGCCGCTCTCGCTCCCTCTCGCTGCCCCTCTCATGCTTGCTATCTCTCTCCCTCTCCCTCGCCCGCTCCTTCCCATGCTCTCTGTGCCTGTTTGGCTCAAAATACGTGTCTCTGCTCTTTGATCCTCGCTTCTCCTTGTGCCTACTCGAGCTGTCACTGTGCCTGCTGTCCCGTTCTTGACTTCTATCCCTGTGCTTGGACTTTGGCTTCTCACTTTCCCTGGACCGATATCTTTCTTTCTCTCGTTCCTCCCTACCCCTCTCCAGCTCTCGGTTCCTCCCTCCTTCTTTCTCTCTCGCCCCGTCTCGATCCCGATCCCTCCTAGCCCTCTCGTTCTCTCGGTCCCTCTCTCTGTATCTATCCCTATCGTCATCCCAATTTCTGTCATCCTCCCTCACTCTGTCTCCGTTGCACTTAGCCCGGTCACTATCTCTCTCCCTCTTACTCCCCCTCTCGCCCTCCCACAGCTCACCGCCTACTCCATCCCCATCACTCTCACTCCACCCATCCGAACCCTCCTCATTCTCACTGTTATCTAAATCACTGATCGAGACACTCCTCTCTCTCCGCATGCCCACCAACACATCCGTGCCCACTCGCGCACCCCCGTCACTCTCCTCCTCCTCATCCCGTCCCCAAGCCGCCTCTGACCCTGAGCTGGAGCCACGCCCATCACTCCACTCACTATACACATCCTCCTCCTCCTCACCCTGCGCCGCCTCTTCATCGCTCCCCTCCATACTCTCCTCCCACTCGCTCCCCGACCGCCTCTCACCGCCCCTCCTTCCACTGCCCTCGCTGTCCCTCTCTTCCTGCTGCCCCCTCGCCCCCCCCTGCATGGGCAGCATGCCTTCGCGCCGCATCACCAGCGCAATGCCCTCGCCCATGCCATCCCCCGCCTCCATACCATCGTCCCTCGCCCAGCTCACGCACGGCGACTCAAGGGGCGACGCTGAGTCAGCAGAGCCAGCAGACGTGTCCCGGCTCATGGCGGCTTGTACAGTGTTGAGGCTGATGCTGCGCGCTGCATGCACCTCACTCTCCCCTCTCATGCGCCCCACCCCTCCTGCCCCCATCACCAGTGCTGCAGCAACAGGCGCATCCTGTGACCTCTGCCGCAGCAGCTGTTTCCTTCTCTCCGATCGCACCCTCTCGCTCCCACTACCGCCCACAACCATGCCGCTGCTGCCCCTTGCGGCAGAGGTGGCGCCTACAGGCATGCCCGGTATCTCTGCTGCGCGCTGCAGCTCTCGAACTCCGCGTACCTCTCGCTCTCTCCTCCCTCCCTTCTCCACTCGCTCCCTATCCCGCCTCCTTGCAACACCATGCCCTTCCCCTGTGTTGTACATCCAAGCACCATCCACACTACCACCACCTGCCATCCTAGAAACACCATCCCCGGTCCCTTGCCCGTTCTCAAAGCTGTATCTCCGAGATAAGTAACCCGAGCCGTCGCCTTCCCACTGCTGCCCATTACCGTACTCTCCTGCAGGTCCTGCTATGTACTGCTCGCCTTCGTACTCATCCACAGCATCCCCACTCGCATACATATCACCACTCGGCACCGCTTCGTACTGCTGCATGCTGCGCGAGTGCGGCAGGGCCGACCGCACGCCTTGCCCCATGTGCCCCGTCGCCTGCCCCCGATGGAAAGACCGGTACGAGCTCACCCCATGGTTTTCCGCCGCATACCCCATAGCGTACCCACCCCCTTCGCCGGCGCCGCTGCTGCCAGGGTCAGTGGGCAGGTGGTGATATCCCCCATGGCTGTAGTCGTGCTGGTGGTGGTGTGGGTGGAGGGGCGAGAGCGGGAAGGCGGAGTCAGGCGCGGGGTAGAGCGGGCGACAGAAGGCCTGGTCGTCTGGTATAAGCCCTGTGCCTGACCCGTACGATTCATACGACCCTGCCATGCCACTGTTTGTTGCAACAGCGGGCGGGGGATTGTAGGGCATTGCGAGAGTGATGCTGCCAGGCGCACGGGAAGCGGCCAAGGAGGATGGAGGCGCGGCAGCAGCGGTGGCGGATGCGGTGCGATGGAGAGGCGACCGCATGTGGCCCCCCGGGAGCGCTGCTCCCCCAGAGCCTGCCGGCTGCCCCACGCCGCCCCCAAAGCTCACACTGCTCTTCAGGCGCGGCTCGCTGCGAGGGGACTTGGGGAAGGAGGGCGTGGGGCCATGGCGCGGCAGCATGGGCGAGTGGAAGTCGGGATGAGCGGGGAAGGCGTGGGAGAAAGCGGAGATGTGGTGATGCGGGGAGAGAGGCAAGGGGGAGGGCTGGGGGGAGGCGAAGGGCTGCGATTGGTCGAACATGGGAGGCTGGGAGGAAGGCAAGGAGGTGAGTGGAGGGTGCGAGTAGCGAGAGGCTGGACTGGGGGATCGAGAGAGGGGCGATGTTGGACGGAAGGCATGGGGATGGGTGAGCGGGCCGGCAAGCGAGCGAGGGGAAAGAGGGTGAGGAGAGACAGGGTTGGCAAGATGAGCGTTGTGAGTGGTGTGCAGCATGGCTTGCTGGCCTTGCCCCCCTAGCCCCCCTTGTCCCCCCATGTATCCACTCCCAGAGTTCCATGCTTTGCTGCCTGCCTGGCTGCCACTGCCACTGCCGCTGCCACTACTCCCACTCACACTGCTGCTACTCGTGCTACTCCCTGGGATGCTACTGCCGCTGCAAGTGCTGCTGGTGCTGCTACTGCTGCTGATCACCCCCCCTGGCCCGCCACCCCCCGCGCCACCGCTGCTGCTGGCAGCGCCTGCACTGTTCCAGCTCCCCCCAAAGCCGTTGGCTGGCATGGTTCCACTCAGCGACTTGGCGTGGGGCAGGGGGGAGCGCGGCGGGAGATTGAGGGGCTCTGTGGCGGATGGGGGGAAGCGCGCCCTGGCGGCACCCCAGGTGGGCGTGGCGGCGGGGGAGAAGGGAGCGCCTGCATCCAGGCGAGGAGACCGCATGCGCTCCTCACTCTCCCTCGCCCCGTCCCCCTCCTCTCCTGCCTCCCCTGCGCCTACTGCCACTCCACCACGAGCAACACCAGTCCCAGCGCCAGCAGCAGCGCCTCCAGCAGCAGCGCCCCACTTCCCCTTGCCCATGGGCCCTTTGCCACTGCTCACAGGCGCCGCAAGCGGAGTGGTGGCAGCTCTACCAGCGTAATCGCCCACGCTTCTTCCATGGCTCCTGGTGCCATCTGCATTCCAGCTGGCCCCTGCTGCTGCCGGCGCAGCTGGTGGCGGGGTAGTGAGGCCGGCGGCAGCATAGGAGGAGCGCAGCGCGTGCGTGGAGAGAGAGCGCAGCGCCACACGCTGCTGCCCCCGGCTGGCGCCGAACGGGGTGGCGCTGCCAGCTGCAGAATCGCCGTCAGTAAGAGCAAAAGCAGCGTGGGCGTGAGCAGCAGCAGGGCCTGGCGTTCCAAGCAGAGGGTTGGCGGTGCTGTCAGACCCCCATTGGGGTGGCACCGCACTGGTGGGGTTGGACGGCGAGGCATAGATGGGCAGGGACACCAGGCGACGCCAAGGCGCCGTAGGTGCACTTCCTGGTATTTCTGCTGCACTAGGATCTGCCATGCCCCGTGCCATTGCTGCTGCTGCTGCTGTTGGTGTTGCTGCGGTGGAGAAGGCTTCAAGAGGTCCCTGTGCCTCTTGCTCCCTCTCCTCCTGCACGCGTATTCTCTCCTTCTCCTCCCACTCCCACGCTTCCATCTCCCCATCGTCGCCACTCTCTTGTGCAGCGTCCACCTCTTTGTCTGCCTGCCCCTCGCCACCACCACGCCGCGCCTCACGCTCCTCCTCACCACTCACAGCGCAAGAGTTACCCCCTTGCTCCCCTCCCTGCTCCTTCTCCTTGTCCCTGCTACTCTCACAGCCCTCCAGATCTCCATTGTCGTAAGCCTTTTCCTGCTCAACTTCCCCATCTGCTATCATGACATTCTCACTATCCTTCTCCCTCTCCTTCACCTTCTCTTCCTCTTTGCCTCTCTCCTTCTCTTTCTCCTTCTCCTTCTCTTTCTCCTCCTTTTCCTTCCTCTTCTCTTTCGCTTTCTCCTTCTTCTCTTTCTCCTTCTCCTTCTCCCAGACCCGTGCTTCCCTTCCCCCCACGCCTTTGCTGCCAGGAGTACCCCCAAGGCCACTACCAGCGGCCATGCCATCCAGGTCGTTCAGAGCAGACAGCAGCTCGCTCATTGTCTTCCTGCCCGGCCTCCTGCCCCCAGCATCTGCCCCGCCACCACCGCCAGCAGCAGCAGCAGCGGGCGCGCCCCTCTCAGCGTCTGGCCCGCCCCTCATAAGCCCCACCACCTCTGACCGATGCCGCAACAAACGCCCGCTGCCGCTGCTGCTGCTCGCTGCCACGCCCCCACCCCCGGCCCCAGATGCCCCCGACCCCACACCCAGCCCTCTCGCACCGCTTGCTGCTGACCCTGTCCCGGGTGCAGCGGCCGCCCCAGCAGCAGCAGCATCAGGCGCGCCAGTGGCAGCAGCAGGAGAGGGCGTGACAGCCAGAACGGTGCTCCCCACATCGGTCTTGGCGCGCCCCACAGGCAGAGGCGGCGTGGCTCGTGCAACGGCGCCTCGACCTGCGCCCTGCCGCGCATCCCCTTCGCCTGCCTTGCCTCCCGGCTTGCCCTTGCCTGTGACATCATCTGCGCTGGATACGCGCGGCACCGTTCCCTTCCCCGCCTGCCCTGCTGCTGCTGCTGCAGCAGCGGCTGCGGGCGTGTGTGGAGCAGAAGGCACGTCTGCTGCTGCAGCAGCCATGTGCGTCTCCACTGAGGCCAGCAGCTGCATCAACTCCCCTTTCTCCACGCGCCTGCTCCCCTCGCGCTCCACTCGCCACGCCTCCCTGCCCGCCTCGCGGGCCCCATCCCCCACGCGCGCTGCAGTGAGGGCAAGCGGGCTGTGCCTCGCAGGGCTCAGCTTGGGACTCCTCTCTGCCCTGCCCTCGCCCGCGCCCACACCCTCTCCCACCTTCCTCTGCCCCGTGTGCCCCTCCTTATTGCCATCCGTCTCCCCGTCTTCCTCCACCGCCCGCCGTCCCTCGTCCTCGTCGTCCACGCCGCCCTCCTCCTCCTCCTCCTCCTCTCGCTCAAACCGCCTGCTCAGCGTGCGCCGGCCACGCAGCAACGCGCCAGCAGGCACAGGCAGCCCTAAAGGGTCGGTGAAAGGGCCCCCCTTGGCAGCGGAGCCCATGAGAGCACTCACGTCTGACGACCGCGACCGGGCTATCGAGCTGCTGCTGCTGCTGCCGCCGCCGCCGCTGCTTCCTGGCGCGCCTGTCCCTTTCTGCCTAGATGACGCCGTGCCACCTCGCCTGCCCCTGCCCGCTGCCACCTCTGTGAGCATTTCCTCGAATACCAGCCGCGCCACACTGCTGCGCTTCGTCATCAGCCCAGCGCCCCCGCCCCCACCAGCCCCCTCCCTGCCCCCCCCCCCACCACCACCACTGTTCCCGGAAGCAGAAGCAGCAGACGCTCCTACTGCTGCAGCAGCACGTGCGTCAGAGGCCTTGGCTTTCTTCTTTCCGGCGCGCCCCCTGCCCTTCATCTGCTGCTGCAACAGTTCCATAAGCTCTGACTTCTCCCCCCCCTTGCCTCCCCCCACCGCCGTCCCTGCGCCCTCGCCCATGCTCGCGTCCTCCCGCCCGCCCAGCCCTGCCAGTGCGCGGCTGCTGCTGCTGCTGCTGCTGCCGCCGTCCACGCCGCGCCTGCGCCTGCTGGCGCTGTTGCCAATGCTGCGCCCACTGCTGCGCAGCACAGCGCTGCCTGAGGGGGTGCTTGCACTGCCACCCACAACCGCCGCGCTGCTACGGGAATTACCTGCAGCAACGGCTGGGGAGGTTGCAGCTGCTGCTGCTGCTGCTGCTGCTTCTGCTGCTGCTGCTGCTGCTTCTGCTTCTGCTGCTGCTGCTGCTGCTTCTTCTGTAGCTGTTGGTGGTGCTGCTGCTGGCGTCGTTGGCGTGGGAGAGGACTGAGCACAAGCGGTAGGAGTGAGGGGAGTGGTACTGGGTGCAGTGGGGGTGGACTTGCCGGGCAGCGAGGGGGGCGCGCTGGTGAGGTTGCCACAGTGCTCCTTCAACCAGCGGTGATCTGGGGGGAGACAGAGATCACAGAGGAGGGAGGTAACGGGCTAAGAGGTAATGGCACGAGATGGAAGAGAAGGGGCAGAGAAAATGCAGGGAGAAGCGCAGTGCAGAGGGGTAGCAGCAGCAGCAGCAGCAGCAGCAGCGTTGTTGCACTCACTGAGCGCCTGAGACGGTGTGATGCGGTGGCGGGGGTCGAGCGTGAGCATGAGCGACACGAGGTCCTTTGCATCCGCCGACACGCCCTCCCACACGCCCGAGCTCATGTCCACGTGGCCCTTGCTGATTGCCTGGAAGATGCCGTCCTCGGAGGGCGCCCAGAAGGGCGGCAGGCCCGAGAGCAGGATGAAGAGCACGACGCCCACGCTCCACATGTCCGCCTCCACGCCGTACTGCGCTGCCAGCACCTCCGGCGCTATGTAGAACGCGCTCCCCGCCATCGCGCTCAGTGGCGCACCTGGACCGGGCAGGGGAAGAAGGGGAAGGGGGTTGGGAGGGGGGGAGGAGGGGGGGGGGGGTGGGGTGGGGTGTTGGAAAGAGGGCGGAACGGGTGGACCGGTGGTCGCAGAGGGAGGGGAATGGGATGGGTTGGGGGGAGTACGGCACACATCCCATGGCATGGCATGGCATGGCATGGGCGGGAGGGCACGCACCTGGCTGAACGAAGGTGGCGAGGCCGAAGTCAGCGATCTTGACGTCAGTGTGCGAGTCCTGCGACACGAGCAGAATGTTTTCGGGCTTGAGGTCGCGGTGCATGAGTCCCAGCGCGTTCAGGTGCGCCACCACGGACAGCAGCGTGTGGCACACCACGGCCGCGTCACTCTCGGGGTAGCGCTGGCGCTGCAGGATGCGCTGGTACAGCTCGCCGCCCAGACACACGTCCATGAGCAGGTGCACCCACTGGCGGTCCTCGAACGTGCCGCGCAGCTGCACGATCGCGGCGTGCCCGCGCACCGCCTGCATCACCGCCACCTCGCGCCGCACGTCCTCCACGTCGCCGTCGCCCTCCAGCTTCGCCTTGCAGATCGACTTGCACGCGAGCGTCTCGCCCGTCGCGCGCTCCGTCGCCAGCCAGATCACGCCGTACTGCCCGCGCCCCAGCTCCGCGCCCATATGGTAACGGTCGAACACGTTCTCGTATGCCTTGCCTAACACCTGCTGCGTGTGCTCCGCCTCCTCCCGCTCTTCCGCCTCCTCGTCGCTATCATCCGGATCCGATATATCCGGACTCGATAACGCGGATACTGCCTCCTCGGCCCGCGCGCGTTGGTGCTGCTGCAGCAGCGACTCGCCCGCCACGCCCTCGTGCGCCCCGCCGCTGCTGCTACCGCCGTGCTCGCTCCCTCCAACGCGCACACGCTCCGCGCTATCTGCGCTCTCATCGCCGCCGCTGCCGGTATCCCCGTGCCCCGCCGCACTGCCGTACGCGGCCGGGGAGGCAGCAGCGACGGGCGAGGCGAGGGTGCGCGGGTCAAGGGGCGATGATAAGGACGCGCGGCCAGGGGACATCATAGCCATCGCGGGGGGTGCCGCCCACCGCTGCGCACTAACGGTCACACTCACCGTTATTCCTCCACCACAGCTTCCGTCCCCCTCCTCCCTTGCGCGTAAAAGCTCGATTTCCTACTGCCAGCACCTGCGCCACCCACCGGCGCCACACAGGTCACCTCACTGCGCCCCTCCTGTATTCCCGCCCACGATCCCTCCCGCCCAACCCCACATGGCCCCTGCTGCCGCCGTCCTCCCGCGCTCACGATCCCCACACGTGCGCCGCGCCCTTGCTGTCTCCCGCCTTGCGCCCGCGAAAAACGCTCTCCGCTCCTCACGCGCACACGCATCCCGCGATAAGCAACGGCACGGGCTCAGGGCGTGGCGCGAATAGGCAAGAAGCGCACGAGAGATTGAATATAGGTGCCATGGCCGTGCGCGCACTACAAGGTTCTCCAGGTAAAGGCTTGAACGAGAATTACAACAGCCGATTACTTGCAAGAGGACTATAGTTGTCAAGCGCACATCCCATCAAAACCATTGGCTCTATACCTAATCTTCGCAACGGTCGCAAGCACACTTGGACATCAGCTGCGCGCAAGCTCAGTCACATAAGTTTGAACTATCGCTTCATAACGACCAGCGCACACACTGGAACCCACTGGGCCGTCACGAGAAAAGAATAAAGACGTTGCGGAAGGCATGTTAGGGTTGGTTGCAGTTGGAGGTGGCTCGGTAGGAGGTGAGGCTCGCTGCTGAACCTGTGCTGTTGGGGTTCGGGTGGGACTCCGTACGTCGCACTGTACACCACACATCGCCGCACCCCATCCCTCCTAAGCCGCTTCCCTGTGTGCAGCTCATCTCGCCTCCTCGTCACTCCACTTGCTGTTGCTGCTGCCAACGTACACCGAAGACCCCGATTGATATTATGCGTAAAACACACCTTTCCTGTAACTACTGTATAATCTGAATAGGTTCGTAGCATTTTGCGTTGTGGTGACCCCTCGAATACACGCGGTCGCCTTCAGCCAGCCACCCTGACCGAAAATTTAGGTGGTGCCGAGCCAAGCGCGTCAGTGCCGAGCCAGGCACGTTCATTCAACCTCTTGCCCCAAAGCAATTTCACCTTGTCGTTTGCTACAGTAATGCGTTGAAGGCACCCCGCGAGTTGTGCGGCCAGAGGCAGCGCCGACTGTTGGGAGTTTTCCATTCCAATGTCAACGTCGTACTTCACTACGGTGAAGATCGGTTCCCAGCTTGATTTTCAGATTGAGGTTTTCCGCCACTTTGGAAGGGGTGAAGGAACCATTGACGTTGTCAGCTCACCACCATTCCATGCCAAGTTACTTTTCAGCTTGCATGGTGCCATCCCCACCAAGCTTCCATAGGCAAAGTGACACCCACCAAGCATCTGGTATCACCCAACCTATCGCCCGAAGAAGCCATTTGGGGTATCCTGAACCTGTATTTTGGACGAAATGCAAGCGGAAGAATCCTGATTTCGGAACCGCTTCCTGGCCTGGAAATGCAGTCACTGGACGTGCAGTGGACGTGCTGCACAGGGAATCATCACCTCGCTTCCTCGTCGCAATGCTCTCGCGCGCTTCCCGCGCTCGCCTCGCTCGGCCGCGCGTTCACCCACTGGCCCTCCTCCTTCTGCTCGCAACCGCCCACGCGTTGACTCACTGTGAGTGCGCCTCGTACCTTCCCTTCCCTTCTCCACGTGTTCCTTTTCCGCTCACCTATCTTCCGGTCGACCTTGTCTGCTCGGATCTGATCCTCTCCCCCGTGTGTTCACCGCAGCGACATGCGTGGCAGCACCAGCCGCGGAGCTGGACGGGACCCACGTCACGCGCCAGCAACTGCGCAGCTTGGCGTGGCCGCAGCGCCAGGCGCTGGCGTGGGCGTGCGCGCGCTCCTCCGCAGCGGCGGGTGCGCGTGAAGCCGTGGGCGCGCGGAGCGGCAGCAGGCGGCCGTGGTACGCGGGAGTGGCGGTGGAAGGGCGGCGGCGGTTGAGCGGCGGGCAGCGGGAAGCGTTTGAGCGGCGTATGGAGGCGGAGCTAGCGGCCATGCTGGCGCGCCCACCCACGCGGACGGGCGGGATGGAGGGGCGAGGGATGGAGGAGGTTGGGGAAAGACAACAGCCCCGCGTTGGAGCGCGCGGCCTGACGTCCGCGGAGTTTTTGTTGGCGCGGCAGAGGGGGAACGAGCGTGGCGGAAAAGTAGGTAGCGGAGGAGCAGCGGGGGGGAATGAGAATTGGGAGAGGCGGCACGATATCGCTCAGCTGTGCGCTCAACTGGATGAGAGCCTGTCGTCGCGCGCTGTGGTGGGCGGGGCGGTGGCAGCACAAGAGCGAGAGGTGGGAGGGGCAGCACCACGCATTGAGGCCGCGGTGGGTGTAGCGCAAGGGGGGAGCAGCGACGGGTGGGCGCGAGAGAAGGCGGCGCTGGTGGAGTTCCAGGCAGCGCTAACACCGGCATCGCAGCGCGTGCTCAAGGAATGGTCGCTCACGTCGCTGGTGCCGCTGTGCCACTGGACCGGGGTGGTGTGCTCCAATGAGATAGGCCAAACGGATGCTGCTAACGGCACCACCACCACCGTTGCTGCTGCCGCTGTGACCGCTGTGAGCGGTGTGACCGCTGTGAGCGGTGTGACCGCTGTGAGCGGTGTGAGCAGCACCCCCAAACCCAACGCTGTGGTGGGTGTGGTGCTGTCGCAGCTGGGCCTGCAAGGCACCATCTCCTCCTCCCTCGCCTCCCTCCCCTCCTTGCAGTACCTTGTTCTCTCCGACAACGCGCTCTCCTCCTCCATCCCCTCCGCCCTCGCGCTCCTCCCCGCCCTCACGCTCCTCGACCTCTCCAACAACCAGCTATCCGGCACCATCCCCTCCGCCTTTTCCCGCCTCTCCGCCTTGGCCTCCCTCTCTCTCTCCAACAACCAGCTATCCGGCACCATCCCCTCCGCCTTTTCCCGCCTCTCCGCCTTGGCCTCCCTCTCTCTCTCCAACAACCAGCTATCCGGCACCATCCCAGCCTCCCTCGTGCTCCTCCCCGCCCTCACGCTCCTCGACCTCTCCATAAACCAGCTATCCGGCACCATCCCCTCCTCCCTCTCCCGCCTCTCCGCGTTGGTCTCGCTCTCCCTCTCCAACAACCAGCTATCCGGCACCATACCCGCCTCCCTCGGCGCACTACCCTCCCTCTCCTACCTCTACCTCAACGTCAATGCTCTCACCTCCTCCATCCCAACGGCTCTCGCGCGCCTCTCCTTGCTCTCAGAGCTAGCACTGGGCACAAACGACCTATCAGGCACAGTGCCAGCGGCGCTCTCTTCACTCACAGGACTAGTCATTCTAGACCTGGTCACCAACCGCCTCTCAGGAACGCTCCCCTCGCCCGCCTTCTCCGCGTGGTGCCGCGCTGCCTTCAGCATAGAGATCACGGGAAACGCCTTTTCCGGCCCGCTGCCCGACTTGACAGCGTGCACGGGGCTGGTATGGCTGGACATGGGCACGAACGGCTTCACTGGCACCATGCCGGAGTCTGTCAGCCACATGACCTCCCTGGAAACACTCATCCTCCTCAACAACTCCCTCACAGCCTTGCCGCCCGTAGCCCTCGCGTCCCTGCCCGCCCTGGGCCAGCTGGACCTCTCCAGGAACAACCTCACGGGCCGCATCCCCCCGCTCTGCGCGTCGCCCAGGTACACGCGCCTGCGCAGCCTGCGCTTCAGCGGCAACCGGCTGAGCGGGCGCGTACCAGCGTCGCTGGGCAGGTGCGAGCTGCTGGAGAACCTCTTTCTAGACGACAACAGCCTCTCGGGCTCCCTCCCTGCCACCTTCCGCCTGCTGCGCCGCCTGCGCCTGGTGCGTCTGGAGCGCAACAAGCTCTGGGGCCCTCTGCCGCTGGCGCGCCTAGAAAACATCACGGAGATCTGGCTCGACGGGAACTCGCTCTCCGGCCGCATACCCCCTGATCTCAGCTCGGCAGAGCGCCGCTTCATCTACTTCTCGGCTCCGCACAACCGCTTCAGCGGGCCGCTGCCGGCTTCTCTGGGCCGGCTGGTGATGCTGGATCTATCCTTCAACGCGGTCTCAGGCCCCATCCCCCGCGCCTTCATCGCCTCCACTGCCAACCTCTCCGTGCTGCTGCTCCCGGGAAACCGCCTCTCCGGCTCCATCCCCGCGCGAATCACCGCGCTCACCGCTCTCAAAACCCTCGACTTGAGCGGGAATGAGCTGGAGGGCGCCCTGCCGGAGAACCTAGCTGCGCTCTCGCTCCTGCAGGAGCTCTCCCTGGCTAGCAACAACCTCACAGGGGCCATCCCAGGAGACCTTGCGGCGCTGCCCGCGCTCGTGCGCGTTGACCTCAGCAACAACCGCCTCTCCGGGCCTATCCCTCAGTTCCTTGGTGGTGCCACTGCTTCTGGGGACAGCGGTGCTGGAGCTGCAGGGAGTGTCAGCGTGGCGCAGCTGCTGCTGGGAGGCAACGAGCTGTCCGGGTCCATCCCTGACGGCCTCTCCACACTCACACAGCTTGTCACCCTCAATCTCTCCACCAACCGGCTGTCGGGCTCGCTGCCCTCGGGCTTGTCAGGCCTGCAGCAGCTGTCAGTGTTGGACGCCTCTTGGAACGCACTCTCCGGCTCCATTCCTTCCGCCCTCTCGTCCCTCTCGTCCCTCCGCTCCCTCAACCTCTCCTCCAACTTCCTCTCTGGTCCGATCCCCGCCGGCCCACTTTCCGCCCTCCCCGTGGCTGCCTATGCCAACAACGCCGCTCTCTGTGGCCCCCCCACCAACGTCCCCTGCTCCCTGCCTCCGCCCTCCTCCCCTCCTCCGGAAAACTCAGTCGGTTTGCCAGCGGCGGCAGTGGCAGGCATTGTGGCAGCGAGTGTGTGTGCGCTGGCCGTGGTGGCAGCAGCGCTGTGTGTGGTGGGGAGGAGGAGGGAGGTGGAGAGGAGGAGGCGGCTGAGCGGGTACTTGCTGATAGTGAAGCAGGCGCCAGTGAGGGTGACGGTGGAGGGGATAGTGGAGGGTACCAAGAACTTCAGTGACAGCATGCTGCTGGGGAAGGGCGGCTTTGGCAGCGTCTACAAGTAAGCCTGGGGGTGTACGCCTCCCCCTATGTGTGTGGGTGGGTGGGATTGCTGAGAACATGTTTTTTATGATTGAGTGTGATGCCACCTGGTACGAATTGCAACCACAGCGTGCGAATTCTTGCTCACGTGACCACTGCACGACCACCATGCAGGCTAACTCCCTCCCGCATCACATCCTCTCCTCCCTTCACTCATGCCCCCCGTCCATTTGCCTTCCTCCCACCCCCCCCCTCTATGTGCGGCACACCAGGTGCAATGTGCCGGGCACGCAGTGCACGCTAGCCATCAAGAGACTCCATTCGTCACTGCCCCTGCTGCACTCCGCCTCTCCTTCCACCACGGCCGCGGGCAAGGGGAGCAAGAAGGGCAAGGGGGGCAAGGGGGTTTCCGGGGAGGAGGCGAGGGAGGCAGCAGAGCAGCAGGCGAACAAGGAGGTACAGGCAGAGGTGCGGACTCTGGGACAGCTAGAACATCAGAACCTAGTGCGGCTGTACGGGGCATATGTGAACGTGGCGGCAGGGGACAGGTGGCTCATCTATGAGTACATCGCTGGGGGCAGCTTGGAGGATCTGCTGAGGAGGAGGAGGGAGGCTGCACCTGGGGAGGGGTTTAATAAGTGGGAGGCGAGGCTGAGCATTGCAATGGGGTTGACTAAGGCGCTCAAGTATCTGCATCACGAGTGCTCGCCGTACATTATTCACCGCGACATCAAGCCGTCTAACATTCTTGTGGTGGAGTCCAGGGGCGGTCATGGGGGACAGGAGGGTAGTAGTAGTGACGGTAGCACGGTGGTGAGTGGGTCGGGGACAGGGAGTGGTAGTGGGCCGGGAACGGGGAGTGGTAGTGGGTCAAGAGGGATAACGGAGTCCGGCAGTGAAAATGCTAGTGGCAGTGGGACGGGGAATGATAGTGTGACAGAGAAGGGTAGTGGTGCAAATGAGAACAGTGGTAGTGGTAGCAGCGGTGCGTGCAGCAGCATCGACGGAGGTACCTACACAGCCTATGGCAAGCCACACAAGGTTGATGTGACGCGTTCAGCAGTCCCCAGTAGCATTGGCAACACCGCTGCGAGCGAGCCTGCAACATCAATGCGACCCAAGGCCATGTCAGGCAGCAACAGCAATAGCAACAGCATTATTGGGTCCATCCATTCAGCTGTGTCCACCACTGGCATCCGATGCCTCTTCCAACCCTCCAAGTCCGCACAGCCTCCCGCGCCCTCTGTCTCCTCCGCCCCTCATCTGCTTCACCGCGAGCCGTTCAAGCTTGACCCTCTCTCCTCTCCAGCAACCTCTCATCCCACCCCGTCCTCTTCAACCCAAGCATCTGCACCGTCACTGCCATCACCGCACCCCTCCTCCACCACCCTTTCCTCTGCATCCCTACCCACTGCCCAACACACGTTCACAGTACGAGTAGCTGACTTCGGCCTGGCAAGGCAGGTGGACGTGCGGGCATCTCACATGTCCACAGCCGTGCTCGGCACGTACGGCTACATGGCTCCCGAATACGCGCAGCGGGGGAGGGTCACCACAGCCACTGACGTGTTTGCGTTCGGGGTGGTGCTGCTGCAGCTGGTGTCGGGGCGATCGCCGTACGACGAGGAGGTGGAGGACAGGGGGCTAGCCAGGTGGGCCTTCTCCTCGCCCGTGTCCGCCGTGCTCGACCCGCTGCTGGGGCCCTCTGCGCCCACCAGGGCAGTGGAGGCGGTGCTGAGACTGGCGCTGCGGTGCACGGCAGAGCAGAGCCAGAGACGCCCGTCCATGCTGGATGCGTGGACGTATCTCACAAGCCTGCATGATGTGGTGGCGCACATGCAAGTCCAGGGTGGGGAGGGGATGGATTTGTCGCTAGAGCAGCAGGGCATGGCGTGGGATGCTGGGGGCGTTGGGTCTGGGTCGACTTCTGTACTGCCTGGGAGCAGAGCCGAGGAGGAGGATGACAAGGGTGGGAAAGACAGCGACGCGCACGTGAATGGGACAGGGTGAGGTTGGAAGCTGCTGTGGGGCTGGAAAGGCTTTTCTAGTACCTTGCAGGAAATTGCGTTGGTTCTGCAAGATGCAACTGTTTCCAATAGGGTTCGATTTTTCCACATGTTGCATGATTTTATTGACCCCCCTTCTAGGGTACAAGCAGCGACCCCCAACAGCTGCCGAGCCGACCGAAAAAAACTCTGTTCCAAGGCCAGCACAAACACGAAATTGACCCACCATATACCTGAAATGAAGAAAACGAGGGCAAATTCAACACACCGTCTAATCCAACCATGACTGCCTCGAGCATAAAGTATAACTCGCTGGCACGTCGCATGGGCTTTGAGAAGGGGCGCTTTGCCCCCCTATTGATAAAGTATCCATAGATTTTTGTTGACTCGCACGATCGGCTATCAGTTTCCGCGTCGCCGTTTAGCGAAGAAGCCTATTCCGACGTACATAACAGATCTAGAATGCGTATATTTTCCGGTTACAACGAAAGATAGAGTAAACGCTGTACTATTTTTTTCCGTTTCCGTTACTTTAACAAATGGTGTTCAAGTGCACAAATCTCATTTAATCTTACCGCGATATATTAAATATTGCACGTGCGTATATTTTCCGGTTACATACTATAACCTACTTCATCGTAGCGTATAAAAAGAAGACCGTTTTTAACCGTTCAGGCTTTGCGGTTCGTTTGTTGACAAATCATTTCCCGAAGAAAGATGTCCAGCCCGCCAGCCCGCCGAACCCCACGCTGGTTTCCTTGATGGGCTGCCTTCCCTAAGCAGAATCTCCGCACGACTTCGGTACCTCGTTTTGCGACAGCTTTCGTTTAGGCCGAAGTAGCTTACGCAAGGCGACTTGGCTGGAGAAATCACAGAAATTGAAGCAAAATTATCACCGAGAAAACATCCTAGTGGTGCTTCGCGCGCTCCTCGTGACCGTTCGCCTTTCGGTCCACTTCCCCTGCCTTAGCTTTCGTTCCCTCGCACGCTATGCGTCGTACGCGCTGTCAGATCCGGCAGGTGGTGACAGAGAGGGAGGAGGAGGAGAGGTCGCACAGTGAAGAGGGTTTTTTTTTTTTTTTTTTTTTTTTTTTTCATGGGGATTTTAAGAAGGCCTCTCGCGCGCCATCATCACCTAACAGATTTTCCGTGTCAGCAGATGCGTGATGTGCAATTTTGATGTGCGTGTTTTCATAAGAAAGGGGGAACTTAGGGCGCGTGTCTTTTGTAAAATGCAAAACTCGAGTTTTGCGTTGAACTTACGCAGTTTAACCTAGGTCGACCTAGGCTCAACAATATTGGTTGCTGTAGCCCGAGTCGCTGCTCCTCAACCCACAAGAACCAAAAGACACGCGAAAGTTCAACAATCGAAGTTGAACTTTCCCGAGTCGCGGTTAACCTACGTAGGTTACCCTGTTTTTGACGCGTTTTTGGTTTTTCTGTAACCCTTTTTCCGAAGTCTTTCGTGCGCACGAAATGTGCTACGACCGTCGCCTAGATTCGCAACTACCTAGTGCATTGTCAAGAGGACACACGAGTGAAATTTTGTGCACGCCTAGTTTCAACCGAAAGTTCAACCCATTCGTCATCTACAATGTTGTACTAGGACACACGACGCACAAGCGAAACATTTAGCGAGATTCGCGAATAAGGTTACCAGCAAAAGTTCCACCAAATTTTCGAACCTCTACAGCAAAAGACACGCGCCCTTATTGACCAAACTTATATAACCGTGCCAAGGTCTTGATCTAAGCTGGCCAGATACTACCGTCATCGCCCGGACATAAGACATATATGTCTTATCTCGTACACTGGCAAAAATGATTACGTTATCTTGTAAACGGGATGCTTCAGGGTGTCTTATAAATCTTATAAATGGAAACTTTTTAAACTACTTTTTAAATATTTTCTGTACTTCTTGAAAAAGAGTTCCTCATAATGAGTGTGGATGTTGCGAAGGTGCCACTTCGGCAACCACCGCGCTTCGCAAGGGTTAAAATGTACGCGTTATTTCAACTTTCGCTATAATATATTGAAGTTTCGATTATAAGACATATATGTCTTATCTCGTACACACAAATAGGTGTCTTATAATGAGGCTAGCCTGTTTATAAGAGACACCCGTATAGTAGACAACCCCTGTCTACTATTCAACACTGTCTTATATCCGGGCGTTTACGGTATTTAAACTTCTTCCACAACAACTAGCGATTATTTAGATACTCTAAAGGTAAGCATCAAGAACGACATACCCCAAACAGGTAAGAAAAATAGTCGTTTTTCCTGGCACCATGGTATGTTGCTGCTGCTGGTGAGTCTCGGTCCTGATAATCTTCAGAATAGAAGTTGTTGATCAATCTCTGCCTTTGTGACAGGCCCTGGAGAAGACGAGATTATCAGAAAATAATCAAATCTCATTCTGTGCATCAGCTGAAGAGAATTCATACCTCCAGACTTCCTTTCTACCGATTTATACTCCCCGCGCAGAAAACCTCCTCAATAAGTTGACTGATCACTTCCTGGAATGTGACAAGCACTTGATAAGGAATCTAAAGTGATCCATGAGGAAACATAGTGAAAGTACCATGCAAGCGACATACCCGTTGAGAGTTGATAACCTTATCTTTTTTCTTCAGTTTCTTTTCGAGCTCCTTATTGCGAGCAAGAGGAAACTCACGTTCCTTAAAGCCCGAGTTTCACATGGTATTTTTCATATTCAAGATTCTTGAAGTTGATTTCGTGAATAACCATGTTACCAGCTGGTTCAGAACAATCCGTCGGTTTCAAGCAGTAGAGGTGATCCGTGATTGGCCAGCGATAACCTAAAACAACCAGCAGGGAAAACGCCTCAGAGGATTGCACTGTTCACCTTGAGTAAACTTGAAAACCATCGGGAACGCTTGGACACGCATATTATGAGGCACGTAGTAGTCGTCCTCCCGTCACATACGGGCAATCGTCAGTCTAAGCGCTCAGTTCAAAGACACGAATCAGGGCCCTTTGGCGACTTGGCAAGCAACCTAACCGCGGCCACTATGTTTCCTCTTACGCAACCGCCACGTTCTCTCCTAGTGTCGTTGCAGCGACAAGTATTCTCAGACGTAGAAAGAAGCACACACTCGCGCGTCGCGACAGTATCCCTAGCCTTCCGCCTCCGCCGTCAATCTCTCCTAAAATAGACACACTCCGATATATTTTCTAGTCGTAGCTTATCGGTATGACAGCAACGCAACAGTTACGCGCGTCTCCTATCACGGTCGCCCTCGTATCGCCCTCACGCAATCATCACATTCGGCCCTATCGCCTTCTCCGTACCCTACGCACATGGATTACCGCGTAGCGGCCGCTGTAGCCGGTTCTAGAGGGTCCTCCGCCTTTGCCGCCGGAAATTTAGGATTTTCCGATGTCGGAATTTCAGCCGTAATTGGAGCGGATGAGGGAACCGTATGGGCGATTCGTGGACGTTCAGGAGCATTCCACGTGGGAGTTGGTCACTGGGGAGGCACCCGGTGCTGACGTGGACAGCGAGGGGAGAGAGGAACGGAAAGGGAAGGGTATTTTAGCATCACGGTCAGAAGGTCAGGGTCTAGCAGCGTGTCTCAGAGAAATACCCCCGGTGTATTTCGACGAGCATTCTGCTCTTGAGCGGAAGGAGATTTTTTATACGGTCTGCCCGTCTCCCTCCATTGCCGCGAATATGCTTCTACAAGAGAAACTATCTCATTACTTAGACCTAGTCGAGGTGCACTTAGTTAAAGAAATCTCTTCCCGCTCCGACTCGTTCTTCGAAGCCCTGAAAAAACTGGAAGATCTGAACCGTGGGATCGTGGAGACGTGCGATCGCATCCGTCAGTTGCGCGGCACAGTGGGGATGCTGGACGAGGACCTTCTGGAAGGATCGCGGAAGCTGCAGGCGACCAAGGTTCGGCGGGAGAATCTGCTGCAGCCGCATCAGAAGCTGAAGCTAGTGGCGTTCGTGCACCAGGCCATGGCGACGCTGAAGCTGGTAAGACACAATTTTATGACGGCTAGAGAGAAGAGAATTAGGTTCCCGGCCGTCTTGCAGGACTGTAGCTGGTGGCGTTCGTGCACCAGGCCATGGCGACGCTGAAGCTGGTAAGGCGCAATGCGGTAAGGAGCCATCCCATCTCATGAGGTGGTGTCATGGAGCGACCTTGTGGGCGCGTTGGCTGTGGCGGACAGCCTCAGACGCCTCATGGAAGGCACTGATCTCACTGGGTGCTCGTGGTGCTGCCTCATTTGGTGCTGGCTCGTGATGATACCTAATGCTGCTGCCTTGTGCTGCTCGCTTCCTGACCTCTAAGCCTCCCTTGCTGCCCCACACCCCACCATCCCACTGTGCGTGCCGATGCCTCGGCTGGTGTCATCGGGGGACTGTGCGGGTGCGCTAGACGTGATGGACGACCTCAGGCGCCTCATGGACGGCCAGGAGCTGATGGGTGCAACCCCGCCCTCTAACTCTTCCTTCCTGCCCCACACGCACCACCCCACCATGCATCAGCTGGTGTCGTCGGGCGACTGTGCGGGCGCATTAGACGTGATGGACGACCTGAGGCGCCTCATGGAGAGGCAGGAGCTCATGGGTGCAACCCTGCCCTCTAACTCCTTCCTGCCCCCCCACGCACCACCCTACCGTCCATCAGCTGGTATCATCGGGCGACTGTGCGGGCGCGCTAGACGTGATGGACGACTTAAGGCGCCTCATGGATGGGCAGGAGCTCGCAGGGCAGCACTGCTTCCGCCACCTCAACCACCTCCTGGTGTCCTCCTCCGATGCCGTCAACAGGTGAGTCTCTCTTTCTCCCACTCCTCCCATTCTCGCCTCCCACTCTCACATCCCCCTCTTCCACCCACCCTCATATCCCTCTCTGCACTGCTTCCGCCACCTCAACCACCTCCTCCTCACCTCCTCCGATGCCGTCTACAGGTCGGTCGGTCTCTCTCTCTCTTCCCACTCCTCCCCCCCACTCGTATCTCGCCCCACTCTCCCCCCCCATGGCGGGGCTGCACTGCTTCCGCCACCTCAACCACCTCCTCCTCTCCTCCTCCAATTTTCTAACATCCATCCCCTATACTCTCCAACCCAACCCATTCCCGCCATTCTCCCAGTCTCCTAACAGCCGACTTTGTAAGGGAAGCCGTGCACGATGCTGCTGACGTGGCGCCTTCCGCTATAGTCACCAGCTTCAACCTCCAGAAGAGCGTACCCCCCGCTGAAACGCTGCTCGCTATAGTCAACCTCGAGGTGCGTGTGCGGAAAATGCATGCCTATGGATGCAAAGCGTGATCTCTGTCGCACAAGATTCAGCGCTGTACTGGCATGGCGCGCTTCAGAGCTTCAGAGCCAGTCGCCCGGGCCTACCTGTGGTTGTGTTGTGTCATAGCAGTTGAGGTGTGAGACGTTGCTGTCAGTAGCTGGCTGGCCGCACAGGTCTGTGATTGCTTCTTGTTCCTCATCCTCCTGTGCTCCCTGCCATGCCTCCTGCCTGCCTCAGTTCTGTATCTTGCTCCGTTTCTCGCTCCGTGTTTTTGTGTCTGCTCCATCCATGCCTTGTCTCGCCCCATGCATGTCTGTCGCATGCCTCGCCCGCCACGTGCATCCCTGGTGCATGCATGGATCCCAACCCGTTGCATGCCCAACTCATGCCCCGTCCATGCCCCATCCATGCCCCATCCATGCCCCATCCATGCCCCATCCATGCCCCATCCATGCAACATCCATTCCCCATCAATGCAACATCCATGCAACATCCAAGCCCCATCCATACCCCATCCATGCCCCATCCATGCCCCATCCATGCCCCATCCATGCCCCATCCATGCCCCATCCATGCCCCATCCATGCCCCATCCATGCCCCATCCGTCCATGCAACATCCGTGCTCTGCCCATGCCGGGCTCAAGCAGCGCGAGGGCATGGAGGAGAGGGAGGCTCGCCTGAGAGAGCATCTGCTGCCGCTCGTCATCAGCCTGCTGCGCACAGTGAGTACGGGGCAGGGGTCAGGGGTTCGAGTGTATTACTTAGAGTTTGGGGGTTAGAAGTTAAAACACTGGCTCTCATAAGAAGCGGGCATGCAGAGTGAACGGATGAGCGAGAGGGAGGCTTGACCCTGAGAGCACCTACTGCCACTCTTCATCAGCCTGCTGAGCACAGTTGGCGTTCAGGGGAGAAGGGGTAGGTTTAAGGTTTGGGGTGTGCTGAGATGCAGCGAGAAGAAGCTATAGGCCGCCTGGGACGACCTTCCATCACCTTGTTCCCCCCTGGCCCTTCACCCACTGTCTCCCACCCTTTCATCCCCCACCAGTCCCGTCTGCCTGCAGTGCTGCGCGCGTATCGAGATGCAGTGAATGCGGACATCAAGGCAGCAGTGAAGACGGTGGTGGGCGAGCTGCTGCCGCTGCTCTTCCCCCTAACCCCCATCCGTCTCTCACCCTTTCATCTCCCACCCTTTCATCCCCCAGTCGCGCCTGCCGGCAGTGCTGCGGGCCGACAGAGACGCAGTGAATGCGGACATCAAGGCAGCAGTGAAAACAGTGGTGGGCGAGCTGCTGCCGCTGCTCTTCCTGCAGCACGCCGCCGCCGCTGCTGGCGGGGCCGCGGGTGGTGCAGGAGGAGAGGGGGGTGAGGCTGCAGCAGATGCACTTAACGGTGAGACACGTGGGCTGTGGTGGATGGAACGAGGGGGACTGCTAGCTCTCAAAGAGGAGCGAGCCTGCAGCTGATGTGCTGAATGTGAGACACACGGGCCGTGGGGTATGGAACAAGGGGAAGGGGCTGAATGTTTTCTCTGAATTGTCAATGACGATGGGAAGGGGACGAGCCTTGCCCTGAACAATGAGAAATGCTGCAGCTGTGAGGGAGCAGTGGAGTCGTTTTCTTACAGTTGTCACAGGGGAGGGGAAGTTAGATCAGCCTGCTGCTGATTAGTTGTGTCTCCTTTTCATGCGAATGAGGTCTCACACCCACTGTCTTCCACCTGTGCAGCCTTCCCCCAACTATCTATCAGATAACACATCCAGTCAACCCTCACCGTCCGTCCACCCTCCTATGCCAACTGAACCCCCCTTCCCCTCTTTCTGCCCCCCTCCTCCCCATGCACCCCCCACCCAGCGCCATCTCTCGCCCTCAAGCTCCGTGCCCTTGCCCCGCCCGCCTTCGTCCACTTGCTGCTGGCCGTCTTCTCTGCCGTCCAGACCCGCCTCGTGACGGCGGCAGCCGTTCGGAACGTAGTGTCCAGCATCGCCACTGCCGGAGCTGCTGCCGGTGCTGCAGCTGCCGCCGCCGAGCCTGCCGCATCCCCCCATCCTCTCATCCCCCTGTCCTCTCATCCCCCTGTCCTCTCATCCCCCTGACCTCTCATCCCTCTGTCCTCTCATCCCCCTATCCTCTCATCCCCCTGTCCTCCCATCCCTCTGTCCTCTCATCCCCCTGTCCTCCCATCCCTCTGTCCTCTCATCCCCCTGTCCTCTCGTCCCCCCATCCTCTCATCCCCCCGTCCTCTCATCCTCCTGTCCTCTCATCCCTCTTTCCTCTCACCCCCCCCGTCCTCTCACCCCCCCGTCTTCTCATCCCCCCGTCCTCTTATCCCCCTGTCCTCTCATCCCTCTTTCCTCTCATCCCACTGTCCTATCATCCCCTCGTCCTCTCATCCCCCTGTCCTCTCATCCCTCTTTCCTCTCACCCCCCCGTCCCTCACCCCCCGTCCTCTCATCCCCCCATCCTCTTATCCCCCTGTCCTCTCATCCCTCTTTCCTCTCATCCCCCCGTCCTCCTATCCCCCTGTCCTCTCATCCCTCTGTCCTCTCGTCCTCCATCTGTCCTCTCATCCCTCTGTCCTCTCGTCCCCCTGTCCTCTCATCCCCCTGTCCTCTCATCCCCCTCCTCTCATCCCCCTGTCCTCTCATCCCCCGTCCTCTCATCCCCCTGTCCTCTCATCCCTCTTTCCTCTCACCCCCCGTCCTCTCATCCCCCTGTCCTTCATCCCTCTTCCTCTCATCCCCCCGTCCTCCTATCCTCCTGTCCTTTCATCCCTCTGTCCTCTCGTCCCCCTGTCCTCTCATCCCTCTTTCCTCTCACCCCCCCGCCCTCTCACCCCCCCGTCTTCTCTTCCCCCCGTCCTCCTATCCCCCTGTCCTCTCATCCCCCTGTCCTCACCTCCCTCTGTCCTCTCATCCCCCTGTCCTCTCATCCCCCCCTCCTCTCATCCCCCCGTCCTCTCATCCCCCTGTCCTATCATCCCCCCATCCTCTCATCCCCCTGTCCTATCATCCCCCCATCCTCTCATCCCCCTGTCCTCTCATCCCTCTGTCCTTTCATCCCCCTGTCCTCTCATCGCCACCGCACCTCCTCGCTCAACAGAGGACAATGCACTGATGTGGATGGAGACTGGGGGTTGTCCACCTACAACACTACTTGTTGGCTCGTACACCATATGATGACACTCAATTTTATCACCATCCACTCTCACTGCAGGAGAGCTTATGTTGTGCCATTCTTGAAGCCAGGACCTTTGAGGCAAACATGTATGGTGGACAAGTGCTCATTCGAATACATCTGGATTCCAAAATTCAATATAAAATCCTTTATACATGCATACGCCTGCTGTTGTGACGTGAGCCACTTGACACACACGCGTGCTAATTATGCTTTGTCAAAAGGTGCAACCTGTTGCTGCCAAAATCATGCAGGTAGGAGGAGGAGTATCTCTAGGCTACGTAGGCTCATTTGTGTGGTGGTAATGTCTTGTATGCCGTGAAAATTCGCAACAACGGCAGAAATGTTCCGGACACCCGATGGATCTGCAGTACTGTGGAGCAAAGCATGGAAAAGTAATGCAAATAGAGACGAATCATAATGAGAGCACCACGTTGGGAGCAATAAGGGGCCACTGCTGACCTTGAAAGATGTTGAAACAACGTCCATGCGGCTGGTTGAACGCATGTGTGGGGAGGGGTGTGAGGCATGGGCAACATTGGTGCCATGATAGTGAAACGAGCACATAAAGATATATCAGTGGTTGTAGTATGCATCAAGGGTAAGAAACGCGAAGGCATGGAATCGGATGGAGTAGGACCAGCCTGAATTTTGTTGCAAAGGGGATAATTGGGTAGTATCACAATGCAAGCTAAGTAGGCAAAGACGAACGAAGGGTTTACAAAAGATTCCAGATGGTAAACGATAAATCACTGGTTTGCACTTGACTTACGCTGTCACATGTGCCGTTGATTCAGATGATTGATGGCACTCGCACCTGTCGGTGGTTGAGGTTGTGCTCGGAGGGGTCCACGACTCGGCTGACATCAAAGGGCGCCAAGGCCTCCTTTGGGGTCAGGCGCGGAGCCACCACCATGGCCCTCTACTCGTATGGCACCAACTCCACACCAGTGGTCTTCGCCAAATGCACGTCCAGGAGCTGAGAAAGCAAGGTTGGAATGTGAGGGGAAAATAATGCTCTATGATTGACTGAGGTGGAGGGTTTAGAATGACTAGACTGGGGAGTTGAAGCACGAGGGCGTGAGATGGGCAAGCAAGGGAATAGGATGGGAGCAGGGGGCAAGGCTGGGAGAGGGCACACCAGGTCTGAAAAGGAAGATAGAGAGGGAAAAGCGAGAGATGCACATGTTATGGGTGCGAGCAGCAGTTATATGGACAAGGATGAGCACTATTACCCTCAAGGCGCACACCGGCATCGCCGACATCCAAATTGACGCGTCGTGTTGGACAAACTGGTGATTTGGATCCTTCCCCGGATTTGTAAGTGCTTCCAACACGTTTACCGAGGATGGTTGGTGGCATCACCTGCAACATGATCGCAAGAGGGAAGCGTCAAAATATCTTACATAAGACAAGAGTAAGGGTTGGTGAGAATGTGGTACAGATCTTACATAAGATACGGCGCCCAGCACCGCGCGTCGAAGTAGTGCCGCGGACTATGCCACCTTCTCGCACAGGAGTAACCGGCCCAACAACAGATAGGTGTCGCCCTCCACAAGGTAAGTCGACAGGATGTTGCGCCTGCCTCTTCGGGGCCGTCTCCATAATCTCATCGTCGACTCCAAATCCCAGCGATCGTTGCCAATCCTCCATAATCCGATCAACCCAAGACCAATCCATAGGTCCGAGGGTTCGATCCTTATTGCCCCGTCGCACCCGAGTTACTTGCCGTACACGAGTGCGATACGATGTGACCAGCCTGTCCATCGAGTTATTCCAATGCAGGACAGCCAGCCCCACTCGTGCCTCAAGACTACCTTTGAAACTGATACGCTTAGCAGCGTATTTGATGATCAGGGAATGGAAAGACTCGTTTATGGAACTGTTGGCTCCGTGAACATAGGGTTTCACCTTGTCTGGCGAAAGCCGTTTCTTGAACCATGCAAGAACCGCCTTGTGCGTTTCCGATCCAGGCTCATAAAGTGCACATTCCCTGCCCCACTTCTCGGTAACACACCTTGGAGGAATACTCCCGTTCCGTCCACACTCGGAGTGGTCACCTGCCCAGTGGTTAGGTGCCGTCCCAATTTCCCTAGCCACATCTTCGGGGGTCATAGGGGTGCCCGCTTTCAACAGCGCCGCGCAACGCATCATCACATGGAAGAAATGCGAGGCGAAGCGCTGCGCCACCGTACTCTCCTCATTGCCTGCGTTTATCTCATCTCCGCCACGTTTCCGTTTTCGCCGCCCAGTCCAATGGGGCAAATTCTCTCCGACGTCACTTCCCTGATTGTCGGTCTCACCTGCTACACCATCGTTGTTGCAGCCAGTCATCGTCTCTGTCATGTCAAAACGAGCAGTATGAACAATTTTAGGAAACAAGCGGCGTACTCCAATCTGAATATGGCAAGGAAACTAAGTTTCACAAAGCGTTCATACCAGTAGCTTCATCAACGTTGGCCCACGGAGTCGTCCCGCCGATGAATCGTAAGTTACTGCATGCACCCGCATGTGCGTGCACGATGAGAGAACTAGCCAATGACGATGGTCTCGCACCACGCACAGGATGGACATCGTATTGCCATAACTCCTCCACATCCGCCCACTGCACATCAACTTGGGTTGTGCCCGCATCCGCCTCGTCAACCGCATCATCTCGCACGATGGGCTGCATCTCTCCAGTAGTATCAGGACGCACCTCGCCATATCCCACTGGGACATCTACCACTGCCCGTTCTCCTCCCAGCTGCCGGACTTTTCGCAACTCAGGAAACATCCACTTCGCTTCATCAGGGGTCATCTTCACATATGCAATGGTACCCATGGCTTCACATACCGCCTCCACAAGTGATGCTTTGAGTGTCCCCTTCGCCTCTTTCTCCAATCCTTTGGTCCTCAACCACTGCCTTAAGTCTTCCACCTTAGCCAACCATAGCTCCTCGATACAGCTAGCCTTGTCCACCTCCACAGCCTTCCGCACCTGATCCTGAAGCTCCTTGCAGAAAAGATTGTACAGCGTCCGTTTCACGTGCCACCAATCCACTTGATGATCCAGCTTTCGCTCTGCCGCAGCGCCTCTAAACGTGGTCCCTTGATCCGAAATGATGCCCTTCACATCGAACCCCAACAGCTTCAACTCATCAACCCCTCTGTCGAATGCCACCCGCTCCAATCGCACCGACGATTTATCATCCACCCCTTTACGTGTTGTTACACAGTACAAGATCTTCCGCGACGGTATGTCCATGAACGATACTGTGCACCACTCACCCTCTCGGACATGTGACCATCGGCCATCCACCGTCACGTATTCGGCTGGGATGTCACGTTTGCTCATCTCCTCCCGCACCGAAGCCATCGACTTATCCGCCTCCCTAAGTATTGTTTTCCATAACCCATTATCGCCCCCAAGGTATCGATAGAACGTGCTTTTGCCAGGACATGGAATGCCAAAATTGCGACTGAACTCCCACATCTGTTGATACCCCATCCCAGCGAGCGCGAATGCTCCCACATATTTTGAGTGTAGCATTGGCACTCGTGCACCAACCCCAACTCTCTTTTTGTCAAGGGTTTGATTGGTGCACGACCAGAACTCCACACCATGGGAACACTTATCGCATCTCCAGAACATGCCAACTGAAGCCCAAGAAAACTTCCACGACCTGAGAGACATAGCACCTCCGCATGTATCTTGATGCGAGCACACTAAGCGACACCCCTTGAAGAACCCGACAACGGTACGTGGTTCGACTAGACATACCCGTTGCTCAGGGATATCATCAACGCTTGGTGATGTAGGCCAATGCCTGGGGACTGTCCCGCGCGCGCTCGCGCGTGGATGGCTGCAAACAGGCCTTACGAGGGGTATAGAAAAAGGACACAAATAATGAGCGTATGGTTGACGTGGAAGTGTAAGGAGCCTAGGTGGGACCAGATGATTTTATAAGGTTGTAACATGAATTCCAAATATGCAGTATATCAACTGCTCACCTGTCCTCTGGCATGCCATTCATCGTGCTCGGTGGTGCTGTAGGCAATGACATGCTGCCACTTGCATGAAGTCCACACCCCGCAGGCAAAGGAGGCACGAAAGGAGTAGAGGGTATGCCTTCAACATCACCACCACCCCCTACGGGCAAAGTAGGCACGGAAGAAGTAGAGACCGGGCCTTCGCCATCACCACCACCCCCGACGGGCAAAGGAGGCACGGAAGGATTAGACGAAGCCGTAGCATTCTCCACCCCACCATCGTCCGTAGTGCCGCTACGAGCAGCGCGCTGTGCATTACCTGCACTTCAGCAATAGTGGTATGATAAGTGGTTGTGGGCGTTGGGGCGACACGTCATCATGAGATAGCATCACCCGTATTCGGCTATGTAGCATGTTTGAAAGGCATTACCTCCTTGGCGTTGTAGAGCAAATGCCTTCCCGCGTCTTGCTCCTCCCCAAGACAAGCCCTCCACACGCCTTGGTCTCCCGCGATCATCTAACCGCATAAGCGGAAAGGCATATCTCACACCAAGCAGCTCCCGATCCGGCCGTTGTAATAAATCAGTGACCTTCTCGAAGGGCACTTGAGCGTGGGCCTTGAAAATGCGATGGTACTCTTGGCGGTGCAACTCGACCGTGGCGCCCGTCTGTGAGCGTCCAGACTCAGCATCTGTGAGGGATGGGAGTTGGGAGTGAAGGCAGAATTTGAAATAAACGTCATAAATTGTGGGTGCGAGGAGACGGCTGATGAGGCCCTTGGGCCCCTTGACCAGCGCTATGGTGGGGTGCTGGGGTGAATGGGGGGGGCAACGATGAGGGATGGGGAGCGTGGCGAGGTGGGAATAAGACAAACAATGCAGGACAGACGTCATTGAATTTGGGTGCGAGGAGGCGGCTGTTGAGACCCTTGAGACCCATGACCAGCGCTATGGTGGGGTGCTGGGGTGAATGGGGGGGGCAGCGATGAGGGATGGGGAGCGTGGCGAGGAGGGAATAAGACAAACAATGCAGGACCGACGTCATTGAATTTGGGTGCGAGGAGACGGCTGTTGAGACCCTTGAGACCCATGACCAACGCTATGGTGGGGCGCTGGGGTGAATGGGGGAGGCAGGGATGAGGGATGGGGAGTGTGGCGAGGTGGGAATAAGACAGACAATGCAGGACGGACGTCATTGAATTTGGGTGTGAGGAGGCGGCTGTTGAGACCCTTGAGACCCTTGACCAACGCTATGGTGGGGCGCTGGGGTGAATGGGGTGGACAGGGATGAGGGATGGGGAGCGTGGCGGGGTGGGAATAAGACAAACAATGCAGGACGGACGTCATTGAATTTGGGTGCCATATCAGCGGCTGTGGAGACCCTTGAGACCCATGACCAACGCTATGGTGGGGCGCTGGGGTGAATGGGGGGGGCAGGGATGAGGGATGGGGAGTGTGGCGAGGTGGGAATAAGACAGACAATGCAGGACGGACGTCATTAAATTTGCGTGTGAGGAACCGGGCTGTTGAGACCCTTGAGACCCTTGACCAACGCTATGGTGGGGCGCTGGGGTGAATGGGGGGGCAGGACAGACGTCATTGAATTTGGGTGCGAGCCGAGCCGACAATGCAGAACCGGAGTCATCACATTTGGTGGTGATGAGGCCCTTGGGCCCCATGACCAGCGCTATCGTGCAGCGTTGGGGGAAGGGGGAAAGGGGGGAAGGGGGGAGGGTAGAGTAAGGCAGATTTCAGAATACAGGATGGTCGAATATGGGTGCGAGGAGACGGCTAACGAGGCCCTTGGGTCCTATGACCAGCGCTATGGTCGGGTGCTGAGGTGAGGGAATGTGTGAGGGTCTCGCTAGTCACGATGCTCGCTGGTCACGATGCTCGCTAGTCACGATGCTCGCTGGTCACGATGCTCGCTAGTCACGATGCTCGCTGGTCACGATGCTCGGTAGTCACGATGCTCGCTAGTCACGATGCTTGCTGGTCACGATGCTCGCTAGTCACGATGCTCGTTTGTCACGATATTACAATGTTCCAATATTACTACAATGTGCCACATATACTAGCTAGTCTAAAATGGAGCATACTCTCAGAAAGTGGCTACAGCGGAATGAGTTGCATTAGGTAGATCGGGGTACATATTCCAACCCTAACTGTTTGTACCCTCTACTGCACAACCCACTAATGGCTAGAACATTTGACACACCCCCATAGCCTAAGTGGGGAGTGCAAAGTAACAACAAACAACCTAAGGTCTCTAGACCAGTCATAAACAAGAGACAAAACAAAGCTCAGGGTGGATCATAACGTCACCACACAGTCTGAGCGCAAACAGCGGCCACAAGGCCAGTTCAAGAGTGTATATGCAATTATATGCAGTACAAGCAGAGACAAGAAACAAACACTCACTACTACAGTCTACTCGACCCAGTATCAACGAGGCCCAACTGCAGACAGAACCGGCGGTGGTCACAAGGCTGAAGAGCCTTGGTGAAGATGTCTGCAGTGTTGGCCTTGGAGGCCACGAAGTCCAGACGAGCCTGCCCGCGTCTCTGCAACTCTCGAAGGAGGAAGTACCTGACGTCGATGTGCTTCACTCTGCTCTCTAGTCGAGGCTCTCGACACAGGAGAATCATCGCCCTGTTGTCAGCAAACAGGGTCGGTGCAGAGCTCGGCCGCTCACCAAGGTCAGTGAGCAAAAAGGTCAACCAGCGTAGCTCCTGAGCAGCAAGGGCCCCAGCGTAGATCTCGGCCTCTGCGGTAGAAGTCGCAACAGAGGAGGACCGAGTAGACCTCCACGAAACAGCTCCAGAACCCAGGCTGAAACAGTAACCCTGCGTAGACCTCTGAGTCTCAACGTCGTCGGCGTAGGAGGAGTCGCAGTGACCGGTGAGTACAACTGGCTGTGTCCCTCCAAGTACAAGCCCCATGTCTGATGTCGCGCCGAGGTACTTCGCCACCCTCTTAGCCGCCGCCCAGTGAACAGGACGGTGTCTCCCAGTCGCAACAAAGCGAGAAAGGATGCTAAGAGGGAAGGCGAGGTCCGGGCGAGTGCACGTCATCAGGTACATGAGGCAGCCCACTAGCTCTGCGTAGGGACCACTGGGCTCGAACGGCTCGTCAGGAAAAGGCCCAGTGAGTCTGTGGTCTACAGCAAGAGGAGTGGGTGTGGGAGAGGAGTGCTGAAGCCCGAACTGCTGAAGGACCTGCTGCACCATGTGTGACTGAGTCAGAGTGATGGTGCGAGCGGCTCTGTCCCTGGAGATCTGCAAGCCAAGGTAGCGGCGCAGTTCCCCAAGGTCAGTGCAGGTGTGTCTCTTTTGCAGTTCGGACTTCACCTCCGCCAGTGCAACAGTGTCGGCTGTGGCGAAGACCAAGTCGTCAACGTAGACCAGAACAAAGAAAGGTGTGCGCCCACGACGAACAAACAGCGACGGGTCGGCGGAGGACGGCTGAAAACCAAGGTCGGAAAGAGTAGAACGAAGAGTGTCGTGCCACTCGCGGGGTGCCTGGCGGAGACCGTAGACCGGTCGTCTGAGGCTCCACTGGGTCCCAGGCGGGAAGGTGCCAGTGAAGCCCGGAGGACGACGCAGCCAGATCTCCTCGTGTAGGCGGCCCTGCAGGAACGCTGTGGAGAAGTCGAGGGAGTGTAGCTCGTAGTCTCTCTGCGCCGCTACGTGAAGCAACACCCGAAGAGTGGTCATCTTCGGGGTGGGCGCAAAGGTCTGAAAGAAGTCAACTCCCTCACGCTGACTGAACCCTCTAGCCACGTAGCGTGCCTTGAAGACTGGGGGAGATCCCGGCGGCCGCTTCACCTTGAAGATCCACATGCCGTCAACGATGTTCGCCCCTGGGGGGGGAACCTCGTCAACGTAAGTGCCTGTGGACCTGTAGGAGGCCATCTCTGCGTCCATGGCAGCTCTCCACTGAGAGGCCCAAGGCCCTGACACTGCCTCAGCGTAAGTGCGAGGAGTAGGTATGTCAGGAGCGTCGGGGTCTCCCTCAGGAGCGAGGAGCATGGCACAGAGATGAGGCGAAGCAGCTGCCAGGAACTCTAGCTCAAACTGTCTGTCCTCTAGGACGTCACAACCAAGGGCAGACTCACCCCCGGCGGACAGAGGACGGACAGGAGGAGCGGCCACAACACGAGTGGCGTAGTCAAGGCGACGCGTAGCAGTAAAGTCAGTGACAGCGGCAGTGAGGACCGCGACAGAGGAAGGAGAGGCACGGGGGTCTGTAACAAGAGAGGCGAGAACACGAGAGAGAGTGGGGCGGTACGTGCGGTAGTAGTCAGTGACCGGAGTGGACAGGGAGGCAGTGAGGGAAGACTCAGGAGGACGAGGAAGGACAGACGGAGGAGAACGAGGAGGACTAGGACGAAACAACACGGTACGGAGGTCAGTGACAGGGGACGAGGGACGAGCACGAGGAGGACGAGAGGCCCAAGTGTGGGCGAGAGGAGGGGGGGACGGAGGAGACTGAGAACGAGGGAAGACAGCCGGAGTGGAGTCCGGAGGAGGAAACGTAGGACCGAACACAGGAGGAGAGGAGGGGAGACCAAGGGCCCGAAGACCTGAAACAGGTGCCGGAGGCTGCTCCGGCTGCTGCGGCTGCTGCTGCTGCTGCTGCTGCTGCTGCTGCTGCTGCTGCTGCTGCTGCTGCTGCTGCTGCTGCTGCTGCTGCTGCTGCTGCTGCTGCTGCTCGCTGCAACTCCAACCTCTCACGCTCCACCCGCTGCTGAACCTCCAACCTCTCACGCTCCAAACGCTGCTGCTCCTCACGCTCAAGACGAAGGCGGACCTGGTGCCGAGTCGGGTAAGGGTGAGGAGGAGGAGTGGTGTCAGGAGACGACGAAGAAGAACCTGCTCCGCCCTCGACAGAACCCGGCTGAGCACCCCCAGAGCGAGTACCCCCCGCGGCAGCACGAACAGCACCTGCAGGAGGTGTACCCGCACCCCCAGCCGTGGTGCCCCCAGTAGCGTCAATACCAGCCCCAGACTCTCCAGCTCCAGAAACACCACCAGCTCCAGCACCACCACCAGCTCCAGCACCCTCGGAACGGGCAGCTGCGGCAGGTGCACGCTCAGCGCCAACGCCAACACCCCCAGAACTAGCACCGCCAGAGCCCTCACCTCGAGCACCAACACCCTCAAACTCCGCAGTGGCCGGTGAAGGAAGCACCGAAGGCTGCTGCGGAGGCGGCGAGGACGACTGTGGGGGAGGAGGAGAGACCTGGGGGGGTACCGAGGGAGGGGGAGTAGCGTGGGACACACCAGACGGAGCGGGAACAGGGGGGGGTACCGGAGGAGCAGGGGCGGGAGGAGGAGGAGCTGGAGCCAGGAAGAGGGGAGGGGGGGGAACCGGGAGACCTCGAGAGGGGTACCTGACGTAGTAGGGGACGGACTCGTCGAAACGGACGTCACGAGAGTCAAAGAACCGGTGGGAGGGTGGGTGGTAAAAGGTGAAGTCAGAGGAGCCCTCTGGGAAACCAAGGAAGACACAGGGGACGGCGCGAGGCGAGATCTTGTCCGCAGAGGTGTCGCGGACAAGAGCCAAGCAGCCCCAGACACTAAACCTCGACGCAACACCAGGGGACCCTGTCCAAAGACTGGTCGGTGAAGCCCCTGGCCGAGAGACGCGAGGCCAGAGGTTCAGCTGGTGAGCGGCGTACCGAGCCGCGTAGGGCCACAGAAAATGGGGCGCGCGGGCGTGGATCATGGAGGTGCGGGCGATCTCCATGACCAGGCCTAAGCGGCGCTCAGCAACCCCATTCTGCTGTGGAGAGTCTGGAAGAGTCCAGGACTGGGTGATGCCCTGCTCAGCACAGAATCTGGCGAGAATGCCGGAGCGAAACTCACCCCCACGGTCGGAGTGGAGACAACTGACACGACGACCACGAGTGCCCTCGGTGGCGAGGAGCCACCGGATCAGCGTAGAAGTCACGTCGGACTTCTTTGCCAAGGGGAACACGGTGGTGTACCGAGAGTAATCGTCAACGACCACCAGAAAGAAACTCTCCCGCTCAGGGCCAAGGCGGGAGGCGGGGCCTAGACGTCTAAATGGAGTGTCTGGAAGGGCTCGGTGGCCGGACGAAGGGAGGAGGAGTGAGGGGTGGCGCGAAGCCGACCCTGGACACAAGGACCGCACGGAGGAGCTGGGGACGGCGGGAGTGGTGGGAGGACTCGGGGGAGGCCTAAGACAAGACGCTGACTGGACATGGCGCGCAGACGAGGAAGGGACGGGTGCCCCATCCGGTGGTGCCACAGAACGGTGGGGTGGGCAAGCGACCGACACGAGCACGACGCAGCAACTACACCTGACACAGCAACCTGACTGGACCCGGCTACCTGGTGGGACGGGGGAACCTGACGGGGGTCGGTGCGGAGGGTGTACAGACCAGAGCCCGGCTCCTGGCGGAAAGTGGCCAAGGGGGCGTACGTGTCACCGTCGACGCAGACTGCGGTGTCACCAGAAGGCTCAACCCAGACCCCGACGTGCTGTCTCGCCAGGGTGCCCACACCAACCAGGTTCCTAGAGAACGTAGGAACGTGGAGGCCGGTCAGGGAACCAGAAGGAGCAGCTGGGCACGGGAGTGTAGTGGCGTGAGTCGCAATGACCGGTCCCGAGGAGGGATCGGCCAGTGCTACAGGGACAGGCGCCGGTAGCGGAGAGAGAGTCGTGCAGTCGCGGAAGAAGCAGTGCGACGCTCCTGAGTCCAGTGTGAAGGAGAGAGACGCGTCCGCGGATGGAGTACCTGTACTAGTAGCTAAGCAAGATCCTACACTAGCACCTACTCTAGCAACAGGCAAAGATCCTAAGCTAGGTACAGGCAAGTACACAGATCCAGGAGCACTATAGTCAACATCAGCATACATGGCATAAGACCTAGCATCATCCATAGTCATATCAAAAACAGCAATACCACGAGCAAGCAGCGTCCCCCAGCGTGGCGGCGGGGGAGCGGAGGGGCCGTGGTGCAAGCGGTAGAGGTCGTCGAGACGACTGAAGCAGCGTGCAGCAGAGTGGTCAGGGCGGCCACAGTACGAGTCCCTACGAGGACCCGTAAGGATCCAGTACTCACAGGGACCAACGTCGCGGCCGGCCGAGCGCGGTCCCCGACTGGAGGGGGCGCCACTGCGCCCAGTGCTCGGGGGACCCGCAGACCTCCACTGCTGCTGAGGGCCCCACTGCTGCGGCGGGCCCCACTGCTGCGGCGGGCCCCACTGCTGCGGCTGCTGCTGTGGCGGGCGCTGCTGCTGCTGTCCCTGCCGCTGCTGCTGTCCAGGCGGTGGCAGCTGCTGAGAAGTCGGCTGCTGCTGCTGCTGCTGGAACCCCGCACCACCAGTGAGAACTCCACCGTCGAGAGGAGGCCCGTCAGGGCCCGAGCCACCCCCACCACCACTCCCACCACCTGCTCCACCGCCACCGCCACTACCCGCACCACCCCCAGTACCCCCGCCGCCCTTCCCGCCCTTCTTGCCGGCCTTGCCACGTTTCTGTCCGCCAGAGACAGAAACAGCCGCCGTCTCCTCAGAGGCAGAAGACGTGGGGGTGGCAAGTGAGGCAGTGAAGGTGGGAAGCTGTGGTACCGCACACCCCTCAAAAAGACGAGGAGGAGGCGCGGAAGAGGCAGAGGCAACAGTGAGGAGGTTACTCTCGATCTTCGAGAGAGCGGTCTCAAGAAGATCGATGGTAAGCTCAGTGGGGTGCTTCAGAAGAAGCGCGTCGCGGGCTGTGGCTAGGCGGTCAGGGAGGCGAGTGACTAGCCAGTGAATAGTGAGCCACATAGGGGGCGGGGCAAGGGCAAGCTGGTCCTCAGTGCAAGCAGCGCGAAAGCGAGCGTCAAGAGAGCGCAGGTGGGTAGCGAGGTCAGAGACAGTCTCAAAGGAGGCGAGGTCAGGGTAAATAAAGGGTACGAGGAGGCGACTGAGCGAAGCAGAGGAGGGAGTGGAGTAGCGAGCAACAATAGCCTTATACAGATCTGCAGCAGACTCGACCTGAGCGAAGTGGACTGCCTCTGTCGGCGGGAGAAGGTCGGTCAGGGCGAGGCAGGCAGCGGCGTCACGAGACTCCCACACGTCACGAGCGAGGAGCTGGCACTGGAAGTCGGCCTCCTGCTCAGAAGTAGGCGGTGGGGTAGTGGGCAGCGGCCGAGGCTGCGGAGGGGCGGTCTGAGTGCCGGACGCGTGTGCGAACAGGTGCACGCCATCCTGCCGCTGGCTCTTAAGGTGGCGCTGCGCCTGCGTAAGCCACGTACTAAAATCAATCGGTCTCCCCTCAGGGTCAAAACGAAGTACTCGGGAGGTCGCCATAGAGTGCGAAACTGAGAGAGCGCGGCTGCCAGCCGCGGGAGGGGGGGAGACAATCAGGAACGTGTGGGCAGGCGAGGAGGCATGCAGGTGGGTAGGTGGGCGGCGAAGCGCGCTATGGGGCGTACGGGGCGGCGTACTGGGTGGCGAGCGGCGCGGCGGGTCGACGGGCGGGCTGCGCAGCTGGTCGACGGGCGGGCGACGCGGCGCGCGGGCCTACGGGCGGCGCGGCGGGTCGACGGGCGGGCTGCGCGGCTAGGCAACGGGCGGGTCGACGGGCGGGCTAGGCAACGGGCGGGTCTACGGGCGGGCTAGGCGACGGGCGGGCTAGGCGACGAGCGGCCCGACGGGCGGGCTAGGCGACGGGCGGCCCGACGGGCGGGCTAGGCGACGGGCGGCCCGACGGGCGGGCTAGGCGACGGGCGGCCCGACGGGCGGGCTAGGCGACGGGCGGCCCGACGGGCGGGCTAGGCGACGGGCGGCCCGACGGGCGGGCTAGGCGACGGGCGGCCCGACGGGCGGGCTATGCGACGGGCGGCCCGACGGGCGGGCTAGACGACGGGCGGCCCGACGGGCGGGCTAGGCGACGGGCGGCCCGACGGCCAGGCTGCGTGGCTAGGCGACGCGACGCACGGACCTACGGGCAGCGCGATGCGCGGGCCTACGGGCGGATGGCGCGGTGGCTAGGGGACGGGCCGCGCTGCAGGTCGACCGGCGGCGTGGCGCGTTAGGGGGGCAGCTGGCTGGCTGGCTGGCGGCTTAGGGCTTAGCGCACTAGCGCGCGAGCGTGTCCGGCGAGCTAGGGAAGGAACGAAACCCTAAACCTAGGGCCTAGGAGCGAGGAACCTAGCTGATACCATCTCAGAATGTGGCTACAACGGAATGAGTTGCATTAGGTGGATCGGGGTACATATTCCAACCCTAACTGTTTGTACCCTCTACTGCACAACCCACAAATGGCTAGAACATATGACACATACATTATTATATGTAGTATTTCTAGTAAATGCAGATCCGCCATTGAGTCGTTGCGCTGTTGCGATTTATTACATCGTATGTCATCATTGCACCGTCGGATCGTTGCGCCGTTGTGTTGTTGCCTCGTTGCGTCGTTGCGTCGTTGCGTCGCTGCGCCGCTCAATCATTACGCCGCTCGATCGTTGCGCCATTGCGTTGTAGCGATTCATTACATCCATAAGCTAGCTAAATCTACTAGGTTATCATTTTTTTTCATCTTTAGATTAGCTTCTCTTAGTATTATTATGTTTTTCTATGATCTCATTGAACAATCTATTTTTAGAATAATTGGTTTCAATCATTTAACGGATTGATTAAGGAATTTATTTGAAATTTACAGATACCTCTTAACGGTTTTATATTCTCACGATGTCAATCACGATGCTCACGATGCTACTCACGATGCTCGCTAGTCACGATGCTCGCTGGTCACGATGCTCGCTAGTCACGATGCTCAGTAGTCACGATGCTCGCTGGTCACGATAATCGCTAATCACGATGCTCGCTAATCACGATGCTCGCTGGTCACGATGCTCGCTAGTCACGATGCTCGCTAGTCACGATGCTCGCTAGTCACGATGCTCGCTAGTCACGATGCTCGCAAGTCACAATGCTCGCTGGTCACGATGCTCGCTAGTCACGATGCTCGGTAGTCACGATGCTCGCTGGTCACGATGCTCGCTGATCACGATGCTTGCTAATCACGATGCTCGATGGTTACGATGCTCGCTAGTCACGATGCTCGCTAGTCACGATGCTCGCTAGTCACGATGCTCGCTAGTCACGATGCTCGCTGGTCACGATGCTCGCTAGTCACGATGCTCACTGGTCACGATGCTCGCTGGTCACGATGCTCGCTGGTCACGATGCTCGCTAGTCACGATGCTCGCTGGTCACGATGCTCGCTGGTCACGATGCTCGCTGGTCACGATGCTCGCTGGTCACGATGCTCGCTGGTCACGATGCTCGCTGGTCACGATGCTCGCTAGTCACGATGCTCGCTAGTCACGATGCTCGCTAGTCACGATGCTCGCAGGTCACGATCCTCGCTAATCACGATGCTCGCTGGTCACGATGCTCGCTAGTCACGATGCTCGCTGGTCACGATGCTCGCTAGTCACGATGCTCGCTGGTCACGATGCTCGGTAGTCACGATGCTCGCTAGTCACGATGCTCGGTAGTCACGATGCTCGCTAGTCACGATGCTCGCTGGTCACGATGCTCGTTTGTCACGATATTACAATGTTCCAATATTACTACAATGTGCCACATATACTAGCTAGTCTAAAATGGAACATAGATTTTTATATGTAGTATTTCTAGTAAATGCAGATCCGCCATTGAGTCGTTGCGCTGTTGCGATTTATTACATCGTATGTCATCATTGCACCGTCGGATCGTTGCGCCGTTGCGTTGTTGCCTCGTTGCGTCGTTGCGTCACTTCGCCGCTCAATCATTATGCCGCTCGATCGTTGCGCCATTGCGTTGTAGCGATTTATTACATCCATAAGCTAGCTAAATCTACTAGGTTATCAATTTTATTTTTCCTCTTTAGATTAGCTTCTCTTAGTATTATTATGTTTTTCTATGATCTCATTGAACAATCTATTTTTAGAATAATTGGTTTCAATCATTTAACGGATTGATAAAGGAATTTATTTGAAATTTACAGATACCTCTTAACGGTTTTATATTCTCACGATGTCAATCACGATGCTCACGATGCTACTCACGATGCTCGCTAGTCACGATGCTCAGTAGTCACGATGCTCGCTGGTCACGATGCTCGCTAGTCACGATGCTCGCTGGTCACGATGCTCGCTGATCACGATGCTCGCTAATCACGATGCTCGCTGGTCACGATGCTCGCTAGTCACGATAATCGCTAGTCACGATGCTCGCTAGTCACGATGCTCGCTGGTCACGATGCTCGCTAGTCACGATGCTCGCTAGTCACGATGCTCGCTGGTCACGATGCTCGCTAGTCACGATGCTCGCTGGTCACGATGCTCGCTAGTCACGATGCTCGCTGGTCACGATGCTCGCTAGTCACGATGCTCGCTGGTCACGATGCTCGCTAGTCACGATGCTCGCTGGTCACGATGCTCGGTAGTCACGATGCTCGCTAGTCACGATGCTCACTGGTCACGATGCTCACTAGTGACGATGCTCGGTAGTCACGATGCTCGCTAGTCACGATGCTCACTGGTCACGATTGTCGAGAGAGTTAGGCAAGGTTGAAGTTGACTATCGAGAGAAATTTTACAAGTAGGAAAACCCTAAGGGGTTATACCCCACAGAATCTACCCCACTACAGCCTACCAGTAATATAACACATATATATATGTTTGACACACCCCCATAGGCAAAGTGGGGGAGAGCAAGAGGTCACAAGACCAGTCAAGAAAGGCAAAGCAAGCTCAGGGTGGATCACAACGTCACCACATACTCTGAGCACAAGCAAAAGGCCACAAGGCCAGTTCACATGCAGAGATATATATGCAGCAATAACAGTATAGTGATGACTATCTAGCAAGAGCCAGCAAGCAGGTATATATATAGATCACAGTACAAGCAAGGACTACAGCAAGTGTGGAAACGTAGGCACAAGGCCTAACAGGGTACAGAAGCGCTGATGATCACCAGACGGAAGTGCCTTGGTGAATATATCAGCAGTGTTGGCCCGAGTGGCCACGTGACGAAGACGAAGCTGGCCTCGCTGCTGCAACTCTCGAGCCAGGAAGTAACGCAGAGCGATGTGCTTCGTTCTGTGCTCCAGTCTGTGCTCCTCACACAAGGCAATAGCTGCCTTGTTGTCAACGTACAGAACTGGAGGAGAACGAGGCCGCTCACCCAAGTCAGTCAGCAAGTAGGTGAGCCAGCGTAGCTCCTGTGCAGCCATGGCGGTGGCGTAGATCTCAGCCTCACAACTGGAGCTGAGAACAGAAGACGAGCGTGTAGACCGCCAAGAGACAGAACCAGAGCCAAGGCTGAAGGTGTAACCCTGTGACGACCGCTGTGTAGTCTGGTCGTCAACCCAAGACGCGTCTGAGTGCCCAGTGAGGACCACCTCACTCCGTCCTCCAAGCACGAGCCCCATGCCCGATGTACTTGTTGGGTGCAAAATACTATTTGCACGTCAACCTGTCGCCTATTCGTCGAGCAAGGTGAATTTGGAAGGTATTGGATTCAAGGTAATTTGTGTCGTGTGGAATGCGCATTTGTGTGCTTTTCATTTTGGCGTTTACGGTTTGTGATTCGCCTTAGCGGTTCATGAGTTATGAGCATTTTGGTGTGATGTTGCATTCATGCGTTTTCATGATTGTTCGTGTGAATTTCGTGTTGTTCTTGTTGTGTCATGAATGTGCGTGGAGTTCCGAGTGAGCATGTGCTTTCATGAGCCTTCGCGCGTTCATGTCTGTTCGCGTGCTGTTCGTGCAAGCTTCGTGAGCGTTCATGTTCGTTCATATGCGCTCATGTTCGTTCATGACTGTTAATGTTTCGTTCGTGTTTCTGTCATGAGTTTTCATATGTCTTTCATGAGTGCTCGCGGTGAATGGCGAGTGTTTTTACTGCTGGGAGATTTGTTTTCGCGTCGGTCAAGATTGTTAAGGGCGCGAGAATTTGGACCGCGCGTGTGGGTCCAGATATCGCGTGTGGGTCCTGAGGTCTCGCGCGTGTGCCTTGGCACTGTTGCGCGCGTGGCTAGGCCCATGATCGCATGGGACAGCGCACGTTTGCGTGCTGTACAGCACGACCGAAATATCAGTCGTGCATGATTGCGCACCTGAGCGGTGCGCGTGTGTTTCGGGGGGTGCTTCAGGATTGACTCGAGATTTCAGTTATGTAACTGAATCTCGAGCCTCGTCTTTTGTGACGTGGTGCAAGGACATTTCGCTAGAAGCTGCGCATCTAAAGGTAACCGATTTGGTACAGGTACGAAACGGTGAAAAACCGTTTTACAACTGTACAGTTTCGTGAAAACGGTAATTCCACACGAGGGAACATGATTCTACATGTGCGTTCATGATCCTTCGTGCGAGGAGTCAGCAGGGGCATTTGGCAGACATGGAAATTGAAGACCGTTATTTCAAGGACTCGGATAAAGCCAAATTCAGAGGAGGTTTGGCAACCGTTTTCTAATACAACATGGCGAAGTCCTGGAATTGCTGTTAGTCAACTGTTGCTAATTTCCTTTGCATGCGTTTTAGGCAAAATATATATGCGTGCTTGTGTGAAGTAGTGATCAGTCCTTTTGTGAATGAAAATTGCTCTATCGACGTATTGACGCGAGGAGCTTTTCTGCACACGCACCTATCGTTCGTCAACGCTGCGCAATTGAGCTTGGGGAATACTCTTAGTGCACACGACTGATTTTACACTTGGAGAAATCCCTCTACAAACACGGACCCTTGGTTAGGGGCTGGCGTTGCCAGGCACCCGAGGACCCTTGGAGGTGACCCCGTGGGGACTATCTAGTGTGTATTAAAGGTGTGCACAAGAGTCTCTAGATCCCTATAGCTATCAACAGTACTGCACAAGTAGCGCAGTACCCTCTTAGCAGCAGCCATGTGCTCTGGTCGGTGCCTACCAGGAGCCACATAGCGAGCGAGAAGGCCAAGAGGGTACGCAAGGTCAGGTCGAGTGCAGGTCATTAGGTACATGAGGCAGCCCACTAGCTCTGGGTAAGGACCACTCGGCTCTACGGACTCGTCCGAAGGTGGAGCTGAGAGTGAGTGACCTGTAGCCAGAATAGTGTGCTGTGGCGAGGACCAGGTGAAGCCGAAGCGCTGAAGGACCTGCTGCACCATGTGTGACTGAGTCAGTGTGATGGTGCAGCGTGCTCTGTCCCGAGTGATCTGCAAGCCAAGGTAACTGCGCAGCTCACCCAGGTCTGTGCACGTGTGTCTCTTCTGCAGCTCCGACTTCACCAAGGCGAGAGCCTCAGTGTCAGCAGTGGCAAAGACCAAGTCGTCGACGTACACGAGGATGTAGAACGGCGGCAGCGAAGTGTCGGTGTGCAGGAACAGCGACGGGTCAGCAGTCGAAGGAGCGAACCCAAGAGCTGCAAGTGTAGTCCTCAGTGTGTCGTGCCACTCACGAGGCGCCTGGCGGAGACCGTAGACTGGCCGCCGGAGGCTCCACTGGGTACCAGGAGGGAACGACCCAGTGAAGCCAGGTGGGCGACGCAGCCAGATCTCCTCGTGCAGGCTGCCCTGTAAGAAGGCTGTGCTGAAGTCAAGAGAGTGAAGCTCGTAGTCACGCTGAGCGGCAACGTGCAGCAGCACCCGAAGAGTGATCATCTTCGGGGTGGGGGAGAAGGTCTGGAAGAAGTCAACTCCCTCTCGCTGACTGAAGCCTCTAGCAACGTAACGAGCCTTGAAGACAGGCGGAGAACCCGGCGGCCGCTTCACCCTGAAAATCCACATGCCATCGACGATGTTCGCCCCAGGAGGGGGAACCTCATCGACGTAAGTGCCTGTGGACTTCCAGGATGGCTTCTCTGCGTCCATAGCAGTCTGCCACTGAGAGGAGTACTCACCCGCGATCGCCTCAGCGTAAGAGCGCGGGGTCGGGATGTCTGGTGCATCCGGGTCTCCCTCAGGGGCAAGCAGCATGGCCACGAGATGAGGCGCAGCAGCCGCAAGACACTCAAGGTCCTCGTGCCTGTCCTCAAGGACGTCCGTGCTAAGAGCACACGCACCCCCGACGGACGGAGGACAGACAGACTCAGACTCAGCAACAAGACTAGCAGCGAAGTCTAGACGACAGGCAGCAGCAAAGTCAACAAGCTCAGCGACCAGAGCAGACGCAGCAGTAGACTCAAACGACGGGTCAGTGACAACAGTGGCTAGCAGACGCGTGACAGTAGGGTGCTCAGCACGATACTGGTCAGACTCAGGGTCCGGAACGGCAGGCAGAGAGGACGCAGGAGGAGACGGCAGAGAAACAGGCTGCGGAGCAGAGGAAGGACGACGGACAACGAGGTGTGCGCTGGGGACAGCCGGCTGACGCGAACGAGGAACACGACGACCAGTACGACCAGGACGAACAGGCGAGACAGGACGCGACGCAGGCTCACGACGCTCAGCAGGACTACCTGTCTGCTCAGTGTAAGGAGAGGGAGCAGGCAGCGGTGAGCCAGGCTGTAACGGAAGACCAGTAGATGACGGGAGAGTAACAACCTGACGAAGAGCAGAGTCAGGCGGCGGCAGAGACGACGGAGACGGCAGAGCGAAGAACAGTCGTGTCGGCGCAGCTGCACCAGTACCGGTAGCTCCAGCAGCTCCAGTACCTCCAGCAGCTCCAGCACCTCCAGCAGCCCCAGAGTCTCCAACCTCAGTGTCTCCAGCAGCAGCACCCCCAGAACTAGCACCTCCAGTCCCAGGGTCTCCAGTCTCAGTGTCTCCAGCAGCAGCACCTCCAGACGCAGCACCCCCAGCCCCAGCAGCTCCAGTACCTCCAGTACGAGCACCTCCGGGACCAGCGACTCCAGAACCTCCAGTAGACAAAGTACCAGCACCACTCCTAGCTCCAGGGACGTCAGCAGAAGTACCTCCAGCAGCAGAGCCCCGGGCTCCAGTAGCGTGACGCTGACGGCGACCGTACCAGTCCTGCAGCTGCTGCGGGGTGAGAGGCACACGCGGACGAAGGCGGCTACTCCAAGGAGACCGCGCAACAGTAGACTCAGAACCCTCAGCGCCAGCACCCCCAACTGCTCCAGAACCTTCAGCTCAAGCACCCTCAGCAGCTCCAGTACCTCCAGGCGCAGTACCTCCAGGCTCCTCACGCGTAGGCTCAGTACCCTCAGACTCGGCACCCCCAAGCTCAGCACCTCCAGGCTCCTCACGCGTAGGCACAGCACCCCGAGACTCCGCACCTCTAGGCTCAGAACCTCCAGGCTCCTCTCGCTCAGGCTCCGCACCCTCAGACTCGACACCCCCAAGCTCAGCACCTCCAGGCTCCTCACGCGCAGGCACAGCACCCCCAGACTCCGCACCCCCAGGCTCAGTACCTCGAGGCGCCTCTTGCTCAGGCTCAGCATGTTGTGTGATGCTATCATCCGCATTCACGTCTGTCTGCCTCCCATCATATGTTCGTGTGTTGCATGCGTGGTGTGAGCGCGTGCAAGAATTTGTGTTTTTGCGCGGTTTGGATTTTCTGAGTGTGTGTGAATGTCATTTGGCTTGAGCAGATATCTGAAGTGATTGCTCTGCTCAAGAGCTTCCCGACGAAGCAAGAGTCGTCGCGATCGGAGCAATATCAAGAAAGTTACGAACATTGGAGTTCGTATGCTTTCTGTACTTTGGTTGCGGCGACTATCGGAAGTTGTGGGGTTGACTCATTATGGGGTACAGACTTTTGGGGTTGGGAATTCGAACCCATCACTGTAGATTGCTGCCATGTGGTTGGGTGAAGCCAAACCAGGTTGGCAAGTGTGGCCAAGTGGGTTGAGGTGGATGGCATGAGTTGGGAAAGTGACAAATGTGAAAGTGGGGCTGCATATGGAGAGGGGAATTGTGTGGCATGGGGTTTCCTTTGGTTGGGGACTCCTTGGGACCTTCCCTCTCGTCCTCCTCTTCCCTCCTACCTGGTTTATTGGTACTCCAACTCTTGTGTGTGTCTCTTGTGGATCTTTGTGAGTTAATTGTGATTGAGTTAAAGTTCCTGTGGCAGCATACCCCCTAGTGCGCCGAAAAGCATAACTCGAGATTTACTCCACCTTTTGATACGATTCAAATTGGGAATTGTAGCCACAGTCTAGGGCTACAACATACTCGAGTTTGACGGAATTCTAACGGTTGGTTTTCGTTGACAACATTTCTTGTGAAGTCGCGGTTTCTGTCCAGAATTTGAAGCCAACGATTTTCATAGACTACGTCCTTAATCTCTAACACAGCACCCCGAGCAGGACCACCTCCAGCAGGACCTGAGTCACCAGTGACCTCAACAGGCGCAGGTACCGGAGGGTCTACCTGAGAAACACCTGAAGGAGCAGGACCTGGCGCGGGGAGGGGGTCTACCTGGGGAGGACCTGGAGCGAGAAAGAGCGGCGGGGGGGGGCGAGAGGCAGTGCGGTAGGGAAAGAGACGGTAGAAGGGAACAGACTCGTCAAAGGTGACGTCCTGAGACGCAAAGACACGGCGCGAGGTGGGGTCGTAAAACTGCCAGCCAGGCGCGTCAGGAGGAAAACCAAGGAAGACGCAGGGAATGGCGCGAGCAGAGAGCTTGTCCGCGGTGAGATCGCGGACAAAGGCACGAGCACCCCAGACCCGGAAACGCGACGCATCGCCAACCTCCCCCGTCCACAGCAGTGTGGGCGAGGTCTCCGGCAAGGAGACACGGGGCCAGAGGTTGAGCTGATGCGCGGCGTACCGGACCGCAAACGGCCACAGAAAATGGGGAGCCGCCGCATGGATCATGGAGGTACGAGCGACCTCCATGACTAAGCCAATGCGGCGCTCAGCAACCCCATTCTGCTGCGGAGAGGCCGGAAGCGTGAACGACTGGGTGATGCCATGCTCCGCACAGAAGGCTGCCAAGAGGTCAGAGGAGAACTCACCACCTCTGTCAGAGTGCAGACGCAGGACAGGGAAGTCCCGCTCAAACCGCTCGCGGAGCTGGAGACGCACAGCGCGGATCCAGGGGATCAAAACAGCAGGGACGTCCCCCTTGCTGCGCAAGGGGAAGACCGTGGTGTAACGCGTGTAGTCGTCGACAACCAGCAAAAAGTACCGCTCACGGCCCTGTCCCTGGACGCGGGCCGGGCCCCACACGTCCAGGTGGAGCGTCTGCAACGGAGCCTCTGTGGGAGGAAACGAGGAGGAGTGAGGAGCGGCGCGCTGCCGCCCCTCGACGCAGGGAATGCAGGGCGGCGCAGGCGAGGGAGGGAGGGCAGGCAGAGACCTGGGAAGCCCAGAGACTAGGGAGCGAGAGTGCATGCTACGAAGGCGAGGCAGGGAGGGGTGACCAAGGCGGTGGTGCCGCAGGAGCGTGTCGTGTGACAGGCGGCGGCACTGACACTGGGTAGCTACCTGAGCAGACGCGTACAGCTGAGGAGACAAAGGGGTGTAGCGTGAAACAGTGGTGAGGGTGTATAGACTGAACGTGGCCAGGTGGCGGCCAGTCTTGGAGCACGTGCAGATCGCCACACGCTGCCCTCCAGGAGTCCAGGTGTCAACCCAGTGATCCTGGAGGACGGCGTTGCTCACCAGGTTCGTAGAGAACGAGGGAACGTGGAGACCTGACAGCTCACCAGACGGGACCGCCGGGCACGGGAGCACAGTCGTGGCTCGTGCAAGCACTGGGCCCCCAGAGGGGTCAGCCAGTGAGACAAGGACAGGTGCAGGGAGGGGAGCGACGGTAGTGCTATCGCGAAAGAAACAGCGGGAAGCACCAGAGTCAAGTGTAAACGTGTGCAAAGCCTGAGCCGACGCAGGACCACGGGGAGCAGACTCACTAGCACCTAGGGCTGCAGCCCTTATACCGGGGTCAATACCAGGGTCAGGCGGCACACACAAGTAGCAGTCACCCTCAGCACTAACAGTCAATGCATACATGGCAGCAAGAATAACATCATAGTCCAGATCAAAGATAGGCACATCACGCCTAAGCAGCTCTGCCCAGTTGGGGAACTCAGTAGCATCAGGATACTTGGCACGCCAGGCGTCACTAAGCCTAGCAAAACAACGATACTCAGTGTGAAAACCGTTGCAGGGGCGACCCTTGCGGGGGCCAGTACGAATGACATAGGGGCAGCGGTCAGAACCACGAGACGCCCCACGCCCAGCATACCAGTCATTGAGCTGCTGGGAGGTGAGGGGAGGACTCTGCTGCTGCTGCTGCTGCTGCTGCTGGCCACCAGTGGGGCCACCCTTCTGGCCAGATCCACCCCCACTCCCACCTCCACCGCCACTGCCGCTGCCTCCTCCCCCACCACCGCCGCCGCCGCCTCCACCGCCCCCGGTCCTGCCGCCACCCCACCCACCGCCTCCACCCCCACGTCCACCCCCACCACCTCCACCACCCCCGCCGCCTCCACCACCGCTCCCTCCACCGCCACCTCCGCCACCCCTGCCACCCTTGCCGCCCCTGCCACCGCCGCGCTTCCCACCAGGAGAGGAAGCCGCTGCGACCTTCTCCGCACCGAGGAAGTCGACAGCAGTAGCAGCAGAGGCGTAGGAGGGGTCAAGAGGGGAGGGGGAGCACCCCTCAAAGAGGGGAGTGCGGGGAGTGCCACGAGCAGCACCGACAGCGAGGATGTTCTTCTCTGCTGCGACCAGCTGCTGCTCGAAGTCGTCCAGAGTGATAGTTGGAGGATCCTTGGCAAGGAAGTGATCCCTGACAGAGCGAAGAGTGTCAGGGAGGCGGGTGACGAGGATGTAGAGGGTAAAGTACAGCGGGGGGGTGTTCGTGGCGAGGAACTCGTCGGTAAGAGCGGCTCGAAAGCGGGCGTCACTAGCGCGGAGGTGAGTGATAAGGTCGGCAGCAGTGTGAAACGAGGCTAAGTCTGGGAACAGGTAAGGCAGGATGAGACTACCAACGGTGGCTGTGGCCGGGGCGGAATAGCGGGCAACGACAGCATCATACAGCGTCTTAGCAGTCTTAAGCTGGTTGAAATGCGCGCGCTCAGAGATCGGTAGGTGATTGCGAATAACAAGGCGCGCGACTGCATCGCGGAGCTCCCACTAGGCTCGTTCAGGGGCAGGAGCAGTCTCAGCGGGAGTAGGGACAGTGCCGGTCACATAGGCTAGCAGTGATACTCCGTCTGCGACGTCAGTCATAAGGTAAAGGCGCAGGTCACTAAGCCAGGTGTCAAACTCGATGGGGCGGCCGTCAGGCTCAAAGGCGAGAACAGTAAGGGTCGCCATGGTTGCAGCGCAGGCAAAAGTAGCAGGCTCAGGCAGCAGGCTCAGGCAGCAGGCAAAGGCAGCAGGCTCAGGCAGCAGGCAAAGGCTGCAGGCTCAGGCAACAGGCAACTGTAGCAGGTAGGCAGTTGATACAGGCGCAGTGCGAGCAGGTAAGGAAGCACGCAGATCAGTGACAGGCGCCGCGCGGGCTGGCGGGGCGCGACGCGAGCTGCGCTGGTGGTGCGCAGGCTGCGTGCGGGCTGCGCGCGGGCTGCGCGGGCTGCGCGCGGGCTGCGCAGGCTCAGTGCGGGCCGCGCGGGCTCGGCGCGGGCTGCGCGCGGGCTGCGCGGGCTCAGTGCGGGCCGTGCGGGCTCGGCGCGGGCTGCACGGACGGTGCGCAGGGCAGCTGCGGGCCGCGCGGGCTCAGGGCGGGCTGCGCGGGCGACCTACGGGGCGCGACGCGGCTGGCAGCAGCAGTGCGCGCTAAAAAAAAAGGCGTGCGCGCGTAGCCGAGGCGCGCGCGGGCAGCAGGCTAGGCAGACAAGTAGGCAAGGCAGGCAGGCAGGTCGTTGGTGAGGTAACTTAGTAACTGGTGGGCCCTTAAGCTTAGGTCTAGGAACCTGCTCTGATACCATGTCGAGAGAATTAGGCAAGGTTGAAGTTGACTATCGAGAGAAATTTTACAAGTAGGAAAACCCTAAGGGGTTATACCCCACAGAATCTACCCCACTACAGCCTACCAGTAATATAACCCATATAAATATGTTTGACAACGATGCTCGCTAGTCACGATGCTCGCTAGTCACGATGCTCGCTGGTCACGATGCTCGCTAGTCACGATGCTCGCTGGTCACAATGCTCGCTGGTCACAATGCTCGCTAGTCTCGATGCTCGCTAGTCACGATGCTCGGTAGTCACGATGCTCGCTAGTCACGATGCTCGCTTGGTCACGATGCTCGCTAATCACGATGCTCGTTTGTCACGATATTACAATGTTCCAATATTACTACAATGTGCCACATATACTAGCTAGTCTAAAATGGAACATACATTATTATATGTAGTATTTCTAGTAAATGCAGATCCGCCATTGAGTCGTTGCGCTGTTGCGATTTATTACATCGTATGTCATCATTGCACCGTCGGATCGTTGCGCCGTTGCGTTGTTGCCTCGTTGCGTCGTTGCGTCGCTGCGCCGCTCAATCATTACGCCGCTCGATCGTTGCGCCATTGCGTTGTAGCGATTTATTACATCCATAAGCTAGCTAAATCTACTAGGTTATCAATTATTTTTTTCATCTTTCGATTAGCTTCTCTTAGTATTATTATGTTTTTCTATGATCTCATTGAACAATCTATTTTTAGAATAATTGGTTTCAATCATTTTAACGGATTGATAAAGGAATTTATTTGAAATTTACTTATACCTCTTAACGGTTTTATATTCTCACGATGTCAATCACGATGCTCACGATGCTAGTCACGATGCTCGCTAGTCACGATGCTCGCTGGTCACGATAATCGCTAGTCACGATGCTCAGTAGTTACGATGCTCGCTGGTCACGATGCTCGCTGATCACGATGCTCGCTAATCACGATGCTCGCTGGTCACGATGCTCGCTAGTCACGATGCTCGCTAGTCACGATGCTCGCTGGTCACGATGCTCGCTGGTCACGATGCTCGCTGGTCACGATGCTCGCTGGTCACGATGCTCGCTGGTCACGATGCTCGCTGGTCACGATGCTCGCTGGTCACGATGCTCGCTGGTCACGATGCTCGCTGGTCACGATGCTCGCTGGTCACGATGCTCGCTGGTCACGATGCTCGCTGGTCACGATGCTCGCTGGTCACGATGCTCGCTAGTCACGATGCTCGCTAGTCACGATGCTCGCTGGTCACGATGCTCGCTGGTCACGATGCTCGCTAGTCACGATGCTCGTTTGTCACGATATTACAATGTTCCAATATTACTACAATGTGCCACATATACTAGCTAGTCTAAAATGGAACATACATTATTATATGTAGTATTTCTAGTAAATGCAGATCCGCCATTGAGTTGTTGCGCTGTTGCGATTTATTACATCGTATGTCATCATTGCACCGTCGGATCGTTGCGCCGTTGCGTTGTTGCCTCGTTGCGTCGTTGCGTCGCTGCGTCGCTCAATCATTACGCCGCTCGATCGTTGCGCCATTGCGTTGTAGCGATTTATTACATCCATAAGCTAGCTAAATCTACTAGGTTATCATTTTTTTTTCATCTTTAGATTAGCTTCTCTTAGTATTATTATGTTTTTCTATGATCTCATTGAACAATCTACTTTAGAATAATTGGTTTCAATCATTTTAACGGATTGATAAAGGAATTTATTTGAAAACCTCTTAACGGTTTTATATTCTCACGATGTCAATCACGATGCTCACGATGCTAGTCACGATGCTCGCTAGTCACGATGCTCGCTGGTCACGATGCTCGCTAGTCACGATGCTCGGTAGTCACGATGCTCGCTGTTACGATGCTCGCTTATCACGATACTCGCTAATCACGATGCCCGCTGGTCATGATGCTCGCTAGTCACGATGCTCGCTAGTCACGATGCTCGCTAGTCACGATGCTCGCTGGTCACGATGCTCGCTAGTCACGATGCTCGCTGGTCACGATGCTCGCTAGTCACGATGCTCGCTGGTCACGATGCTCGCTAGTCACGATGCTCGCTGGTCACGATGCTCGCTAGTCACGATGCTCGCTGGTCACGATGCTCGCTGGTCACGATGCTCGCTGGTCACGATGCTCGGTAGTCACGATGCTCGCTGGTCACGATGCTCGCTGGTCACGATGCTCGCTAGTCACGATGCTTGCTGGTCGCGATGCTCGCTAGTCACGATGCTCGTTGGCCACGATATTACAATGTTCCAATATTACTACAATGTGCCACATATACTAGCTAGTCTAAAATGGAACATACATTATTATATGTAGTATTTCTAGTAAATGCAGACCGCTATTTCTTGCCTCCCATTCTATTACATCGTTGTCATCATTGCACCGTCGGATCGTTGCGCCGTTGTGTTGTTGCCTCGTTGCGTCGTTGCGTCGCTGCGCCGCTCAATCATTACGCCGCTCGATCGTTGCGCCATTGCGTTGTAGCGATTTATTACATCCATAAGCTAGCTAAATCTACTAGGTTATCAATTTATTTTTTTAGTCTTTAGATTAGCTTCTCTTAGTATTAATATGTTTTTCTATGATCTGATTCAACAATCTATTTTTAGAATAATTGGTTTCAATCATTTAACGGATTGATAAAGGAATTTATTTGAAATTTACAGATACCTCTTAATGGTTATATATTTTCGCGATGTCAATCACGATGCTCACGATGCTAGTCACGATGCTCGCTAGTCACGATGCTCGCTGGTCATGATGCTCGCTAGTCACGATGCTGGGTAGTTACGATGCTCGCTGGTCACGGTGCTCGCTGATTACGATGCTTGCTAATCACGATGCTCGCTGGTCACGATGCTCGCTAGTCACGGTTCTCGCTAGTCACAATGCTCGCTAGTCACGATGCTCGCTAGTCACGATGCTCGCTGGTCACGATGCTCGCTAGTCACGATGCTCACTGGTCACGATGCTCGCTGGTCACGATGCTCGCTGGTCACGATGCTCGCTAGTCACGATGCTCGCTGGTCACGATGCTCGCTGGTCACGATGCTCGCTGGTCACGATGCTCGCTAGTCACGATGCTCGCTAGTCACGATGCTCGCTAGTCACGATGCTCGCTGGTCACGATGCTCGCTAGTCACGATGCTAGTTTGTCACGATATTACAATGTTCCAATATTACTACAATGTGCCACATACTTTCTTTTTAGTAGTATTTTTAGTAAATGCAGATTCGCCATTGAGTCGTTGCGCTGTTGCGATTTATTACATCGTATGTCATCATTTCACCGTCGGATCGTTGCGCCGTTGCGTTGTTGCCTCGTTCCGTCATTGCGTCGCTGCGCTGCTCAATCATTACGCCGCTCGATCGTTGCGCCATTGCGTTGTAGCGATTTATTACATCCATAAGCTAGCTAAATCTACTAGGTTATCAATTTATTTTTTTTCATCTTTAGACTAGCTTCTCTTAGTATTATTATGTTTTTCTATGATCTCATTGAACAATCTATTTTTAGGGTTTAGGGTTCAGGGTTTAGGGTTCAGGGTTTAGGGTATAGGGTTCTCCCGCTTTCCATCACCCCGCCCCATTCTCCCGCTCTCCATCACCCCGCCCCATTCTCCCGCTCTCCATCACCCCGCCCCATTCTCCCTCTTTCCATCACCCCGCCCCATTCTCCCGCTTTCCATCACCCCGCCCCATTCTCCGCGCTTTCCATCACCCCGCCCATTCTCCCGCTTTCCATCACCCCGCCCAATTCTCCCGCTTTCCATCACCCCGCCCCCTTCTCCCGCTTTCCATCACCCCGCCCCATTCTCCCGCTTTCCATCACCCCGCCCCATTCTCCCGCTTTCCATGACCCCGCCCCATTCTCCCGCTTTCCATGACCCCGCCCCATTCTCCCTCTTTCCATCACCCTGCCCCATTCTCCCTCTTTCCATCACCCGGCCCCATGCTCCCTCATTCCATCACCCCGCCCCATCCTCCCGCTTTCCATCACCCCGCCCCATCCTCCCGCTTTCCATCACCCCGCCCCATTCTCCCTCCTTCCATCATTCTCCCTCTTTCCACCACCCCGCCCCATCCTCCCTCTTTCCACCACCCCGCCCCATCCTCCCCCTTTCCACCTCCCCGCCCCCTACTCCCGCTTTCCACCACCCGCCCCATTCTCCCGCTTTCCACCACCCCGCCCCATTCTCCCGCTTTCCACCACCCCGCCCCATGCTCCCTCTTCCATCACCCCGCCCCATCCTCCCGCTTTCCATCACCCCGCCCCATTCTCCCTCCTTCCATCACCCCGCCCCATTCTCCCACTTTCCATCACCCCGCCCCATTCTCCCTCTTTCCATCACCCCGCCCCATTCTCCCGCTTTCCACCACCCCGCCCCATTCTCCCGCTTTCCACCACCCCGCCCCATTCTCCCGCTTTCCACCACCCCGCCCCATTCTCCCGCTTTCCATCACCCTGCCCCATTCTCCCTCTTTCCATCACCCCGCCTCATTCTCCCTCTTTCCATCACCCCGCCCTATTCTCCCGCTTTCCATCACCCCGCCCCATTCTCCCGCTCTCCATCACCCCGACCCATTCTCCCGCTTTCCATCACCCCGCCCAATTCTCCCGCTTTCCATCACCCCGCCCCATTCTCCCGCTTTCCATCACCCCGCCCCATTCTCCCGCTTTCCATCACCCCGCCCCTTTCTCCCGCTTTCCATCACCCCGCCCCATTCTCCTGCTTTCCATCACCCCGACCCATTCTCCCGCTTTCCATCACCCCGCCCCATTCTCCCTCTTTCCATCACCCCGCCCCATTCTCCCGCTTTCCATCACCCCGCCCCATTCTCCCGCTTTCCATGACCCCGCCCCATTCTCCCGCTTTCCATGACCCCGCCCCATTCTCCCTCTTTCCATCACCCCGCCCCATTCTCCCTCTTTCCATCACCCGGCCCCATGCTCCCTCATTCCATCACCCCGCCCCATCCTCCCGCTTTCCATCACCCCGCCCCCATCCTCCCGCTTTCCATCACCCCGCCCCATTCTCCCTCCTTCCATCATTCTCCCTCTTTCAACACCCCCCGCCCCATCCTCCCTCTTTCCACCACCCCGCCCCATCCTCCCCCTTTCCACCTCCCTGCCCCCTTCTCCCGCTTTCCACCACCCGCCCCATTCTCCCGCTTTCCACCACCCCGCCCCATTCTCCCGCTTTCCACCACCCCGCCCCACGCTCCCTCTTCCATCACCCCGCCCCATCCTCCCGCTTTCCATCACCCCGCCCCATTCTCCCTCCTTCCATCACCCCGCCCCATTCTCCCACTTTCCATCACCCCGCCCCATTCTCCCTCTTTCCACCACCCGCCCCATCCTCCCGCTTTCCATCACCCCGCCCCCTTCTCCCGCTTTCCATCACCCCGCCCCATTCTCCCGCTTTCCACCACCCGACCCATTCTCCGCTTTCCACCACCTCGCCAGATTCTCCCGCTTTCCATCACCCCGCCCCATTCTCGCGCTTTCCATCACCCCGCCTTATTCTCCATCTTTCCACCACACCGCCCCATTCTCCCGCTTTCCATCACCCCGCCCCATTCTCCCGCTTTCCATCACCCCACCCCATTCTCCCGCTTTCCATCACCCCGCCCCATTCTCCCGCTTTCCATCACCCCGCCCCATTCTCCCGCTTTCCATCACCCCGCCCCATTCTCCCGCTTTCCATCAACCCGCCCCATTCTCCCGCTTTCCATCACCCCACCCCATTCTCCCGCTTTCCATCACCCCGCCCCATTCTCCCGCTTTCCATCACCCCGCCCCATTCTCCCGCTTTCCATCACCCCGCCCCATTCTCCCGCTTTCCATCACCCCGACCCATTCTCCCTCTTTCCATCACCCCGCCCCGTTCTCCCGCTTTCCATCACCCCGCCCCATTCCCACCCTTTCCATCACCCCGCCCCATTCTCCCTCTTTCCATCACCCCGCCCCATTCTCCCTCTTTCCATCACCCCGCCCCATTCTCCCTCTTTCCATCACCCCGCCCCATTCTCCCTCTTTCCATCACCCCGCCCCATTCTCCCTCTTTCCATCACCCCGCCCCATTCTCCCTCTTTCCATCACCCCGCCCCATTCTCTCGCTTTCCATCACCCCGCCCCATTCTCCCTCCTTCCATCACCCCGCCCCATTCTCCCACTTTCCATCACCCCGCCCCATTCTCCCTCTTTCCATCACCCCGCCCCATTCTCCCGCTTTCCACCACCCCGCCCCATTCTCCCGCTTTCCACCACCCCGCCCCATTCTCCCGCTTTCCACCACCCCGCCCCATTCTCCCGCTTTCCATTCTCCCTCTTGCCCCATCTCCCCTCTTTCCATCATCCCGCCTCATTCTCCCTCTTTCCATCACCCCGCCCCATTCTCCCGCTTTCCATCACCCCGCCCCCCAATCTCCCGCTCTCCATCACCCCGCCCCATTCTCCCGCTTTCCATCACCCCGCCCAATTCTCCCGCTTTCCATCACCCCGCCCCATTCTCCCGCTTTCCATCACCCCGCCCCATTCTCCCGCTTTCCATCACCCCGCCCCTTTCTCCCGCTTTCCATCACCCCGCCCCATTCTCCTGCTTTCCATCACCCCGACCCATTCTCCCGCTTTCCATCACCCCGCCCCATACTCCCGCTTTCCATCACCCCGCCCCATTCTCCCTCTTTCCATCACCCCGCCCCATTCTCCCGCTTTCTATCACCCCGCCCCATTCTCCCTCTTTCCATCACCCCGCCCCGTTCTCCCGCTTTCCATCACCCCGCCCCATTCCCACCCTTTCCATCACCCCGCCCCATTCTCTCGCTTTCCATCACCCCGCCCCATTCTCCCGCCTTCCATCACCCCGCCCCATTCTCCCGCTTTCCATCACCCCGCCCCATTCTCCCTCTTTCCATCACCCCGCCCCATTCTCTCGCTTTCCATCACCCCGCCCCCACTCTCCCGTTTTCCATCACCCCGCCCCATTCTCCCGCTTTCCATCACCCTGCCCCATTCTCCCGCTTTCCATCACCCCGACCCATTCTCCCGCTTTCCATCACCCCGCCCCATTCTCCCTCTTTCCATCACCCCGCCCCATTCTTCCGCTTTCCATCACCCGCCCGATTCTCCCGCTTTCTATGACCCTGCCCCATTCTCCCGCTTTCCATCACCATCCCCTTCTCCCTCTTTCTATCACCTCGCCCCATTCTCCCTCTTTCCATCACCCCGCCCCATTCTCCCTCTTTCCATCACCCCGCCCCATTCTCCCTCTTTCCATCACCCCGCCCCATTCTCCCGCTTTCCATCACCCCGCCCCATCTCCCCCTTCCATCACCCCGTCCCATTCTCCCGCTTTCCACACACCCCGCCCATCCTCACCCTTCCATCACCCCGCCCCATTCTCCCGCCTTCCATCACCCCGCCCCATTCTCCCGCTTTCCTTTCCATCACGCCCCCATTCTCCCTCTTTCCATCTCACCCGCCCAATTCTCTCGCTTTCCATCACCCCGCCCCATTCTCCCGTTTTCCATCACCCCGCCCCATTCTCCCGCTTTCCATCACCCTGCCCCATTCTCCCGCTTTCCATCACCCGCCCCATTCTCCCGCTTTCCATCACCCCGCCCCCTTCTCCCGCTTTCCATCACCTCGACCCTTTCTCCCGCTTTCCATCACCCCGCCCCATTCTCCCTCTTTCCATCACCCCGCCCCATTCTCCCGCTTTCCATCACCCCGCCCGATTCTCCCGCTTTCTATGACCCTACCCCATTCTCCCGCTTTCCATCACCCATCCCCATTCTCCCTCTTTCCATCACCCCGCCCCATTCTCCCTCTTTCCATCACCCCGCCCCATTCTCCCTCTTTCCATCACCCCACCCCATTCTCCCGCTTTCCATCACCCCGCCCCATTCTCCCTCTTTCCATCACCCCGCCCCATTCTCCCTCTTTCCATCACCCCGCCCCATCCTCCCGCTTTCCATCACCCCGCCCCATTCTCCCTCCTTCCATCACCCCGCCCCATTCTCCCACTTTCCATCACCCCGCCCCATTCTCCCTCTTTCCATCACCCCGCCCCATCCTCCCGCTTTCCATCACCCCGCCCCATTCTCCCTCTTTCCACCAACCCGCCCCATCCTCCCGCTTTCCATCACCCCGCCCCCTTCTCCCGCTATCCACCTTCCCGCCCCATTCTCCCGCTTTCCACCACCCCGCCCCATTCTCCCGCTTTCCACCACCTCGCCAGATTCTCCCGCTTTCCATCACCCCGACCCATTCTCCCGCTTTCCATCACCCCGCCTCATTCTCCCTCTTTCCATCACCCGCCCCATTCTCCCGCTTTCCATCACCCCGCCCCATTCTCCCGCTTTCCATCACCCCGCCCCATTCTCCCGCTTTCCATCACCCCGCCCCCATTCTCCGCTTTCCATCACCCCGCCCCTTTCTCCCGCTTTCCATCACCCCGCCCCGTTCTCCCGCTTTCCATCACCCCGCCCCATTCCCACCCTTTCCATCACCCCGCCCCATTCTCCCTCTTTCCATCACCCCGCCCCATTCTCCCTCTTTCCATCACCCCGCCCCATTCTCCCTCTTTCCATCACCCCGCCCCATTCTCCCTCTTTCCATCACCCCGCCCCATTCTCCCACTTTCCATCACCCCGCCCCATTCTCCCTCTTTCCATCACCCGTCCCCATTCTCCCTCTTTCCATCACCCCGCCCCATTCTCCCTCTTTCCATCACCCCGCCCCATTCTCCCTCTTTCCATCACCCCGCCCCATCCTCCCGCTTTCCATCACCCCGCCCCATTCTCCCTCCTTCCATCACCCCGCCCCATTCTCCCACTTTCCATCACCCCGCCCCATTCTCCCTCTTTCCATCACCCCGCCCCATTCTCCCGCTTTCCATCACCCCGCCCCATTCTCCCTCTTTCCATCACCCCGCCCCATTCTCCCGCTTTCCACCACCCCGCCCCATTCTCCCGCTTTTCACCTCCCGCCCCATTCTCCCGCTTTCCACCACCCCGCCCCATTCTCCCGCTTTCCACCACCCCGCCCCATTCTCCCGCTTTCCATCACCCCGCCCCATTCTCCCGCTTTCCATCACCCCGCCTCATTCTCCCTCTTTCCATCACCCCGCCCCATTCTCCCGCTTTCCATCACCCCGCCCAATTCTCCCGCTCTCCATCACCCCGCCCCATTCTCCCGCTTTCCATCACCCCGCCCAATTCTCCCGCTTTCCATCACCCCGCCCCATTCTCCCGCTTTCCATCACCCCGCCCCATTCTCCGCTTTCCATCACCCCGCCCTTTCTCCCGCATTCCATCACCCCGCCCCATTCTCCCGCTTTCCATCACCCGCCCCATTCTCCCGCTTTCCATCACCCCGCCCCATACTCCCGCTTTCCATCACCCCGCCCCATTCTCCCGCTTTCCATCACCCCGCCCCGTTCTCCCGCTTTCCATCACCCCGCCCCGTTCTCCCTCTTTCCATCACCCCGCCCCATTCTCCCGCTTTCCATCACCCGGCCCCATTCTCCTCCACCCTTTCCATCACCCCGCCCCCATTCTTTCGCCTTCCATCACCCCGCCCCCATTCTCCCGCCTTCTATCACCCTGCCCCATTCTCCCGCTTTCCATCACCCCGCCCCATTCTCCCTCTTTCCATCACCCCGCCCCATTCTCTCGCTTTCCATCACCCCGTCCCACGCTCCCGTTTTCCATCACCCCGCCCCATTCTCCCGCTTTCCATCACCCTGCCCCATTCTCCCGCTTTCCATCACCCCGACCCATTCTCCCGCTTTCCATCACCCGCCCCATTCTCCCTCTTTCCATCACCCCGCCCCATTCTCCCGCTTTCCATCACCCCGCCCGATTCTCCGCTTTCTATGACCCTGCCCCATTCTCCCGCTTTCCATCACCCATCCCCATTCTCCCTCTTTCCATCACCCTGCCCCATTCTCCCTCTTTCCATCACCCCGCCCCATTCTCCCTCTTTCCATCACCCCGCCCCATTCTCCCTCTTTCTATCACCCCGCCCCATTCTCCCTCTTTCTATCACCCCGCCCCATTCTCCCTCCTTCCATCACCCCGCCCCATTCTCCCTCTTTCCATCACCCCGCCCCATTCTCCCTCCCCCTTCCGTCACCCCGCCCCATTCTCCCGCCTTCCATCACCCCGCCCCATTCTCCCGCTTTCCATCACCCCGCCCCATTCTCCCTCTTTCCATCACCCCGCCCCATTCTCTCGCTTTCCATCACCCCGCCCCATTCTCCCGTTTTCCATCACCCCGCCCCATTCTCCCGCTTTCCATCACCCTGCCCATTCTCTTGCTTTCCATCACCCCGCCCATTCTCCCGCATTCCATCACCCCGCCCCATTCTCCCGCTTTCCATCACCGCGACCCATTCTCCCGCTTTCCATCACCCCGCCCCATTCTCCCTCTTTCCATCACCCCGCCCCATTCTCCCGCTTTCCATCACCCCGCCCGATTCTCCCGCTTTCTATGACCCTACCCCATTCTCCCGCTTTCCATCACCCATCCCCATTCTCCCTCTTTCCATCACCCCGCCCCATTCTCCCTCTTTCCATCACCCCGCCCCATTCTCCCTCTTTCCATCACCCCGCCCCATTCTCCCTCTTTCCATCACCCCGCCCCATCCTCCCGCTTTCCATCACCCCGCCCCATTCTCCCGCTTTCCATCACCCCACCCGAATCTCCCGCTTTCCATCACCCTGCCCCATTCTCCCGCTTTCCATCACCCCGCCCCATTCTCCGCTTTCCATTACCCCGCCCCATTCTCCCGCTTTCCATCACCCCGCCCCCTTCTCCCGCTTTCCATCACCCCGCCCCATTCTCCCGCTTTCCATCACCCTGCCCCATTCTCCCGCTTTCCATCACCCCACCCCATTCTCCCTCTTTCCATCACCCCGCCCTATTCTCCCTCTTTCCATCACCCCGCCCCATTCTCCCGCTTTCCATCACCCCGCCCCATTCTCCCGCTTTCCATCACCCCGCCCCATTCTCCCGCTTTCCATCACCCCGCCCCATTCTCCCGCTTTCTATCACCCCGCCCCATTCTCCCTCTATCCATCACCCCGCCCCATTCTCCCTCTTTCCATCACCCGCACCATTCTCCCGCTTTCCATCACCCCGCCCCATTCTCCCGCTTTCCATCACCCCGCCCCATTCTCCCGCTTTCCATCACCCTGCCCCATTCTCCCGCTTTCCATCACCCCGCCCCATTCTCCCTCTTTCCATCACCCTGCCCCATTCTCCCGCTTTCCATCACTCCGCCCCATTCTCCCGCTTTTCATCACCCCGCCCCATTCTCCCGCTTTCCATCACCCCGCCCCATTCTCCCGCTTTCCATCACCCGCCCCATTCTCCCGCTTTCCATCACCCCGCCCCATTCTCCCACTTTCCATCACCCCGCCCCATTCTCCTGCTTTCCATCACCCCGCCCCATTCTCCCGCTTTCTATGACCCTGCCCCATTCTCCCGCTTTCCATCACCCATCCCCATTCTCCCTCTTTCCATCACCCCGCCCCATTCTCCCTCTTTCCATCACCCCGCCCTATTCTCCCGCTTTCCATCACCCCGCCCCATTCTCCCTCTTTCCATCACCCCGCCCATCCTCCCTCTTTCCATCACCCCGCCCCATTCTTCCGCTTTCCATCACCCCGCCCGAATCTCCCGCTTTCTATGACCCTGCCCCATTCTCCCGCTTTCCATCACCCCGCCCCATTCTCCCGCTCTCCATCACCCCGCCCCATTCTCCCGCTTTCCATCACCCCGCCCCATTCTCCCGCTTTCCATCACCCCGCCCCATTCTCCTGCTTTCCATCACCCCGCCCCATTCTCCTGCTTTCCATCACCCCGCCCCATTCTCCCGCTTTCCCTCACCCCGCCCCATTCTCCCACTTTCCCTCACCCCGCCCCATTCTCCCGCTTTCCATCACCCCGCCCCATTCTCCCGCTTTCCATCACCCCGCCCCATTCTCCCTCTTTCCATCACCCTTCCCCGTTGTCCCGCTTTCCATTACCCCGCCCCATTCTCCCGCGATCCCATCACCCCGCCCCATTCTCCTGCTTTCCATCACCCCGCCCCATTCTCCCACTTTCCATCACCCCGCCCCATTCTCCCACTTTCCATCACCCCGCCCCATTCTCCCAATTTCCATCACCCCGCCCCATTCTCCCGATTTCCATCACCCCGCCCCATTCTCCGCTTTCCATCACCCGCTCCATTCTCCCGCTTTCCATCACCCCGCCCCATTCTTCCGCTTTCCATCACCCCGCCCAATTCTCCCTCTTTCCATCACCCCGCTCCATTTCCTTCTTTCCATCACCCCTCCCCATTCTCCCTCTTTCCATCACCCCACCCCATTCTCCCTCTTTCCATCACCCTTCCCCGTTGTCCCTCTTTCCATTACCCCGCCACATTCTCCCGCGATTCCATCACCCCGCCCCATTCTCCTGCTTTCCATCACCCCGCCCCATTCTCCCACTTTCCATCACCCCGCCCCATTCTCCTTCTTTCCATCACCCCGCCCCATTCTCCCTCTTTCCATCACCCCGCTCCATTCTCCCTCTTTCCATCACCCCGCCCCATTCTCCCGCTTTCCATCACCCCGCCCCATTCTCCCGCTTTCCATCACCCCGACCCATTCTCCCGCTTTCCATCACCCTGCCCCATTCTCCCGCTTTCCATCACCCCGCCCCATTCTCCCGCGCCTTCTCTCACCCCGCCCCATTCTCCCGCTTTCCATCACCCCGCCCCATTCTCCCGCTTTCCATCAACCCGCCCCATTCTCCCGCTTTCCATCACCCCGCCCAATTCTCCCGCTTTCCATCACCCCGCTCCATTCTCCCTCTTTCCATCACCCCGCCCCATTCTCCCGCTTTCCATCACCCCGCCCCATTCTCTCGCTTTCCATCACCCCGCCCCATTCTCTCGCTTTCCATCACCCCGCCCCATTCTCCCGCTTTTCATCACCCCGCCCCATTCTCCCACTTTCCCTCACCCCGCCCCATTCTCCCACTTTCCATCACCCCCCCCCCCCATTCTCCCGATTTCCATCACCTTGCCCCATTCTCCCGCTTTCCATCACCCCGCTCCATTCTCCCGCTTTCCATCACCCCGCCCCATTCTCCCACTTTCCATCACCCCGCCCCATTCTCCTGCTTTCCATCACCCCGCCCCATTCTCCCGCTTTCCATCACCCCGCCCCATTCTCCCGCTTTCCATCACCCTGCCCCATTCTCCCGCTTTCCATCACCCCGCCCCATTCTCCCACTTTCCCTCACCCCGCCCCATTCTCCCACTTTCCATCACCCCGCCCCATTCTCCCACTTTCCATCACCCTGCCCCATTCTCCCACTTTCCATCACCCCGGCCCATTCTCCCTCTTTCCATCACCCCGCCCCGTTCTCCCTCTTTCCATCACCCCGCCCCGTTCTCCCGCTTTCCATCACCCCGCTCAATTTTCCCTCTTTCCATCACCCCGCCCCATTCTCCCTCTTTCTATCACCCCGCCCCATTCTCCCGCTTTCCATCACCCCGCCCCTTTCTCCCGCTTTCCATCACCCCGCCCCATTCTCCCGCTTTCCATCACCCCGCCCCATTCTCCCGCTTTCCATCATTCCGCCCATTCTCCCGCTTTCCATCACCCCGCCCCATTCTCCCGCTTTCCATCTTCCCGCCCCATTCTCCCGCTTTCCATCACCCCGCCCCATTCTCCCGCTTTCCATCACCCCGACCTACTCTCCCAGTTTCCATCACCCCACCCCATTCTCCCTCTTTCCATCACCCCACCCCATTCTCCCGCTTTCCATCACCCCGCCATAATCTCCCACGCTTTCCATCACCCCGCCCCATTCTCCCGCTTTCCATCACCCCGCTCCATTCTCCCGCTTTCCATCACCCCGCCCCATTCTCCCACTTTCCATCACCCCGCCCCATTCTTCCGCTTTCCATCACCCCGTCCCATTCTCCCGCTTTCCATCACCCCGCCCCATTCTCCCGCTTTCCATCACCCCGCCCCATTCTCCCGCTTTCCATCACCCCGCCCCATTCTCCCGCTTTCCATCACCCCGCCCCATTCTCCCACTTTCCCTCACCCCGCCCCATTCTCCCACTTTCCATCACCCCACCCCATTCTCCCTCTTTCCATCACCCCGCCCCGTTCTCCCTCTTTCCATCACCCCGCCCCGTTCTCCCGCTTTCCATCACCCCGCTCCATTCTCCCTCTTTCCATCACCCCGCCCCATTCTCCCTCTTTCTATCACCCCGCCCCATTCTCCCGCTTTCCATCACCCCGCCCCATTCTCCCGCTTTCCACGATCCCGCCCCATTCTCCCGCTTTCCATGACCCCGCCCCATTCTCCCGCTTTCCATCACCCGCCCCATTCTCCCGCTTTCCATCACCCCGCCCCATTCTCCCGCTTTCCATCACCCCGCCCCATTCTCCCGCTTTCCATCACCCCGCCCCTTTCTCCCACGTTCCATCACCCCGCCCCATTCTCCCGCTTTCCATCACCCGCCCCATTCTCCCGCTTTCCATCACCCGCCCCATTCTCCCGCTTTCCATCACCCCGCCCCATTCTCCCGCATTCCATCACCCCGCCCCATTCTCCCTCTTTCCATCACCCCGCCCCGTTCTCCCGCTTTCCATCACCCCGCCCCGTTCTCCCGCTTTCCATCACCCCGCCCCATTCTCCCGCTTTCCATCACCCCACCCCATTCTCCCGCTTTCCATCACCCCTCCCCATTCTCCCGCTTTCCATCACCACGCCCCATTCTCCCGCTTTCCACCACCCCGCCCCATTCTCCCGCTTTCCACCACCCCGCCCCATTCTCCCGCTTTCCACCACCCTGTCCCGTTCTCCCGCTTTCCATCACCCCGCCCCATTCTCCCGCTCTCCATCACCCCGCCCCATTCTCCCGCTTTCCATCACCCGCCCCATTCTCCAGCTTTCCATCACCCCGCCCCATTCTTCCGCTTTCCATGACCCCGCCCCATTCTCCCGCTTTCCATCACCCCGCCCCATTCTCCCGCTCTCCATCACCCCGCCCCATTCTCCCGCTCTCCATCACCCCGCCCCATTCTCCCGCTCTCCCTCACACTGCCCCATTTTCCCTCTTTCCGTCACCCGGCCCCATTCTCCCTCTTTCCATCACCCCACCCCATTCTCCCTCTTTCCATCACCCGGCCCCATTCTCCCGCTTTCCATCACCCGCCCCATTCTCCCGCTTTCCATCTCCCGGCCCATGCTCCCGGCTTCCATCACCCCGCCCCATTCTCCCGCATTCCATCACCCCGCCCCATTCTCCCTCTTTCCATCACCCCACCCCATTCTCCCGCTTTCCACCACCCCGCCCCATTCTCCCGCTTTCCACCACGCTGCCCCATTCTCCCGCTTTCCACCACCCCGCCCCATTCTCCCGCTTTCCACCACCCCGCCCCATTCTCCCGCTTTCCACCACCCCGCCCCATTCTCCCGCTTTCCATCACCCCGCCCCATTCTCCCGCTTTCCATCACCCCGCTCCATTCTCCCGCTTTCCATCACCCCGCCTCATTCTCCCTCTTTCCATCACCCTGTCCCGTTCTCTCGCTTTCCATCACCCCGCCCCATTCTCCCGCTCTCCATCACCCCGCCCCATTCTCCCACTTTCCATCACCCCGCCCCATTCTCCAGCTTTCCATCACCCCGCCCCATTCTTCCGCTTTCCATCACCCTGCCCCATTCTCCCGCTTTCCCTCACCCCGCCCCATTCTCCCGCTCTCCATCACCCCGCCCCATTCTCCCGCTCTCCATCACCCCGCCCCATTCTCCCGCTCTCCATCACACTGCACCATTCTCTCCCTTTCCATCACCCCACCCATCTCCCTCTTTCCATAACCCGTCCCATTCTCCCGCTTTCCCCAACCCCGCCCCATTCTCCCGCTTTCCATCACCCCGCCCCATTCTCCCTCTTTCCATCACCCCGCCCCATTCTCCCTCTTTCCATCACCCCGCCCCATTCTCCCTCTTTCCATCACCCCGCCCCATCCTCCCGCTTTCCATCACCCCGCCCCATTCTCCCGCATTCCATCACCCCGCCCCATTCTCCCTCTTGCCAACACCCCGCCCCATTCTCCCTCTTTCCATCACCCCGCCCCATTCTCTCGCTTTCCATCACCCCGCCCCATTCTCCCTCTTTCTATCACCCCGCCCCATTCTCCCGCTTTCCATCACCCCGCCCCATCCTCCCGCTTTCCATCACCCCGCCCCATTCTCCCGCCTTCCATCACCCCGCCCCATTCTCCCGCTTTCCATCACCCCACCCCATTCTCCCTCTTTCCACTACCCGCCCCATTCTCCCGCTTTCCACCACCCCGCCCCATTCTCCCGCTTTCCATCACCCCGCCCTATTCTCCCGCTTTCCATCACCCCGCCCATTCTCTCGCTTTCCATCACCCCGCCCCGTTCTCCCGCTTTCCATCACCCCGCCCCGTTCTCCCTCTTTCCATCACCCCGCCCCGTTCTCCCTCTTTCCATCACCCCGCCCCGTTCTCCCGCTTTCCATCACCCCGCCCCATTCTCCCGCCTTCCATCACCCCGCCCCATTCTCCTGCTTTCCATCACCCCGCCCCATTCTCCCGCTTTCCATCACCCCGCCCCATTCTCCCACTTTCCCTCACCCCGCCCCATTCTCCCGCCTTCCATCACCCCGCCCCATTCTCCCGCTTTCCATCACCCGCCCCATTCTCCCACTTTCCCTCACCCCGCCCCATTCTCCCGCTTTCCATCACCCCGCCCCATTCTCCCGCTTTCCATCACCCCGCCCCATTCTTCCGCTTTCCATCACCCCGCCCCATTCTCCCACTTTCCATCACCCTGCCCCATTCTCCCGCTTTCCATCACCCCACCCCATTCTCCTGCTTTCCATCACCCCGCCCCATTCTCCCACTTTCCATCACCCCGCCCCATTCTCCCTCTTTCCATCACCCCGCCCCATTCTTCCGCTTTCCATCACCCCGCCCCATTCTCCCGCTTTCCATGACCCCGCCCCATTCTCCCGCTTTCCATCACCCCGCCCCATTCTCCCGCTTTCCATCACCCCGCCCCATTCTCCCGCTTTCCATCACCCCGCCCCATTCTCCCGCTTTCCATCACCCCGCCCCATTCTCCCGCTTTCCATGACCCCGCCCCATTCTCCTGCTTTCCATCACCCCGCCCCATTCTTCCGCTTTCCATCACCCCGCCCCATTCTCCCGCTTTCCATCACCCCGCCCCATTCTCCCGCTTTCCATCACCCGCCCCATTCTCCCGCTTTCTATCACCCCGCCCCATTCTCCCTCTATCCATCACCCCGCCCCATTCTCCCTCTTTCCATCACCCCGGCCCATTCTCCCGCTTTCCATCACCCCGCCCCATTCTCCCACTTTCCATCACCCCGCCCCATTCTCCTGCTTTCCATCACCCTGCCCCATTCTCCCTCTTTCCATCACCCCACCCCATTCTCCCGCTTTCCATCACCCCGCCCCATTCTCCCGCTTTCCATCACCCCGCCCCATTCTCCCGCTTTCCCTCACCCCGCCCCATTCTCCCGCTTTCCATCACCCCGCACCATTCTCCCGCTTTCCATCACCCGCCCCATTCTCCCGCTTTCCATCACCCCGCCCCATTCTCCCGCTTTCTATCACCCCGCCCCATTCTCCCGCTCTCCATCACCCCGCCCCATTCTCCCGCTTTCCATCACCCCGCCCCATTCTACCACTTTCCCTCACCCCGCCCCATTCTCCCACTTTCCATCACCCTGCCCCATTCTCCCACTTTCCATCACCCAGGCCCATTCTCCCTCTTTCTATCACCCCGCCCCATTCTCCCGCTTTCCATCACCCGCCCCATTCTCCCGCTTTCCATGACCCCGCCCCATTCTCCCGCTTTCCATGACCCCGCCCCATTCTCCCGCTTTCCATCACCCCGCCCCATTCTCCCGCTTTCCATCACCCCGCCCCATTCTCCCGCTTTCCATCAACCCGCCCCATTCTCCCGCTTTCCATCACCCCGCCCCATTCTCCCGCTTTCCATCACTCCGCCCCATTCTCCCGCTTTCCATCACCCCGACCCATTCTCCCGCTTTCCATCACCCCGCCCCATTCTCCCTCTTTCCATCACCCCGCCCCATTCTCCCACTTTCCATCACCCCGCCCCATTCTCCCGCTTTTCATCACCCCGCCCCATTCTCCCGCTTTTCTTCCGCCCTATACCTATGGGCGAGCTGTGTAGAGACCTAACTGAGTGGTGCACGAGGTACAAAAACAGTTTTCCAAGTGAAACAATCGAGTACATCCTGCAACCCAGAGTTGAGCGATGCACAGAAACAGCCCACGAGCGACACACGGACATGGACCATGAACGGCGAGCAGACTCGGACGCTGAGCAGTTTCGAGTATGCAGGTTCTACTTGCTGCCGAAGTTGCACAAAACGCCTGTTAAGGGGAGACCGATATGCTCGTCTACCCTATGGGTGTTCGAGCATGCCAGCCAGGTTTTGGACCACTATCTGCGCCCCCTACTGACCCTAGCGCCAGCGCACCTACCGGACTCGATCACCCTCCTACACACATTCCGCACCCTCCCCATACCAGAGCACGCAATATTCCTCACGTACGATGTCGAGAGTCTCTACCCGTCGATTCCGCTTCAGGAGGGCATTGCTGCCATCCGGGAAACCAAGGACAAATTTGTGCGCATACATGGCTACCAGAGTTGGTCTGATACGAGCCCCGCGCGGCAGCTCAGCGCTTGCTGTCAGCTGCTAGAACTGGTGATGACAAAAAATCATCTACAGTTCGACGGGCGTTTCTATCGACAAATCCGTGGCACCGCCATGGGAACTCCAGTCGCAGTGATTTACGCAGTGCTCTTCATGAGCTGGCTGGACAGCCGCATGGAGGAGACGTACCCTTCCCTTTCGAAGCACATGCTACTGCATAAGCGATACATCGATGACGGACTGGTGGTCTGGACCGGGTCGCTGGCAGATCTGCATCGATGGATAGAAGGGTACAACAACCTCATTGAGGGCATACGCATCACCACGGAAATAAGCGCCACCTCATTCACACTACTAGACATCACCTTCACAAAAGGTACGCGTTGGGAGGCGACAAGGAAGGAGAACGCGAGAGGCGGCTTTCTGGATACTTCGGTGTACCAGAAACCACTGAACGTGTACCAGTACTTCCCGTTTCGCTCAGCACACCCGCGACACTGCAAGCGAGGATTTATCATCGGGGAGCTGTACCGCTACCTCTTGAGAGAGTCTTCGGAGAAGGGGTTCCTGCAGATGAAATCCGCCTTTGCAGTACGCCTGAGAGCACGCGGCTACCACTCGACCTTCATCCAACCCATCTTCGACGAGGTACAGTACAGCGACAGGGACACACTTCTGCAGCGATCTGAGAAAGGTAAGCAGCGTGACAACAGAGTGCTGCCCTTCGTGCTTGAGTATCACCCGAGCCTCGAGCACCCGCGGGTGAAGTCCGTACTTAGAACTGAGACGAGCAAGGCAACCCTGGAGACATTGTGCCCGAGACAGCCCTTCCTTTGCTTTCGCGCAGCGCCAAAGCTTAGGAATATGCTAGTCCGCGCAGCCTTCACGAGTGCCGACGACCCGGATGCTTCCGAGTGCAGCGTCACCTGAGCGTCGTCACCGGGCCTTGATCGGGTATCGCTGCTATGTCTCTTTCTGATTGCATCCTTTTCGTTGCCTATTCAAAACAATCGGGGGGGGCTGCGCCCCCCCCGAACCCCCCCCTTCTTTGAAGCGGGTGTATCTATGCTACCTCCAGCTACTACACCTGACGATCCCACCCTCCCCTCTCCTCTCCCTTCCCTGCCCCATCACCAGTGGCCTCCACCACGGTCATACTCGGCCCCTGACGATGGCGAGGCCACCCATGAATTTACTCTCTCTCCCTGTCGTTCCCCTTGTTTTCCGAGTGCAGCGTCACCTGAGCGTCGTCAACAAGCTTGATCATGTATCGCTGCTAAGTCTCTCACTGATTGCATCCGTTCCGTTGTGTTTTCAAAACAATCGGGGGGGGCTGCGCCCCCCCCGTACCCCCCCGCTTCTCTGAAGCGAGTGTATCTATGCTACCTCCAGCCACTACACCTGACGATCACACACTCCCCTCTCCTCTCTCTTCCCTGCCCCATTACCACTGGCCTCAACCACAGCTACACTCAATCCCTGGCGATGGCGATGCCACTCATGAATTTATTCTCTCCCCTGTCGTTTCTCCCGCTCTCCATCACCCCGCCCCATTCTCCCGCTCTCCCTCACACTGCCCCATTTTCCCTCTTTCCGTCACCCGGCCCCATTCTCCCTCTTTCCATCACCCCACCCCATTCTCCCTCTTTCCATCACCCGGCCCCATTCTCCCTCTTTCCATCACCCCGCCCCATTCTCCCTCTTTCCATCTCCCGGCCCATGCTCCCGGCTTCCATCACCCCGCCCCATTCTCCCGCATTCCATCACCCCGCCCCATTCTCCCTCTTTCCATCACCCCACCCCATTCTCCCGCTTTCCACCACCCCGCCCCATTCTCCCGCTTTCCACCACGCTGCCCCATTCTCCCGCTTTCCACCACCCCGCCCCATTCTCCCGCTTTCCACCACCCCGCCCCATTCTCCCGCTTTCCACCACCCCGCCCCATTCTCCCGCTTTCCATCACCCCGCCCCATTCTCCCGCTTTCCATCACCCCGCTCCATTCTCCCGCTTTCCATCACCCCGCCTCATTCTCCCTCTTTCCATCACCCTGTCCCGTTCTCTCGCTTTCCATCACCCCGCCCCATTCTCCCGCTCTCCATCACCCCGCCCCATTCTCCCACTTTCCATCACCCCGCCCCATTCTCCAGCTTTCCATCACCCCGCCCCATTCTTCCGCTTTCCATCACCCTGCCCCATTCTCCCGCTTTCCCTCACCCCGCCCCATTCTCCCGCTCTCCATCACCCCGCCCCATTCTCCCGCTCTCCATCACCCCGCCCCATTCTCCCGCTCTCCATCACACTGCACCATTCTCTCCCTTTCCATCACCCCACCCCATTCTCCCTCTTTCCATAACCCGTCCCATTCTCCCGCTTTCCCCACCCCGCCCCATTCTCCCGCTTTCCATCACCCCGCCCCATTCTCCCTCTTTCCATCACCCCGCCCCATTCTCCCTCTTTCCATCACCCCGCCCCATTCTCCCTCTTTCCATCACCCCGCCCCATCCTCCCGCTTTCCATCACCCCGCCCCATTCTCCCGCATTCCATCACCCCGCCCCATTCTCCCTCTTGCCAACACCCCGCCCCATTCTCCCTCTTTCCATCACCCCGCCCCATTCTCTCGCTTTCCATCACCCCGCCCCATTCTCCCTCTTTCCATCACCCCGCCCCATCCTCCCGCTTTCCATCACCCCGCCCCATCCTCCCGCTTTCCATCACCCCGCCCCATTCTCCCGCCTTCCATCACCCCGCCCCATTCTCCCGCTTTCCATCACCCCACCCCATTCTCCCTCTTTCCACTACCCGCCCCATTCTCCCGCTTTCCACCACCCCGCCCCATTCTCCCGCTTTCCATCACCCCGCCCTATTCTCCCGCTTTCCATCACCCCGCCCATTCTCTCGCTTTCCATCACCCCGCCCCGTTCTCCCGCTTTCCATCACCCCGCCCCGTTCTCCCTCTTTCCATCACCCCGCCCCGTTCTCCCTCTTTCCATCACCCCGCCCCGTTCTCCCGCTTTCCATCACCCCGCCCCATTCTCCCGCCTTCCATCACCCCGCCCCATTCTCCTGCTTTCCATCACCCCGCCCCATTCTCCCGCTTTCCATCACCCCGCCCCATTCTCCCACTTTCCCTCACCCCGCCCCATTCTCCCGCCTTCCATCACCCCGCCCCATTCTCCCGCTTTCCATCACCCCGCCCCATTCTCCCACTTTCCCTCACCCCGCCCCATTCTCCCGCTTTCCATCACCCCGCCCCATTCTCCCGCTTTCCATCACCCCGCCCCATTCTTCCGCTTTCCATCACCCCGCCCCATTCTCCCACTTTCCATCACCCTGCCCCATTCTCCCGCTTTCCATCACCCCACCCCATTCTCCTGCTTTCCATCACCCCGCCCCATTCTCCCACTTTCCATCACCCCGCCCCATTCTCCCTCTTTCCATCACCCCGCCCCATTCTTCCGCTTTCCATCACCCCGCCCCATTCTCCCGCTTTCCATGACCCCGCCCCATTCTCCCGCTTTCCATCACCCCGCCCCATTCTCCCGCTTTCCATCACCCCGCCCCATTCTCCCGCTTTCCATCACCCCGCCCCATTCTCCCGCTTTCCATCACCCCGCCCCATTCTCCCGCTTTCCATGACCCCGCCCCATTCTCCTGCTTTCCATCACCCCGCCCCATTCTTCCGCTTTCCATCACCCCGCCCCATTCTCCCGCTTTCCATCACCCCGCCCCATTCTCCCGCTTTCCATCACCCCGCCCCATTCTCCTGCTTTCCATCACCCCGCCCCATTCTCCCTCTATCCATCACCCCGCCCCATTCTCCCTCTTTCCATCACCCCGGCCCATTCTCCCGCTTTCCATCACCCCGCCCCATTCTCCCGCTTTCCATCACCTCGCCCCATTCTCCCGCTTTCCATCACCCTGCCCCATTCTCCCTCTTTCCATCACCCCACCCCATTCTCCCGCTTTCCATCACCCCGCCCCATTCTCCCGCTTTCCATCACCCCGCCCCATTCTCCCGCTTTCCCTCACCCCGCCCCATTCTCCCGCTTTCCATCACCCCGCACCATTCTCCCGCTTTCCATCACCCCGCCCCATTCTCCCGCTTTCCATCACCCCGCCCCATTCTCCCGCTTTCTATCACCCCGCCCCATTCTCCCGCTCTCCATCACCCCGCCCCATTCTCCCGCTTTCCATCACCCCGCCCCATTCTACCACTTTCCCTCACCCCGCCCCATTCTCCCACTTTCCATCACCCTGCCCCATTCTCCCACTTTCCATCACCCAGGCCCATTCTCCCTCTTTCTATCACCCCGCCCCATTCTCCCGCTTTCCATCACCCCGCCTCATTCTCCCGCTTTCCATCACCCTGCCCCATTCTCCCGCTTTCCATGACCCCGCCCCATTCTCCCGCTTTCCATCACCCCGCCCCATTCTCCCGCTTTCCATCACCCCGCCCCATTCTCCCGCTTTCCATCAACCCGCCCCATTCTCCCGCTTTCCATCACCCCGCCCCATTCTCCCGCTTTCCATCACTCCGCCCCATTCTCCCGCTTTCCATCACCCCGACCCATTCTCCCGCTTTCCATCACCCCGCCCCATTCTCCCTCTTTCCATCACCCCGCCCCATTCTCCCACTTTCCATCACCCCGCCCCATTCTCCCGCTTTTCATCACCCCGCCCCATTCTCCCGCTTTTCTTCCGCCCTATACCTATGGGCGAGCTGTGTAGAGACCTAACTGAGTGGTGCACGAGGTACAAAAACAGTTTTCCAAGTGAAACAATCGAGTACATCCTGCAACCCAGAGTTGAGCGATGCACAGAAACAGCCCACGAGCGACACACGGACATGGACCATGAACGGCGAGCAGACTCGGACGCTGAGCAGTTTCGAGTATGCAGGTTCTACTTGCTGCCGAAGTTGCACAAAACGCCTGTTAAGGGGAGACCGATATGCTCGTCTACCCTATGGGTGTTCGAGCATGCCAGCCAGGTTTTGGACCACTATCTGCGCCCCCTACTGACCCTAGCGCCAGCGCACCTACCGGACTCGATCACCCTCCTACACACATTCCGCACCCTCCCCATACCAGAGCACGCAATATTCCTCACGTACGATGTCGAGAGTCTCTACCCGTCGATTCCGCTTCAGGAGGGCATTGCTGCCATCCGGGAAACCAAGGACAAATTTGTGCGCATACATGGCTACCAGAGTTGGTCTGATACGAGCCCCGCGCGGCAGCTCAGCGCTTGCTGTCAGCTGCTAGAACTGGTGATGACAAAAAATCATCTACAGTTCGACGGGCGTTTCTATCGACAAATCCGTGGCACCGCCATGGGAACTCCAGTCGCAGTGATTTACGCAGTGCTCTTCATGAGCTGGCTGGACAGCCGCATGGAGGAGACGTACCCTTCCCTTTCGAAGCACATGCTACTGCATAAGCGATACATCGATGACGGACTGGTGGTCTGGACCGGGTCGCTGGCAGATCTGCATCGATGGATAGAAGGGTTACAACAACCTCATTGAGGGCATACGCATCACCACGGAAATAAGCGCCACCTCATTCACACTACTAGACATCACCTTCACAAAAGGTACGCGTTGGGAGGCGACAAGGAAGGAGAACGCGAGAGGCGGCTTTCTGGATACTTCGGTGTACCAGAAACCACTGAACGTGTACCAGTACTTCCCGTTTCGCTCAGCACACCCGCGACACTGCAAGCGAGGATTTATCATCGGGGAGCTGTACCGCTACCTCTTGAGAGAGTCTTCGGAGAAGGGTTCCTGCAGATGAAATCCGCCTTTGCAGTACGCCTGAGAGCACGGGCTACCACTCGACCTTCATCCAACCCATCTTCGACGAGGTACAGTACAGCGACAGGGACACACTTCTGCAGCGATCTGAGAAAGGTAAGCAGCGTGACAACAGAGTGCTGCCCTTCGTGCTTGAGTATCACCCGAGCCTCGAGCACCCGCGGGTGAAGTCCGTACTTAGAACTGAGACGAGCAAGGCAACCCTGGAGACATTGTGCCCGAGACAGCCCTTCCTTTGCTTTCGCGCAGCGCCAAAGCTTAGGAATATGCTAGTCCGCGCAGCCTTCACGAGTGCCGACGACCCGGATGCTTCCGAGTGCAGCGTCACCTGAGCGTCGTCACCGGGCCTTGATCGGGTATCGCTGCTATGTCTCTTTCTGATTGCATCCTTTCGTTGCCTATTCAAACAATCGGGGGGGGCTGCGCCCCCCCGAACCCCCCGCTTCTTTGAAGCGGGTGTATCTATGCTACCTCCAGCTACTACACCTGACGATCCCACCCTCCCCTCTCCTCTCCCTTCCCTGCCCCATCACAGTGGCCTCCACCCGGTCATACTCGGCCCCTGACG